>CAWUFW010014847.1:315000-392586 GCA_963921515.1 Calotriton arnoldi | reverse complement strand
CTATACATTTTTAAAACTAGATACCCAGGGAATCCAGTATGGGGTAACTTGACTGGCTCTCGCCAGGTTTTGTTACCCAGAATCCCTTGCAGACCTAACAATTTGAAAAAAAAACACATTTTCCTCACATTTCTGTGGTGAAAAGTTCTGGGATCTGCGTGGATCCACACAATTCCACCCACCCCGCATTCTCCAAAGTCTTCCGAGAAAAATGGTACCTCACTCGTGTGGGTAGGCCTAGTGCCCACGACAGGAAACGGCCCAAAAGCGCAGCGTGGACACACCACATTTTCACAGTGAAAACGGACCCTTTTTTGCAAAGTGCCTAGCTGTAGATTTTGAACCCTAGCTCTGACGGCACCTAGGAAACCTAGAAAACCTATACATTTTTGAAAACTAGACACCCAGGGAATCCAGTATGGGGTGACTTGACTAGCTCTCAGCAGGTTCTGTTACCCAGAATTCCTTGCAAACCTAAAAAAGTGTCCAAAAAACACATTTTCCTCACATTTCTGTGGTGGAAAGTTCTGGAACCTGCGTGGATCCACAAAATTCCACCCACCCCGTATTTCCCAATGTCTTCCGAGAAAAATGGTACCTCACTCGTGTGGGTAGGCCTAGTGCCCGCGACATGAAATGGCCCAAAACGCAACGTGGACACACCACATTTTCACGGTGAAAACGGACCCTTTTTTGCAAAGTGCCTAGCTGTAGATTTTGAACCCTAGCTCTGCCGGCACCTAGGGAAACCTAGAAAACCTATACATTTTTGAAAACTAGACACCCAGAGGAATCCAGGATGGGGTGACTTGACTGGCTCTCACCAGGTTCTGTTACCCAGAATCCCTTGCAAACCTAAAAATTTGTCCAAAAAAACAACTTTTCCTCATATTTCTGTGGTGGAAAGTTCTGGAATCTGAGTGTATCCACAAAATTCCACCCACCACGTGTTCCTCAAAGTCTTCCGAGAAAAATGGTACCTCACTTGTGTGGGTAGGCCTAGTTCCCACGACAGGAAACGGCCCAAAACGCAACGTGGACACACCACATTTTCACAGTGAAAACTGACCATTTTTTTGCAAAATGCCTAGTTGTAGATTTTGATCCATAGCTCTGCCAGCTCCTAAGGAAACCTAGCAAACCTATACATTTTTGAAAACTAGACACCCAGGGAAATTCAGGATGGGGCGAATTGACTGGCTCTCAACAGGTTCTGTTACCCAGAATCCCTTGCAAACCTAAATATTTGTAAAAAAAAACACATTTTCTTCACATTTCTGTGGTGGAAAGTTCTGGAATGTGCGTGGATCCACAAAATTCTAACCACCCTGCGTTCCCCAAAGTCTTCCAAGAAAAATGGTACCTCACTTGTGTGTGTAGGCCTAGTGCCAGCGACAGGAAACGGACCAAAACACAACATGGACACACCACTTTTTCACAGTGAAAACGGACCCTTTTGTTGCAAAGTGCCTAGCTGTAGGTTTTGAACCCTAGCTCTGCCGGCCCCTAGGGAAACCTATCAAACCTATACATTTTTGAAAACTAGACACCCAGGGGAATCCAGGATGGGGTGACTTGACTGGCTCTCACTAGGTTCTGTTACCCAGAATCCCTTGCAAACCTAAAAATTTGTCCAAAAAACACATTTTCCTCACATTTCTGTGGTGGAAAGTTATGGAATCTGCGTGGATCCACAAAATTCTACCCACCCCGCATTCCACAAAGTCTTCTGAGAAAAATGGTACCTCACTCGTGTGGGTAGGCCGAGTTCCCGCTACAGGAAATGGCCCAAAACGCAACGTGGACACACCATATTTTCACAGTGAAAAGGGACCCTTTTTTTGCAAAGTGCCTAGCTGTAGATTTTGAACCCTAGCTCTGCCGGCACCTAGGGAAACCTAGCAAACCTATACATTTTTGAAAACTAGACACCCAGGGGAATCCAGGATGGGGTGACTTGACTGGCTCTCACCAGGTTCTGTTACCCAGAATCCCTTGCAAACCTAAATATTTGTCCAAAAAACACATTTTCCTCACATTTCTGTGGTAGAAAGTTCTGGAATCTGCGTGGATCCACAAAATTCCACCCACCCCGCGTTCCCAAAAAGTCTTACGAGAAAAATGGTACCTCACTTGTGTGTGTAGGCCTAGTTCCCGCGACAGGAAACGGCCCAAAACGCAACGTGGAAACACCACATTTTCTCAGTGAAAACTGACCCTTTTTTTGCAAAGTGCCTAGCTGTAGATTTTGAACCCTAGCTCTGCCGGCCCCTAGGGGAACCTAGCAAACCTATACATTTTTGAAAACTACACACCCAGGGAAATCCAGGTTTGGGTGACTTGACTGGCTCTCACCAGGTTCTGTTACCCAGAATCCCTTGCAGACCTAACAATTTGTAAAAAAAAACAAATTTTTCTCAACTTTCTGTGGTGGAAAGTTCTGGGATCTGCGTGGATCCACACAATTCCACCCACCCCGCATTCTCCAAAGTCTTCAGAGAAAAATGGTACCTCACTCGTGTGGGTAGGCCTAGTGCCCGCGACAGGAAACGGCCCAAAACGCAACGTGGACACACCACATTTTCACAGTGAAAACTGACCCTTTTTTTGCAAAGTGCCTAGCTGTAGATTTTGAACCCTAGCTCTGCTGGCACCTAGGGAAACTTAGCAAACCTATACGTTTTTGAAAACTAGACATGCAGGGGAATCCAGGATGCAGTGTCTTGACTGGCTCTCACCAGGTTCTATTACCCAAAATCCCATGCAAAACTAAAAATTTGTCAAAAAACACATTTTCCTCAAATTTCTGTGGTGAAAAGTTCTGGAATTTGCGTGGATCCACAAAATTCCACCCACTGCGCATTCCCCAAAGTCTTCCGAGAAAAATGGTACCTCACTCGTGTGGGTAGGCCTAGTGCCCAAACAGGAAACGGCCCAAAATGCAACGTGGACAAACCACATTTTCACAGTGAAAACGGACCCTTTTTTTGCAAAGTGCCTAGATGTAGATTTTAACCCTAGCTCTGCCGGCACCTAGGGAAACCTAACAAACCTATACATTTTTGAAAACTAGACACCCAGAGGAATCCAAGATGGGGTGACTTGACTGGCTCTCACCAGGTTCTGTTACCCAGAATCTCTTGCAAACCTAAACATTTGTCAAAAAAACAACATTTTCCTCACATTTCTGTGGTGGAAAGTTCTGGGATCTGCGTGGATCCACAAAATTCCACCCACACCGCATTCCACAAAGTCTTCTGAGAAAAATGGTACCTCACTCGTGTGGGTAGGCCGAGTGCCCGCTACAGGAAATGGCCCAAAACGCAACGTGGACACACCACATTTTCACAGTGAAAAGGGACCCTTTTTTTGCAAAGAGCCTAGCTGTAGATTTTGAACCCTAGCTCTGCCGGCACCTAGGGAAACCTATCAAACCTATACATTTTTGAAAACTATACACCCAGGGGAATCCAGGATGGGGTGACTTGACTGGCTCTCACCAGGTTCTGTTACCCACAATCCCTTGCAAACCTAAATATTTGTCCAAAAAAACACATTTTCCTCACATTTCTGTGGTAGAAAGTTCTGGAATCTGCGTGGATCCACAAAATTCCACCCACCCCGCGTTCCCAAAAAGTCTTCCGGGAAAAATGGTACCTCACTTGTGTGTGTAGGCCTATTGCCCGCGACAGGAAACGGCCCAAAACGCAACGTGGACACACCACATTTTCTCAGTGAAAACGGACCCTTTTTTTGCAAAGTGCCTAGCTGTAGATTTTGAACCCTAGCTCTGCCGGCCCCAGGGCAACCTAGCAAACCTATACATTTTTGAAAACTACACACCCAGGGAAATCCAGGTTGGGGTGACTTGACTGGCTCTCACCAGGTTCTGTTACCCAGAATCCCTTGCAGACCTAACAATTTGTAAAAAAAAAACACATTTTTCTCAACTTTCTGTGGTGGAAAGTTCTGGGATCTGCGTGGATCCACACAATTCCACCCACCCCACATTCTCCAAAGTCTTCAGAGAAAAATGGTACCTCACTCGTGTGGGTAGGCCTAGTGCCCGCGACAGGAAACGGCCCAAAACGCAACGTGGACACACCACATATTCACAGTGAAAACTGACCCTTTTTTTGCAAAGTGCCTAGCTGTAGATTTTGAACCCTAGCTCTGCTGGCACCTAGGGAAACCTAGCAAACCTATACGTTTTTGAAAACTAGACACGCAGGGGAATCCAGGATGGAGTGACTTGACTGGCTCTCACCAGGTTCTATTACCCAAAATCCCATGCAAACCTAAACATTTATCAAAAAACACATTTCCCTCAAATTTCTGTGGTGAAAAGTTCTGGAATTTGCGTGGATCCACAAAATTCCACCCACTGCGCATTCCCCAAAGTCTTCCGAGAAAAATGGTACCTCACTCATGTGGGTAGGCCTAGTGCCCAAACAGGAAACGGCCCAAAATGCAACGTGGACACACCACATTTTCACAGTGAAAACGGACCCTTTTTTTGCAAAGTGCCTAGATGTAGATTTTGAACCCTAGCTCTGCCGGCACCTAGGGAAACCTAACAAACCTATACATTTTTGAAAACTAGACACCCAGAGGAATCCAGGATGGGGTGACTTGACTGGCTCTCAATAGGTTCTGTTACCCAGAATCCCTTGCAAACCTAAATATTTGTCAAAAAAAACAAATTTTCCTCATATTTCTGTGGTGGAAAGTTCTGGAATCTGCGTGTATCCACAAAATTCCACCCACCCCGCGTTCCTCAAAGTCTTCCAAGAAAAATGGTACCTCACTTGTGTGGGTAGGTCTACTTCCCGCGACAGGAAACGGCCCAAAATGCAACGTGGACACACCACATTTTCACAGTGAAAACTGACCCTTTTTTTGCAAAATGCCTAGCTGTAGATTTTGATCCCTAGCTCTGCCAGCACCTAAGGAAACCTAGCAAACCTATACATTTTTGAAAACTAGACACCCAGGGGATTTCAGGATGGGGCGAATTGAGTGGTTCTCACCAGGTTCTGTTACCTAGAATCCCTTGCAAACCTAAACATTTGTCAAAAAAAACAAATTTTCTTCCCATTTCTGTGGTGGAAAGTTCTGGAATCTGCGTGGATCCACAAAATTCTACCCACACCGCGTTCCCCAAAGTCTTCCCAGAAAAATGGTACCTCACTTGTGTGTTTAGGCCTTGTGCCCGCGAGAGAAAACGGACCAAAACGCAACGTGGACACACCACATTTTCACAGTGAAAATTGACCCTTTTTTTGCAAAATGCCTAGCTGTAGATTTTGATCCCTAGCTCTGCCAGCACCTAAGGAAACCTAGCAAACCTATACATTTTTGAAAACTAGACACCCAGGGGAATTCAAGATGGGGTGAAATGACTGGCTCTCACCAGGTTCTGTTATCTAGAATCCCTTGCAAACCTAATCATTTGTCAAAAAAAACACATTTTCCTCAAATTTCTGTGGTGGAAAGTTCTGGAATCTGTGTGGATCCACAAAATTGCACCCACCCCGCGTTCCCCAAAGTCTGCTGAGAAAAATGGTACCTCACTTGTGTGGATAGGCCTAGTTCCCGCAACAGGAAACGGCCCAAAATGCAACGCGGACACACCACATTTTCAAAGTGAAAACTGACCCTTTTATTGCAAAGTGCCTAGCTGTAGATTTTGAACCTTAGCTCTGCCGGCACCTAGGGAAACCTAGCAAACCTATACATTTTTAAAAACTAGATACCCAGGGGAATCCAGGATGGGGTGACTTGACTGGCTCTCACCAAGTTTTGTTACCTAGAATCCCTTGCAAACCTAAAAATTTGTTCAAAAAAACACACTTTCCTAATATTTCTGTGGTGGAAAGTTCTGGAATCTGCATGGATCCACAAAATTCCACCCACCCCGCGTTCCGCAAAGTCTTCCGAGAAAAATGGTACCTCACTTGTGTCTGTAGGCCTAGTGCCCATGACAGGAAACGGCCCAAAACGCAATGTGGACACACCACATTTTCTCAGTGAAAATTGACCCTTTTTTTGCAAAGTGTCTAGCTGTAGATTTTGAACCCTAGCTATGCCGGCACCTATTGAAACCTAGCAAACCTATACATTTTTAAAAATAGACACCCAGGGGAATCCAGGATGGGTTGACTTGACTGGCTCTTACCAGGTTCTGTTACCCAGAATCCCTTGCAGACCTAAAAATGTGTCCAAAAAAATACATTTTCCTCACATTTCTGTGGTGGAAAGTTCTGGAATCTGCGTGGATCCACAAAATTTCACGCACCCCGCGTCCCCCAAAGTATTCTGAGAAAAATGGTACCTCACGTGTGTGCGAGGGCCTAGTGCCCGCGACAGGAAATGGCCCAAAATGCAATGTGGACACACCACATTTTGACAGTGAAAATTGACCCCTTTTTTGCAAAGTGCCAAGCTGTAGATTTTGAACCCTAGCTCTGCTGGCACCTGGGGAAACCTAGCAAACCTATACATTTTTGAAAACTAGACATCCAGGGGAATCCAGGTTGGTGTGACTTGACTGGCTCTCACCAGGTTCTATTACCCAAAATCCCTTGCAAACCTAAACATTTGTCAAAAAACCACATTTTCCTCAAATTTCAGTGGTGAAAAGTTCTGGAATCTGCGTGTATCCACAAAATTCCACCCACCCGGCGTTCCTCAAAGTCTTCCGAGAAAAATGGTACCTCACTTGTGTGGGTAGGCCTAGTTCCCGCAACAGGAAACGGACCAAAACGCAACGTGGACACACCACATTTTCACAGTGAAAACTGACCCTTTTTTTGCAAATTGCCTAGCTGTAGATTTTGATCCCTAGCTCTGCCAGCACCTAAGGAAACCTAGCAAACCTATACATTTTTGAAAACTAGACACGCAGGGGAATTCAGGATGGGGCAAATTGAGTGGCTCTCACCAGGTTCTGTTACTCAGAATCCCTTGCAAACCTAAACATTTGTCAAAAAAATACATTTTCCTCACATTTCTGTGGTGGAAAGTTCTGGAATCTGTGTGGATCCACAAAATTCCACCCACCCCGCATTCCCCAAAGTCTTACAAGAAGAATGGTACCTCACTTGTGTGGGTAGGCCTAGTGCCTGCGACAGGAAACGGCCCAAAACGCAACGTGGACACACCACATTTTCACAGTGAAAACTGACCCTTTTTTTGCAAAGTGCCTAGCTGTAGATTTTGAGCCCTAGCTCTGCCGGCACCTAGGGAAACCTAGCAAACCTATACATTTTTGAAAATTAGACACCCAGGGGAATCCAGGATGGGGTGACTTGACTGGCTATCACCAGCTTCTGTTACCTAGAATCCCTTGCAAACCTAAACATTTGTCAAAAAAACACATTTTCCTCACATTTCTGTGGTGGAAAGTTCTGGAATCTGCGTGGATCCACAAAATTGCACCCACCCCGCGTTCCCCAAAGTCTGCTGAGAAAAATGGTACCTCACTTGTGTGGATAGGCCTAGTTCCCGCGACAGGAAACGGCCCAAAATGCAACGTGGACACACCACATTTTCACAGTGAAAACTGACCCTTTTTTTGCAAAGTGCCTAGCTGTAGATTTTGAACCCTAGCTCTGCCGGCACCTAGGGAAACCTAGCAAACCTATACATTTTTAAAAACTAGACACCCAGGGGAATCCAGGATGGGGTGACTTGACTGGCTCTCACCAGGTTTTGTTACCTAGAATCCATTGCAAACCTAAAAATGTGTCCAAAAAAACACACTTTCCTCATATTTCTGTGGTGGAAAGTTCTGGAATCTGCATGGATCCACAAAATTCCACCCACCCCTCGTTCCGCAAAGTCTTCCGAGAAAAATGGTACCTCACTTGTGTCTGTAGGCCTAGTGCCCGCGACAGGAAACGGCCCAAAACGCAACGTGGACACACCACATTTTCTCAGTGAAAATTGACCCTTTTTTTGCAAAGTGCCTAGCTGTAGATTTTGAACCCTAGCTCTGCCGGCACCTATTGAAACCTAGCAAACCTATACATTTTTTAAAACTAGACACCCAGGGGAATCCAGGATGGGGTGACTTGACTGGCTCTTACCAGGTTCTGTTACCCAAAATCCCTTGCCGACCTAAAAATGTGTCAAAAAAAATACATTTTCCTCACATTTCTGTGGTGGAAAGTTCTGGAATCTGAATGGATCCACAAAATTTCACCCACCCGCATCCCCCAAAGTCTCCTGGGAAAAATTGTACCTCACATGTGTGCGAGGGCCTAGTGCCCGCGACAGGAAACGGCCCAAAACGCAACGTGGACACACCACATTTTCTCAGTGAAAATTGACCCTTTTTTTGCAAAGTGCCTAGCTGTAGATTTTGAACCCTAGCTCTGCCGGCACCTATTGAAACCTAGCAAACCTATACATTTTTTAAAACTAGACACCCAGGGGAATCCAGGATGGGGTGACTTGACTGGCTCTTACCAGGTTCTGTTACCCAGAATCCCTTGCAGACCTAAAAATGTGTCAAAAAAAATACATTTTCCTCACATTTCTGTGGTGGAAAGTTCTGGAATCTGAATGGATCCACAAAATTTCACCCACCCGCATCCCCCAAAGTCTCCTGGGAAACATTGTACCTCACATGTGTGCGAGGGCCTAGTGCCCGCGATAGGAAATGGCCCAAAACACAATGTGGACACATCACATTTTCACAGTGAAAACTGACCCTTTTTTTGCAAAGTGCCAAGCTGTAGATTTTGAACCCTAGCTCTGCTGGCACCTGGAGAAACCTAGCAAACCTATACATTTTTGAGAACTAGACACCCAGGGGAATCCAGGATGGGGTGACTTGACTGGCGCTCACCAGGTTCTGTTACCCAGAATCCCTTGCAAACTAAACAATTTGTCCAAAAAAACACATTTTCCTCATATTTCTGTGATGGAAAGTTCTGGAATATGCGTGGATCCACAAAATTCCACACACCCCGCGTTCCCCAAAGTCTTATGAGACAAACGGTACCTCACTTGTGTGGGTAGGCCTTGTGCCTGTGACAGGAAACTGCCCAAAACGCAACGTGGACACAGCACATTTTCACAGTGAAAACTGACTCTTTTTTTGCAAAGTGCCTAGCTGTAGATTTTGAACCCTAGCTCTGCCGGCACCTAGGGAAACCTAGCAAACCTATACATTTTTAAAAACTAGATACCCAGGGGAATCCAGGATGGGATGACTTGACTGGCTCTCACCAAGTTTTGTTACCTAGAATCCCTTGCAAACCTAAAAATTTGTCCAAAAAAACACACTTTCCTAATATTTCTGTGGTGGAAAGTTCTGGAATCTGCATGGATCCACAAAATTCCACCCACCCCGCGTTCCGCAAAGTCTTCCAAGAAAAATGGTACCTCACTTGTGTCTGTAGGCCTAGTGCCCTTGACAGGAAACGGCCCAAAACGCAATGTGGACACACCACATTTTCTCAGTGAAAATTGACCCTTTTTTTGCAAAGTGTCTAGCTGTAGATTTTGAACCCTAGCTATGCCGGCACCTATTGAAACCTAGCAAACCTATACATTTTTTACAACTAGACACCCAGGGGAATCCAGGATGGGTTGACTTGACTGGCTCTTACCAGGTTCTGTTACCCAGAATCCCTTGCAGACCTAAAAATGTGTCCAAAAAAATACATTTTCCTCATATTTCTGTGGTGGAAAGTTCTGGAATCTGCGTGGATCCACAAAATTTCACGCACCCCGCGTCCCCCAAAGTATTCTGAGAAAAATGGTACCTCACGTGTGTGCGAGGGCCTAGTGCCCGTGACAGGAAATGGCCCAAAATGCAATGTGGACACACCACATTTTGACAGTGAAAACTGACCCCTTTTTTGCAAAGTGCCAAGCTGTAGATTTTGAACCCTAGCTCTGCTGGCACCTGGGGAAACCTAGCAAACCTATACATTTTTGAAAACTAGACATCCAGGGGAATCCAGGTTGGGGTGACTTGACTGGCTCTCACCAGGTTCTATATTACCCAAAATCCCTTGCAAACCTAAACATTTGTCAAAAAACCACATTTTCCTCAAATTTCTGTGGTGAAAAGTTCTGGAATCTGCGTGTATCCACAAAATTCCACCCACCCGGCGTTCCTCAAAGTCTTCCGAGAAAAATGGTACCTCACTTGTGTGGGTAGGCCTAGTTCCCGCAACAGGAAATGGACCAAAACGCAACGTGGACACACCACAATTTCACAGTGAAAACTGACCCTTTTTTTGCAAATTGCCTAGCTGTAGATTTTGATCCCTAGCTCTGCCAGCACCTAAGGAAACCTAGCAAACCTATACATTTTTGAAAACTAGACACGCAGGGGAATTCAGGATGGGGCAAATTGAGTGGCTCTCACCAGGTTCTGTTACTCAGAATCCCTTGCAAACCTAAACATTTGTCAAAAAAACACATTTTCCTCACATTTCTGTGGTGGAAAGTTCTGGAATCTGTGTGGATCCACAAAATTCCACCCACCCCGTATTCCCCAAAGTCTTACGAGAAAAATGGTACCTCACTTGGGTGGGTAGGCCTAGTGCCTGCGACAGGAAACGGCCCAAAACGCAACGTGGACACACCACATTTTCACAGTGAAAACTGACCCTTTTTTTGCAAAGTGCCTAGCTGTAGATTTTGAGCCCTAGCTCTGCCGGCACCTAGGGAAACCTAGCAAACCTATACATTTTTGAAAATTAGACACCCAGGGGAATCCAGGATGGGGTGACTTGACTGGCTATCACCAGCTTCTGTTACCTAGAATCCCTTGCAAACCTAAACATTTGTCAAAAAAAACACATTTTCCTCACATTTCTGTGGTGGAAAGTTCTGGAATCTGCGTGGATCCACAAAATTGCACCCACCCCGCGTTCCCCAAAGTCTGCTGAGAAAAATGGTACCTCACTTGTGTGGATAGGCCTAGTTCCCGCGACAGGAAACGGCCCAAAATGCAACGTGGACACACCACATTTTCAAAGTGAAAACTGACCCTTTTTTTTCAAAGTGCCTAGCTGTAGATTTTGAACCCTAGCTCTGCCGGCACCTAGGGAAACCTAGCAAACCTATACATTTTTAAAAACTAGACACCCAGGGGAATTCAGGATGGGGTGACTTGACTGGCTCTCACCAGGTTTTGTTACCTAGAATCCATTGCAAACCTAAAAATGTGTCCAAAAAAACACACTTTCCTCATATTTCTGTGGTGGAAAGTTCTGGAATCTGCATGGATCCACAAAATTCCACCTACCCCTCGTTCCGCAAAGTCTTCCGAGAAAAATGGTACCTCACTTGTGTCTGTAGGCCTAGTGCCCGTGACAGGAAACGGCCCAAAACGCAACGTGGACACACCACATTTTCTCAGTGAAAATTGACCCTTTTTTGCAAAGTGCCTAGCTGTAGATTTTGAACCCTAGCTCTGCCGGCACCTATTGAAACCTAGCAAACCTATACATTTTTTAAAACTAGAAACCCAGGGGAATCCAGGATGGGGTGACTTGACTGGCTCTTACCAGGTTCTGTTACCCAGAATCCCTTGCAGACCTAAAAATGTGTCAAAAAAAATACATTTTCCTCACATTTCTGTGGTGGAAAGTTCTGGAATCTGAATGGATCCCCAAAATTTCACCCACCCGCATCCCCCAAAGTCTCCTGGGAAAAATTGTTCCTCACATGTGTGCGAGGGCCTAGTGCCCGCGACAGGAAATGGCCCAAAACACAATGTGGACACACCACATTTTCACAGTGAAAACTGACCCTTTTTTTGCAAAGTGCCAAGCTGTAGATTTTGAACCCTAGCTCTGCTGGCACCTGGAGAAACCTAGCAAACCTATACATTTTTGAGAACTAGACACCCAGGGGAATCCAGGATGGGGTGACTTGACTGGCGCTCACCAGGTTCTGTTACCCAGAATCCCTTGCAAACTAAACAATTTGTCCAAAAAAACACATTTTCCTCATATTTCTGTGATGGAAAGTTCTGGAATATGCGTGGATCCACAAAATTCCACACACCCCGCGTTCCCCAAAGTCTTATGAGACAAACGGTACCTCACTTGTGTGGGTAGGCCTTGTGCCTGTGACAGGAAACGGCCCAAAACGCAACGTGGACACAGCACATTTTCACAGTGAAAACTGACTCTTTTTTTGCAAAGTGCCTAGCTGTAGATTTTGAACCCTAGCTCTGCCGGCACCTTGGGAAACCTAGCAAACCTATACATTTTTGAAAACTAGACACCCAGGGGAATCCAGGATGGGGTGACTTGACTGGCTCTCACCAGGTTCTGTTACCCAGAATCCATTGCAAACCTAAACATTTGTCAAAACGAACACATTTTCCTCACATTTCTGTGGTGGAAAGTTCTGGAATCTGCGTGGATCCACAAAATTCCACCCACCCCACGTTCCCCAAAGTCTTCCAAGAAAAATGGTACCTCACTTGTGTGGGTAGGCCTAGTGCCTGCGACAGGAAACGGCCCAAAACGCAACGTGGACTCCTCACATTTTCACAGTGAAAACGGACCCTTTTTTTGCAAAGTACCCAGCTGTAAATTTTGAACCCTAGCTCTGTCGACACCTAGGGAAACCTAGCAAACCTATACATTTCTGAAAACTAGATACCCAGGGGAATCTAGTATGGGGTGACTTGACTGGCTCTCACCAGGTACTATTACCCAGAATCCCTTACAAACCTAAACATTTGTCAAAAAAAACACATTTTCCTCACATTTCTGTGGTGGAAAGTTCTGGAATCTGCGTGGATCCACAAAATTCCACCCACCCCGCGTTCCCCAAAGTCTTCAGAGAAAAATTGTACCTTACTCGTGTGGGTGGGTTGCTCGACAGGCAAGGGCCCAAAACCTATTGAGGCGAAATCAAAATTACCTATCACAAAACAGCCTGGTTTTGCAAGGGGAGTCGCATGAATTTTTGGCCCCAGGCTCGGCGGCCATCTAGGGAAACCTACCAAACCCACACATTTCTGAAAACTAGACACCTGGGGAGTCCAGCGAGGTATGGCTTGCGTGGGTCCCCAACATTTTCCTACCCAGAATCCCCTCCAAACCTCAAATTTAGCTGAACAAATCACTTTTTTCTCACATTTCTGTGTGGGAAAGTTCTGGAATCTGCGTGGATCCACAAATTTCCTGCCACCCAGCGTTCTCCCAGGTCTCCCGATAAAAATGGTACCTCACTCGCGTGGGTGGGTCAAGTACCCGCGACAGTCAAGGGCCCAAAACCTATTGAGGCGACATCAAAATTACCTATCACAAAACAACCTGGTTTTGCAAGGGGGGTCCCATGAGTTTTTGGCCCCGGGCTCGGCGGCCATCTAGGGAAACCTACCAAACCCACACATTTCTGTAAACTAGACACCCGGGGGAGTCCAATGAGGTATTTGCTTGCGTGGGTCCCTGTAGGAAAGTGGCCCTATATATACTGCACCAAAGTAAGGTACAGTGTGTATAGGGTCCACAGTTCCCCAATGGTAAGGCAGAGGCTAAAGTTAGATATAACCTTACTCTCTAAAGTGGTAGCTTGGTCGAGCAGTAAGGCAGTATCAGAGGACAGTGAAAAGCATTTGTTGTACACACTCAATCAGCAAATGAAGTCACACACTCAAGAACTGAACTCCAGGCCAATTGTTTTGTATATAGAAAAATATACTGTTGTTTTATTTTAGAACCAAGGAAGCTTGGTGCAGGTAAGCATGTAAAATACTTTTCAATTACAGATTACTGTGATAGATACTTTTACAAAGACAGTTGTACTTTGCACTTTTTAGTGTTTTACAGGAGCTGTAAAAGAATATAGCCCAATTGCAGAAAACTCAATACATTGATTTCAATGGACTGTTTCAGGTAAAATGCATTTAAATTACTTTTGGATTACTTTTTATAACACAGTATTGGATCAGGGATTCAGCACTGGGGTAGGACCTGAAAATAGTTAAGTAAAATCGTTTTGGTTAAACGTATGATTTTTAAGCAATATTATACTGTTTTAAAAGTGAGCACTTAGAAATATTTTCCCACAGAATCACCAATGTTATCCTATGGAAGGAATTACAAATGACATGTAAAGTACGTTGCGATTATTTTTACAACTCAAGCAATGGATCATGGATTCATCACTGGGACAGTACCTGCAAACAGTTGGAAAAATTCGGATTAGTGATTCGTGCGATTTTTAAGGAATTCCCTTAGATTTGAAAAGTGGACACAGAAACTTTTCCGGTGAAAATGTCTCAATGTTATTCAATGGCGAAAAACAAAGTATCGGTTTTGAAGGAGTTAATCGGTCTTGTTCGGATCAGTGCTGGAGCCTTTTCTCCAGCACTAGGGTCTCTCCTGGAGTCAGGTGAGAATTTTCGAATTCGGGCTTCGGTTGATTTTTAGAGAATATTTGCAACTTTCAAAATTGGACACTTAGAAGAATTTCCGAGTAAAAATGTCTCAATGTTATTCAACGGCGAAAAACAAAGGAACGGTTTTGAACAGATTAACCGGTCTTGTTTGGGTCAGTGCTGGGGTCTTGTCTCCAGCACTGGGGTCTCTCCTGGGTTCAGGTGAGATTTTGCAGATTCGGACTTCGGGCGATTTTTAGGGAATATTTGCAACTTTCGCAATTGGACACTTAGAAGAAATTCCAAGTGCAGCCAGCCAATGTTACTCTATGGAGGAATTTCAAGTGGACGGTTTCAGGGCAAACTCTCGACTGGCGAATTTGATCGTCGGGGGTAGACTCAGGGGTCTCCCAGGGTCAGGATGATGTGATCTCTACACCCTCAGCGGCACTGGGGCGGCCGGATGCAGAGTGCTGTCGGGCCTTCGGGCGCCCAATGGTTTCCTATGGAGAAGCTGCCTGACGAACAAACACTGCAAGCTCGGGGACGGAGACTCTTCAGGTGTGACCACCACTTCGAGAGGTAAGTTGGGAAGGTAGAGGACGGGTAGGCACCCAGGAGTTGGGCACAGGAGCCGGGGGGCGCCGGGTGCAGGGGTGTCTTTTGGTGTCGGAAATCTTACCCTCTGATGATCGCGGTAGGAGGGGTCCCTTGTTCTGAGGCTGCAGGCGTCGTCAGGGTCGTCGAGGAGGGTCCGTGGGTGCTGGATACTGGGTCCCAGTTGCCGGGGGGACGTCCTCATGGTGTTGGTTCACCTCAGCTCGGGCCAGGGTCGGCGGGTGCAGAGAGGTGTGGATTCGCGGTTCCGGGCCAGGGCCTGGTCTTGTAGCTTTTCTTTAAGCAGTACCACTGCTTGTGGGAGTCCCTGTCTTGAAGTCTGTGGCAAGGCAGTCAGGTCCTCTGGGTTTGGTGAGGTTGCTGACCACCAAGGAAGCCGGGGTTTTGCAGGAGCGGGTTCAGGGGTCGACAGGCCGGTAGGGCTGGGGCCAAGTCAGTTGTCGTCGCCTCTTTGTTAGCAGCTGCACGGCTGGTCTTCTTGCTTCGTCTTCTTTCTTCTCGGGATCTTCTTTGCTGTTTTTGAATCTGGAATCTGCAGAAGGAAGGTTCAGGGAGCCCCTAAATACTGAATTTAGGGGTGGTTACAGGTAGGTAAGGGCAGGGACCAATGGGTCCCTTCCTTGGGGTGGGTACACCCCCTATTCTGCCACTCTCCAGTGGGAGGGGGGCAGGAGCCTGTCCCTGGTTGGCTGGGTCCCCCCATACTCAAGATGGCGGGGACTCGAGTTTGTGCTTCACCTCGCCTCCCCCACCTTAGGGGTGGAGTTGGCAGAGGTGGGCACAACCAATTTCCTGCCTCTGGTTTTCCCGCCGGTTCTCCCGCCAGAAGTGGGGGTAGAACCAGTGGGGACCAGTTTGCTGGGAGCAGCAAATGGTCTGGGGAAGCTCAAAAGGCGGCAGGCCTTTGAAGCTTCCCCTGCCCATCCTGGGGAGGAGGCTTTGGCACCTCGCCCCAGGATGCGCATTGTTTCAGGCCCCTGAGAGCAGAGGCTCTCGACCCAGGGGTCCAGAAACATGTCTGGTGGTGGCAGCCTGGGCAGCCACTCAGTCCGGACACTGGAGGTCGGGTTGGTTTCAGGGGGCATCTCTAAGATGCCCTCTGGAGTGCGTTTTATATTAAATCCCACACTGGCATCAGTGTGGGATTAATGTGCAAAGGCAGTGCAAAGGCAGTGTGTGTGTGTAAAGGTACAGGGTCCCTAAGGGTGGCACAAGAAGTGCTGCAGCCCTTAGGGGCCTTCCCTGGTCATAGTGCCCTTGGTACCCATGGTACCATTTACCAGGGGCTGACCTGTCGCCAGGGATGCCAATTGGGTTTAGGCATCAATGCAGTTTTAGGGAAGGAACACAGGCCCTGGGTACCTGGTTGGCAGGAGCCCAGGGCACACTCAGTCAAAGCACATCAGCAATTCAGCAAAAAGTGGGGGCATACCATGCAAGAAAGATGGCACTTTCTCACAGTCCCCCAACATTTCCCTACCCAGAATCCCCTGCAAACCTCAAATTTTGTTGAAAAAATCAAATTCTTTTAAAAAAAATAAAAATATTTTTATTGAGTTTCGAGAAAAGACAAATCACAATGCCACCTCGCAGGGCAGCGCATTAAGCATTGAACAATCAAAGAACATCAAGCAAAGTTGATTGTACATATCACAGTTTTCGTGTACATAAATTGATCACCACATACTGCACCAAAATCACAAAGCGAGGAGTGCGTGTTACATAATGATACCTTTTAGCCATCAGATGTGGGATCGTTTCGGGCTTTCGTTACCAGATATTGCCTCAACGGTTCCCAGATGTCCTTAGGCTTGGACGATGACTGGAGTTCTTCTGCATAGAGCTCAAGATTTTCTCTACAAAATACCATATCCTTTATCCAATGCTCAGTACGTGGGGCCAAAGAGCTCTCCCAGGTTAGTGCTATTCGTCATTTTGCCAATAACAGAGCAATTCTTAAAAACTTCCCCACCATACCCTTTACCTGTGGCACAAAACATAGCGAGCAAATCGAAGGTGTGCACTGCAAGGTTAAATTGGACATGGTCCTTAGACACTCTATCACCTCTTCCCAGTATTTCATGACAAGATCACACTGCCACGCTAGGTGCCAGAAGTCTGCATCAGGGCGACCACACCGTTTGCAGTTACTGTTGTCCCGGAGGCCTATTTTATGTAATTTAAGAGGTGTGTGGTAGATTTGATGAATACATTTGAAATGGATGATTCTGAGATTCCCATTTGGGGTTAGTTTGCCAGTTAATTAGCAAATAAGCTCCCAATCTAACGGTGCCAAGGGGGGATCTAGTCTAGTGTTCCACCGAACTAAGCTACGATCTTCACCTCGTGCCGTCTCATCCCGCACAGCCCTGTACAATTTAGTAATCAGTTTTCGCTTTGTGGGGGCTACCAGGAGGACTTGCAAGGATTGCAAGGAGGGTGGTTCTATAGGAAACGACTTATAGTGTGTTCTCAGTGCAAGCCTCAGGCGATGTATAGTGAAGTGGAACAGAGGTGTTTGATTAGTGATGTATTGGAGCTCCTCAGAGGTAACAAATCGCCCATCCAGAAAGAGATCCTGCATACGATCAATGCCGGCTGCTGTTAGTGAACGTAATGGACCTTTTTCCTGTACAACTGAGAGAGATGCATGGTGTGCAATCGGTAAAGCCGGGGCATATATTGGGAGTTTGTCCGCAAGTTTACCTATAGCTTGCCAAGCAGCAATGGTAGCATCTAAAGTGTTTATTTCTGTCTGGGGAGTGCGTCTACGTGTATGAGTGAGTATACCATTCAGTGGAACGGGGTGCGCATCCCCATCTTCCACCGCAACATGAGGTGTGAAGGCGTGCGGATGGAACCAGTGATAGGCACACTGCGCCTGTGCGCAAAGATAGTACAAGTAGAGATCTGGTGCGCAGAATCCTCCCTGGGCATATCCCAGAGTCAGTGTGTTCCAGCCCACTCTAGCTTGCTTGCCGCCCCATATAAGTCTAAGTAGATGAGTTCGTACTGTGTGAAAAAATCGTTTGGGAAGTCGTATCGGGATGTTGCAAAAATGGTATAAAAACCGCAGTAAAATAATCATTTTAACAATGGCGATGCGGTCAGCAAGGGACAGTGGTAGCGACAGCCATCTGTCCACCTGGAGTTCCAGGGACGCACAAGTCACTCCATAATTCTCCCGTATGACAACCTCCGGATCCCGATGCACCCACACTCCTAGATATTTCACCGGATCTGTTGACCATATCAGCGGATATTCCATCTGCGGGGGAGTGGTAATTAATGTCAGAGGGACCACCACTGACTTTTCCCAATTAATCATGAGACCAGAGAACAGGCCAAAACGGATATATTCCCGCAGGATAGGAGATAAATATTTGTGTGGTTTGCGAATAAAAAGCACCATGTCATCGGCATAAAGGGATATGCCAACAGGGCGATGATTAAAGTTTAGCGCTGATTCCCTGTGTCGCTGCCGAATCACACAAGCCAGAGGTTCAAGCGTGAGGGCGAATAGAAGTGGCGAAAGAGGACAACCCTGTCGAGTTCCTCTGTTGATGGAGAACGGTTCCGATGTGAGACCCCCCCACACGTACTCGCGCCGAAGGGTCAGAGTACAGGAGCTGCACCCATCCCAAAAACACTCTCGCGAATCTCAGCCGCCTCAAAATATAAAACATATATCGCCATTCAATAGAATCGAATGCTTTAGCTGCATCTAACATGACTGCAGCAGCAGGGAAATCCGGATTTAATATATGAAACATGGCAAAGATGGTTCTCAGATTGTGAGAGGTAGAGCGCTCTGGTATGAAGCCGGATTGATCAGGCAGCACTAAACAGGGCATCAACGGTTGGAGTTTAGTAGCTAGTATTTTTGCTAGTATTTTCACATCCAAATTGATTAGCGACAGAGGGCGGTAGGAATCACATTTAGAAGGTGCTTTGTCTTTCTTAAGTAGTGTAATGATCAGAGCCTGCAGCAGGGACGGTGGTAACATGCCAGACTCATGCGCTTCCGCATACATCTCTAAAAGGTAGGGCGCTAAAAGATCTGCGTATTGTTTATAAAACTCAGCCGTTAGGCCATCTGGACCCGGAGCTTTTTTGTTCGGTAGGGATCTTATCGCTGCTTTAATATCTGACTCATCAATTGGCTGGCATAGGTACTCACGGTGACCATCCGCCAACCAAGCGCAAGCAATGTCAGCCAGGTAGTCATCAAGCGCATCATCATCCATCGCCCCCGCGAAGTGTACATCTCCGCGTAGCAAGTTCGGAATTGATTTACTATCTCTTGGGGTGTAAAGTGCTCCCCTCCTTGTGCATCCACTATTTTAGTGATGTGGTGATGTTCAGTTCTAAATTTGAGTCTGTTGGCCAATTGGCGACCTGGTCGGCCTCCCTCGCCATAAGCCCTGGCCACATGATGACGCGACAGGTAGCGGGTTTCGGTTTCCGCCATTGTGTTGTATTCCATGATTTGTTCATGTATGCATGCTAGTGTGGCAGTGCTCGGATTGGCTGTGTATTCTCGTTCGAAGTCAGTCAGTGTGGTCTCTATTTTTGAGAGTTGCCCCCTTATGTCCCGCAAGATGCCGGCTGTTGTGCTAATGCACACTCCCCTCACAGTGACCTTAAAGGCCTCCCATAAAGTGGCTGCGCTATCGACCGAGCCCACATTGAGTTCAAAGTATTGCACTATTGCCTTCCTTATCGCTTCAGTGTAGAGAGGGTCCAGTAGAGCCTCAGCACGAAAGCGCCAGGTGAATGGGCGGTGAGTGTTGATGGGAATACTGAGGACCAGTTTCACTGGATTGTGATCAGATAATGTGCGGGGAAGCGGGCCAACGTCCGTGACCCAATTATTGGCTTCTTCACTTAAGAGCCAATAGTCCAGATGGGACCAACTATTATGTGCTGGTGTAGCATGTGTACCACTTCTTGTCTCCTCATTGCGTATACGCCAGGCATCCACTAACCCCATTTCAAACATAATCTCCTTTATGCACAGGGCTACTCTCATCGTGCGTGCCCCCTGTGGGTTCGATTTATCTTTCGCAGGGTCCAAATGCGTATTTAAATCACCCCCCCACAAAATGGCTGCATCCGGCCAGGTGCGCAAGACATTAAGCATTTGAAGAAATCCTTGTGGTTCATCAAGGATAGGGCCATATATGTTAATAACAGTGATCAGTGAGAGACCCAACTTTCCATGAACCATGGCACAGCGCCCCTTGTTATCTGTGTATCTTTTGATTGGAGTAAATGGTAGTCCCCTTTTAACCAAAACAAGAACCCCCCTTGCGTTTGTGGAATATGATGAGGCCAGTTTGTATCCAGCCCACCTAGTGGCAATCTTGGCTTCCGATGACCCAGTAAGGTGAGTCTCCTGTAGGAGAGCTATCTGAACCCCATGACGATCCAAGTATGCAAACACTTGACGGATTTTTGGGGGGTATTTAGCCCCCAGATATTCCATGTTAGACAGGTGTATCTATCGCCCTTGAACCGCGATTACTATACTTAGCAGAAGCGAGTGCTGAATCAGAGCATGTATGGCTAAAACAGTAGGTAAGTATTGTGGCCAATATGAATGTACAATCACATTTAACAATTCCCAGTTAGGAACAATAACACCCCCCTCCCCCACCCACTTTAGCAACCCCAATTCGCCAAAGCCAATTCCCAAAAACACCACAAACCCCAACATAGGGAACAAATGCCAAAAATGGAAGTGGGGTATACCCATTGGGGGGCCCCGTTGCACATCTACTCCCAGTTGGACCAGGGAGGTGGCCGCCATCTTTAACTACATACTCCCTAGGGCAGCGGTCGAAAATTAACTGAGACAATTGCCAGCGTCAACAGCAGCCGAACAAACAGCAGTGTGAGATTCATGCAGTGTGATAACAACAATTAACCAAGATGGCACAGGTTACAAGTTTCCAGTATGTACCTATGGCTTAACCCGTTGCACCGTAACCGGCATGCCCAGAGACCAAAATAGTAATGGAACACTTACAGTTATTTTCAGACATGTGTGCAAGTTCACAGTATACATACATCAATCATCATTGTCCGACGTATCAGCCTGTTTCCTGCGGCGGATGGATTTTGCAAAATCCATGGCCTGCTTGGGATTGGTGAAGATTTTGGCCTTGTCGTCTGCGCCTATGTGAAGACGGGCAGTGTAGGAAAGTGGGTTTCTGTTGCAGTAACCCCCCCACTTTTTGCCTGATAACTGATGCACTTTTCCTTGGTGTGCCCTGGGTCCCTGCCAATCAGGTACCCAGGGGCTGTGTTCCTTCCCTAAAAACTGTACTAAAGCCTAAACCCAATTGGCATCTCTGGCCACAGGTAAGCTCCTGGTAAATGGTACCCTAGGTACCCAGGACACTGTGACCAGAGAAGGCCCCTAAGGGCTGCAGCACTTATTGTGCCACCCTTAGAGGCCCTGTACCCTGACACACACACCCTGCCTTTGCAGGCTGAGTGTCTTGATGCAGAACTAAACAGAGAGTCGACATGGCACACATCCCTGTGTGCCATGCCCACAAACAAAGTGCCCTGGCATACCTCAGTCACCCCTCTAGCTGGGTGCACTATGCCAGTGGTGTCGGCACAGGTGCATGAGCCCTGTGCCCCTACAGTACCCAGGGCCATTCCTGGGCACTGTAAGTGCAGTGATGCCATTAAGAGTATATGGTGCTGGGAGGTTGTCATTACGAACTCCACAGCACCATAATGGCTACACTGAAGACTGAGAAGTTTGGTATCAAACTTCTCAGCACATTAAACCCACACTGATGCCAGTGTGGGATTTAATGTAAAATGCACAACAGAGGGCAACTTAGAGTTGCCCCCTGAACCTAACCTACAATCCACATCTTGTCTGAGGGGCTGCCCCGGCTGCCACACAGCAGACATGTTCCTGGGCCCCTGGGTGGAGAGCCATCCGCTCTCCTGGGCCTGCAACAATGCACATCCTGGGCCAGGATGGGCAGGGGAAGCTTCAAAGGCATGCCGCCTTTGTGAGCTTCTCCAGGCCACTTGCTGTAGTCAGCAACTGGCCCCCACCGGTTCTGACCCCCTCTCTGGCGGGAGGACTGGCGGGAAACCCCAAGGGAGGAAAGCGGATGTGCCAGCCTCTGCCAACCCCACCCCTCAGGTGGGGGAGGCGAGGTGAAGCACAACTCCGGGCTCTCGCCATCTTGAAGATGGGGAGCCCTGCCCAATCAGGACTAGGCTACTGCCCCCCTCCCACAGGAGAGGGGCAGGATAGGGGGTGTACCCACCCCAGGGAAGGGACTCATTGGTCCCTGCCCTTTACCTACCTGTAACGCCCCTAAATTTAGTACTTAGGGGCACCCTGAACCTTCCTTCCTTAGATCCAGATTCCGAAACAAGAAAGAAGAACAAGAAACAAGAAGACCTGCCGTGCAGCTGCTAACAAGAGGAAGACACCAACTGATTTGGCCCCAGCCCTACTGGCCTGTCGACCCTCGAACCTGCTCCTGCTAAACCCCGGCATCTCCAGTGGTCAGCAACCTCAAAAACCCTGGAGGACCTGACTGCCTTGTGACTCTAACTACCTGGGACTCCCAGGAGCAGTGGTACTGCTCAAAGCAAGTAACAAGCCCCTGGCATCAGCCAGGAACCGCGACCCCTGCACACTCTGCACCCGCCGAGCCCGGCCTGTGCCTGAGTGGACAAAGACCACGAGGACGTCCCCCTGGTGACTGTGACCCAGAATCCAGCACCCAAGGACCCTCCTCGACGCTCCTGACGGCGCCTGCAGCCTCAGAACCAGGGACCCCTCCAACCGCGACCAGCCGAGGGTAAGATTTCCGATGCCTAAAGACACCCCTGCACCCGGCGCCCCATGGCCTCCTGTGCCCAACTCCTGGGTGCCTACCCTTCCTACAGCTTCCCAACTTACCCCTCGAAGTGGTGGTCGCACCTGAAGAATCACCGTCCCCGAGCTTGCAGCCTTTGTTCGTCACGCAGCTTTCCCATTGAAAACCATTGGGCGCCCGACGGCCCAAATGCCCACTGCACCCGGCCGCCCCAGTGCCGCTGAGGGTGCACCAACTACCCTGTTCGACTTCCCCACTTGCCCTGAGTAAGTGACCAGGAGCTTTGCTCCCACAGCCGAGTGGCCTGCCTGCCAGAAGCCACCAACCAAGGGCCCCCTGCCCGCCATAGGCTAACATTGGGCCTAGCTCACTCTGCACCCGGCTGCCCCTGTGCCGCAGAGGGTGTACCAACTGTACCTACCTGACCCTGGGAGACCCCTGAGTCTATGCCCAGAACCTTAACTCTGCCAGTCGAGTACTTACCTGAAAACCGATAACCTACACTTTCTCCATAGGGTAACATTGACTGGTTTACACTGAAATTTCTTCTAAGTGTCGAGTTTTGAAACTTTAAAATAATCACTAAAAATCGTCCGATCAACAAAAACGAAATTACTCACCTGTTATCAGGAGAGATCCTAGTGCTGGATCTTGGTGCCCAGCACTGACCCTGAAAAGTAATCATAACTGTACTTACCGGTAACTTGAATTTCCTTCCATAGGATAACATTGCCTGGTTTTTGCTGAAAAAGTTTCTGTCGATTTTGCAAACTTACAAATATTCGTTAAAAATCGCCTGTATAACAAAAACACATTCTTTCAACTGTTTACAGGAGATGCACCAGTGCTGGATCTAGGATCCAACACTGAGTTAGGAAAAGTAACAATAACCCCACTTACCTGCTAAGTTAATTTCCTCCCATAGGATAACATTGGTGATTCTATGTGAAAAAGTTTCTAAGTGTCAACTTTTAAAATACAATAATATTCCTTAAAAATCACAACTGTAACCAAAACGTTTTTACTCAACTGTTTACAGGAGATGTCCCAGGACTGAATCTAGGATCCAGTCCTGTGGTAAGAAAAGTAATCCAAAAAGTAATCTATTGCATTTAACTAGAAATTCCCATTGAGCTCAATGTATTATTGTGTTTGAAATTGTGTTGCCTATTGCAACAACTGTAACTATTGTATTCAAAAGTCTATTGCCTATTTGAAAAGTATTTAACTAAAGTAACTCATTCTGAGAAAGTATATTTTGATACCTATTGTTGGTTCTAAAATAAAACAACTATATATTTTGATACAAAACCATTGGCCTAGAGTTCAGTTCTTGAGTGTGTGAGACCATTTGCTGACTGAGTGTGTACAACAAATGCTTTACACTGTCCTCTGATACTGCCTTACTGCTCGACCAAGCTACCACTTTAGAGAGTAAGGTTATATCTAACTTTATCCTCTGCCAAACCTCTGGGGACTGTGGACTCTGTGCACACTGTACCTATTTGGGAACAGTATATACAGAGCCACTTTCTTACAGGCAGGGTAAAGCATAGCATAGGGGGTGTTCTCCTTAAGCAACAGTTTTTTCATATTCTGATATTCCTTCCGGGCTGCCTGAACGGTGGCCGTAAAGTCTGGGTAAAAAGCTAGTGTATTACCTTGATACGTGATGGTGCCCTTCTGACGGGCAATGCGAAGGACTGCATCCCGATCTCTAAAGTTCAACAGCCTTGCGATGATTGGCCTGGGTGGAGCACCCGGAGGAGGGTGAGTCGCCAAAGAACGATGAGCTCTCTCTGCAATAAGCATAGCCGAGAGGTTGTCAGCCCCGCAGATGTCCCGAAGCATATTCTCCACGTATGTTTCCAGCTTGCCAACGTTCGTGGACTCCGGCAGACCCAAAATGCGCACATTATTGCACCATGAGCGCGCTTTGAGGTCCTCATTTTTAGCCTGGATGACCGCCAAGATCTTTTCCATGTCGTTGGTTTTGGCGGTTACCTGTTGGAGCCCGTCCTCGGCGTTGGAGATGCGTTGCTCAGCTTCGCCGATCCTAACTGTCTGCTTGTCTAATTTGGCTGAAATGTTGTCCATACGGCTACTGAGGGCCTCAATCTTACCATATATAGATTGTAGACTAGCCTGGATGGTGGACAGGGTCTTTTCCAAAGCAGTGGGTGACTCGGACGTGGCGTCCAGTTCTGAGTCAGAAACGGCAGATTGCGACGGTTTCCCTGACTTGCGTAGTTCAAAAGTGAGGCACGGTTGATTTTTATCCGGTTTGCCCATGTTACCGGGTGAACAGCAATGTCAATGGTTATATATCTCAGTCGTGTTACACAAGCACCTCCACTGCTAATGACACTGCGCGATTGATTGGGCAGGGTCCACAGGTTCAAAGGGCTGTAGTGAGCTAGTTCATGTGAAGATGTGGCAGTGAGGATCTGGGCCTGAGTAGGTCCTCTACAACCCACCAGCGAGCCAGGAACTGAAGGCAGCTGAAATCTAGATACGAATGTTGATATTCAGTGCAACTCGCTATGCACCAGATCGGCTCACACTGTAAAGGGAATTGTTTATGTATATACGAATAAATGTTGTGTCATAATGCAGGCAGGTACCAGGGATCATCGCGTGCCCACCATATCTCGCAGCAGCACTGATGAAAAGCAGCGCTTAATAATCAAAGGAGTTATCAACGTGGCCCAAATCCAGCAGTGCGAGGCCGTCGCGCGGATGGCCTCCAGAGCAAGATCCCAGGGAAGGAGCGCACCACAGGCCGCCAGGAAGGAGGCGCAAGTCCCGGTGATCGGCAGAGTGAATCCGCCAGGCTCATCAGCAATATGCAAGGCGGGGGCCCGTCGCAGTTCCCCCGGGTACCCACCATGATCGAGCCGGGCTCCGCCCGCTCACGCAGCCTCACGTCTGCTCCTCTCCGTCTTTACCGCTGGCCTGGCGCGATCTCCTCGGGCAGATAGACAGCCCGCAGCCACGACTCCAACACCGGATCCAGGCCCCAGCCGGCGAGACCAGGCCGCGAAACCACAGCACCTCCACGGCCGCGCGGGCCGCACGTCAATTCCTGCTCCCAGTAGGCAAAGCTGTCGCAGCGCAGGTCGATGGCCCACTGTATCGGATCCACGCAGGATGCAGATCAGGACAGGTCAGGCATGTGAGCAGATTACGCTGTTTGCACAGATCGCTGGCAGGCGCAGCGGCAATGATGTAGCCCCGCGCGCCCTGTCCGCCCCATGGCCGTCGGATATCAGTTTCTGGCAGAAAGGACCCACAGGAGGGGGGGAAACAAGCAAATCTTCACCGGCATCAATAATTCCAGCTGTTGTGGGCAGTGCGTCGGCAAGTGTGGGAACACCAGCAGTCCCCAAGTCGCTCGATGTCCCGGTCTCCACCACCGAGTCTCAGACGGCCGCCATGTTGTCTCAGGGCCCGTTCCTCAGCTCAGCGTTTCTTGTACCAAATAGGGGTCCCAGCAGCAGTTAAATCACCCCGAACTATTGTGAGGTATCGGGTATGTGCCTCCGTGTGAAAAGCAGCGTGGATGTCACCTAGGAAGCAGGATATATGGAGTATGATGTCGGCGGCCAGTGGACCTGCACTACAGTGCAGCCATTTCGCTGTGCGCCCTCTAGCGCCCCCCTGAAAAAAATCAAAATTCTTTACACATTTCTGTATGGGAAAGTTGTAGGATCACCGGGCAGACACAAATTTCCTACCACCCAGCATTCCCCCAGGTCTCCCAATAAAAATGGTACCTCACGTGTGTGGTCTAGGCATAGTGGCTGCAACAGGAAATGGCCCAAATCATACTGTGGAGACTTCAAAATTACCTATAACAAAACTACCTGGTTTTGGGGGGGGGCACCTAGTTTTTTGGCCCCGGGCTCTCCGCCATCTAGGGAAACCTACCAAACCCACACATTTCTGAAAACTAGACACACTGGGGAGTCCAATGAGGTATGGCTTGCATGGATCCCCCAACGTTTCCCTACCCAGAATCCCCTGCAAACCTCAAATTTAGCTGAAAAAAATCACTTTTTTCATACATTTTTGTGTGGGATCACCGTGCCGGCACAAATGTCCTACCACCCAGCCGAGCCGAGCCCGGGGCCAAAAACTCAGGTGACCCCCCCTTGCAAAACCAGGTCCTTTCAAAATAGGTAATTTTTATGTCTCCACAATACGTTTTGGGCCCTTCCCTGCCGCGGGTACTTGGCCCAACAAGTGAGGTACCATTTCTATTGGGATACTTGGAGAAATGCTGGGTGGTAGGAAATTTGTTGTTTCTTTCTGAAGCGTGAAAATGTTGGCATAATAATGCAAGGAAAATGTGACAGTCACATTTTGAGGTTTGCAGGACATTGTGGGTAAGATAACTTGTTGGGATCCACAAGAGAGACATCACCATGTACTCCCATGGGTGTTTAGTTTACGACAATATCTAAAGTTGGTAGGTTTTTCTTAGGTGGAATGTACACCTTGGCAGAGAGACAAAAAAGACAAATATTACTGCACAGCTATCTATTCCTCAAGCACACACACATACTGGTTGGATTTGGCACGAGGGCGAGTGATGGTTCAGTATATAAAATTTTATTAACAAGAGATTTCACAAAAATGAAATGCACTGTCAATAATTGAAAGGACAAAAAACTGAACCAGTGACTCGCAGCCCGTGAGCTGTAAAGCTGCGTCAAGGCCCCAACCGCTTTACAGGCCATTCACACACCTTTCATACATGATACACACAAGACCATTCACACCACCAGGCACGAAACCAACACATTACAACATTCACAAAAAGGGACAAGGTACACCCTGCTTGAGAAAGACAGAAAAGACAAATATTTCTGCACAACCACCTATTCCTCAAGCACACATACATACCGGTTGGATTTGGCATGAGGGTGAGTGATGGTTCAGTATATACAATTGCATTAACAAGAGATTTCACAAAAATGAAATGCACTGTTAATAATTGAAAGGACGAGAAACTGAACCATTGACTCACAGCTCGTGAGCTGTAAAGCCACGATAAGGCACCAACCTCTTTACAGGCCATTCATGCACCTTTCATACGTGTGACACATACAAAACCATTCACACCGCCAGCCGCAGGCCCATCACATTACAACACTCACACCAGCAGACAGCGCCATTCAAGGGCCCATCACTTTCACACGCCCACATTCCTGACACAGCAACCACACCAGCTGACGGATTGCATGGAGTGGCGTTTGGCTAGCAGTGTGTGTAGTGACCAGCAGCAAGTCACTACTCACACACCGCCAGCCAAGCGGCAGTCCACGCACACCGCCAGCCAAGCGGCAGTCCACGCACACCACCAGCCAAGCACCAGTCGACGCACACCGCCAGCCGAGTGCCAGTCCACACACACTGCCAGCCGAGCACCAGTCCACGCACACCGCCAGCCAAGCGCAAGTCCACTCACACTGCCAGCCAAGCGCCAGTCCACGCACACCGCCAGCCAAGAGCCAGTCCATACACACTGCCAGCCAAGAGCCAGTCTACGCACACCGCCAGCCGAGCACCAGTCCACAAACACCGCCAGCCGAGCACCAGTCCACAAACACCGCCAGCCGAGTGCCAGTCCACGCACACCACCAGCCAAGCACCAGTCCACGCACACCACCAGCCAAGGGCCAGTCCACGCACACCACCAGCCAAGCACCAATCCACGCACACCACTAGCCAAGCGCCAGCCTAAACACACCGCCATCACATTTAGGGTTTTTTTATACAAAAAAGAAAACACAAACAAATTGCAAATAGATACAAATCTACTAACACAAAATCTGAAACTAAATACATTTCACAAATGCCAACCTTGAAACTGAACAAAAAATATAAAACAATAGAGACCAGGCAGTTCACTTTACCACTCATGGATGCTCCCAAAAATTATTTCGCGTGTGGTACATTCTAAAACAAGCAGGCACACACAGCGCAGGGTTAGAAGGACACTCGGGCAGTACATACGAGTCTCCTTCCGCGTACCTCTTCTCCAACAGACTCTACATCTCCTACTGGGAAAGTCTTTTGAGGGTGTTGGAGGAATGTGATCAGGAAAGTGGCGATCTTTCAATCTAGCCACATCCTCCACCACTCCAACTCTAGGAACACTTGCCTGTTTCACTACAACAAGGCTGCCTATTACAGACTCCTGAAACTTAGCAAAAGTCATCTTTGACTCAGGACAACAATCCTTGAATACAACAAAAGCATTAAAGGTTGCCAAGTGGAAGAGATGGATAGCCAACTTCCTATACCAAATGTAAGCCTTACGAAGAGCAGTGTAAGGTTCCAAACTCTGATCTACTCTATCAACACCACCCATGTGCCTATTATAGTCTAAAATGCACACAGGTTTGCGCGCTTCAGCAACCTGACCCCAAACAGTCACAGGTGAAGTGCTTTCATCATGGATGGTAGTCAGCATGTAGACATCTCTCCTGTCTGAAAACTTCACAGCTAGAAGTTCCTCACAACGCAACGCACTGCACTGTCCCCGCACAAGCTTTTAACAAACAAGTTCTTTTGGGAAACCTTTACGGTTAGAGCGGATTGTTCCACAAGCAACAGTGTCCACTTTGGCCAATTCCCTGAACAACTGCACACCAGTGTTGAAGTTATCTACATATAAATGGTGACCTTTGTTAAAAAGTCCTCTACCAAGTTCCCACCCAATTTTCTCAGTCACTCCAAAAGTGGACGGACAACCAGGGGGGTTAATCCTGGAATCCTTACCGGTGTACACCCTGAAATTAGAGACATATCCAGTCCTACTGTCACACAGCATATACATCTTAATTCCATAGCGTGCCCTCTTACTAGGAATGTATTGCCTAAAAACCAAGCGGCCCTTGAACAAGACCAAAGACTCATCCACTGCTATTTCTTTCCCTGGAGCATAGATCTCAGAAAATCGATCTACAAAGTGATCAATGACAGGCCGAATCTTAAAAAGACGGCCACAATCAGGGTGATCTCGTGGCAACGCTAAACCATTATCGACAAAATGCAGCATCCGAAGCAGAAGCAAATACCTATCACGACTCATGACTGCCGGAAATATAGCCATTGCCATCAAGGGACTAGTAGACCAATATGAAGACATTGATGGCTTCCTTAGCAAGCCCATCAAAAAAGTTAAACCCAAGAACTTCTTCATCTCTTCCAGATTGGTGGGAGTCCACCGGGTAGCTCTAGAGTGGGGCCTAAGGCTGGCACTGTTGTCCCTCAAAAACTGTTTGGCATACAAATTAGTCTGCTCAACAATCTCTGCCAAAAATACATCGTCCATAAACAACTGAAAAAAATGTATTGGCAAAAAGTTTTCAGTATTCACTCTACACCCTGGAACACCAGTAAAGTCTGGCAATGCCGGCTGCACCATGCCTGGGGCAACCCGGAGGTCAGCACTTCCAACGGGAAGCCTTGCAGCCCCAGGCTGCAGCCCAGATGCCTCTTGCTGCACTATCGGCACATCAATGACCTCCTCTAAAACAGGCACTTCATCCGCACTAAGAGTAGCTTCATCCGCACTGAGAGTAGCTTCATCATCCGATGATTCCTTGTGGACAGAAAACTCACTGCCTGAATCTTCCACTCCCTCCTCTGCCTCAGATGCAGAGTCAGTCTCTGAACCATGGTCCGAGGAAGACTCAAAAAGCATACCAACAACCTGCTGAGCAGTAATCCTGCTGCTAGCCATTATCCTTACTAAGAAAGGAGACTGCACAAACAAGTCAACAACAACCAACACTGTGCAAAATAAGTAAGTAAAAAAAATGTGTGTCTTTATCACAAAGATCTATATACTCAAAAACTATACGATTCACTTGCAAGTGACAGCTACACTCACCAGCACCTACTCTGCAGAGACACAGCAAAAACCAACGATATCCCACTAGAAAGAAAAAAACAAAACCAATTACTCATAAGACAACAAAATACACACCGAGCACAAATGCAAAAAGTTTTTGACACTCAAAAAACAGAAGTCAAACATACTGCTATTATTACACCATTTGCAAAAAACACATTCATGCAGGGAAATGAAACTCATTTACATTGTACAAAAAAAAGTCTCCTACCAAATACATGCAACTACACAAACAGCAGAATCACCAGTAACGAAACCGCAACCTGGAACAGTCTAAAGAGCAAAAGCCTTGAACTAGAACAAAAAGGGAGAAATAAAGCATTACCATTGCAATTCACAAGAAATAAAACAATTAATATTATAACACGCTATGTCACTATCCAAATGGTCAATCTGCCAGATGGGCCTTCAAATAGGGCTGAGAAAAATGGGGGGTGATCTTGCCCAAGGGATCGGGTGAGGTTGTCTGCCAGGCCGATCTGTCCCCCAGGTGGGGCAGAAAACAGCAGACAGAAATGTGCCCCCCTTGCAAAAGAAATACATCTCTGGTGCCTAGTAGGGTTTTCTGCCTCCCCCTAGGGCAGAAAGGCCCAAAAAAGGGGCAGATCTGTCTCCAGGAGGGGCAGAAAAAAACATTAACCAAATTGTACCCCCTTGGAAGCAACCATGTCGCTTCCATTACACACAAAACAAAATCCCTGGTGCCTAGTGGGGTTTTCTGCCCCCTGGGGGCAGAAAGGCCAAAAAAACGGGTCAATCAGCCCCCAGCGGGGGCAGAAAAAACATAAACAATACATCAGCCCCCTGGAAGCGACCCTTGCCCAAGGGGTCGCTTCCATTTTATTTAAAATAAAGTCCCTGGTGTCTAGTGGGGTTTTGCCAAAAAAACGTGCCGATCTGCCCCGGGCAGAATAAACATACCAAAAATATCTGCCCCCTGGAAGCGACCCTTGTCCAAGGGGTTGCTTCCATTTTAATTTAAAAAAAGTCCCTGGTGTCTAGTGGGGTTTTCTGCCCCCTCCCCCCCCTCCGGCGCAGAAAGGCCAAAAAAATGGGCCGATCTGCCCCAGTGGGGGGGGGGGGGCAGAATAAACATACAAAAAATATCTGCCCCCTGGAAGCGACCCTTGCCCAAGGGGTCGCTTCCATTTTAATTTTAAAGAAGTCCCTGGTGTCTAGTGGGTTTTCTGCCCAAATAAATGGGCCGATCTGCCCCCGGGGGGGGGGGGGCAGAATACACATATAAAAAGAATCTGCCCCCTGGAAGCGACCCTTGCCCAAGGGGTCACTTCCATTTTAATTTTAAAGAAGTCCCTGGTGTCTAGTGGGGTTTTCTGCCCGGCAGAAAGGCCAAAAAAACGGGCTGATCTGCCCCCAGGGAGGGGCAGAATACACATATAAAAAAAATATGACCCCTGGAAGCGACCCTTGCCCAAGGGGTCGCTTCAGTTTTATTTTTTTTAAAAGTCCCTGGCACTAGTGGGCTTTTCTGCCCCCCCTGGGGCCAGAAACGCCAAAAAACCCAGCTGATCTGTCCCCAGGGGGGCAGAAAAGTCTTAAAAATATTGTGCCCCTTGAGGAAGCGACCCTTGCCCAAGGGGTCGCTTCCTTTAAATAGAAAAGATATCCCTGGTGCCTAGTGCGGGCATTCCTGCTGCACGATCGCGACGCCATGCGCGATCGGGCAGCAGGAATGCCCTGCATTGAGACATCAGGGGAGAGAAAAAACTCTTTCCTCTCCCCCGATGCCTCAATGCATCCCAATTTCCCCCCCCCCCGCCCCACCGGAGCAAGGAAACTTACCTGTTTCCTGCTGGACGCACTGGAAGCAAATGGCTTCCAGTGCGTCCGGCTGCTGCTGATGACGTCGGTGCGTGCTGTGCGCAATGACGTCATGGGATTGCCTGGGGGGGTCGGGGGTGGCAGCGGAAACTCTTCTGCTGCCATCCCCCTTTGTGGGGGCTAGATGGGCTGCCCATCGGGGGAGCGCCAGCGCTTCCCCCATGGGTGGGTGCCATGACGGAGCGGTTCCGTCATGAGCACAAGGCCCACCGTTGCTCATGACGGAACCGCTCCGTCATGAGCATAGAAAGGGTTAAGGAAAGCAATGCTGGGCAAAGTACTTCCACAGGTCCTTTATAGAGCTGAGCTGCTATCTTTAGATAGCAGGGTGAGTTGGGCTAAGATGGAAAGCCTGGTTCTTAAGAGACTCTTTAACGACTCAATCAATTCAATGATTCAGTCCTTCAGAACTAAAATGGGACTGAAGCAGCAGAGGCTGCCCTTAGGGAGGTTCCAGGGCGTCGACCCACTGCCTTCCTCTGACACTATTGCTTGGCATATTACAGCTTTTATATGAAAGCAAATGATCTCTCAGATCGTTTGTTTGCACGTCAAATTTGTAATATTTACCTCACCAGCAGAAAATGGTTCCACTAGATGTATTGCGCATGTGTCAGGCGGGTGCTGTTATAGCCCGTTCTCACACATACATATCCGACATGCTACACTACCATCATGCAGTGTAGCATGTCAGGTAATGGAGCTTCAGGTCTTGTCAATCACAAACCCTCTTGCCCAGTCAGAACTGGAATAGAGAAAGGTCTGCCTCAACACCTTCAACCCAATTCCAATTTCTGACTGGGTGAAAGCTCATGGGTGTGCCTCTGGCTGCTGCAGACAGACGGGAGTCAGATATCGATGGCTCGCTCAGGTAAATTGTTGTGTTTGAAAGTATGAGTTTGTGTTTGTGTGTGGGGAGTGCTTTTGGATGTATGTGTGAATGTTTTTGTCTGCGTTTCTGCAATTGTGTGCGTATGCATGCCTGCATGTGTGTGATGTGAAAGTCTGGCCCGGGGTTTGGCAAGCTAGGCCCGAGGCAGAGCGCTGGATAGTGCTTTTGGGCCGCACCACTTTAATAACACACCATCCACCACTAGACTGAAGTCCCGGGATCGCATTCACGCAATTTACAATTTTAATTTTCTCTTACAAAGAGTCTGTGTAACCACAAACTCTCTTCCAACTGTTAGAGGAAATTGAGTGCCAGATTGACACTTTTTCAGCTGCAATTTCGAACTTTATGTCAAATGTCACTCTTGGAATCAACATAACAGTATTTGACAGCAAGGCATCCGTGAAGGGGATTTTCAATGAAAGGATTTGAGCCCTCAGCCTACATAGAGATATAACCTATCTACCTTCAGTGATGCATTCCCTTGAACTTTGGGCAATGAAAGGGTATTTCCCCGTCTGGGAAACATACTGGATAAGGGTATGTGTGAAAGAACTTTAAGCATCTGCATAGGGATTGACCCAGTGTGGAGAACTCCAGGTCCAAAATCAAGGATCATCCAACACAACGAATGCTGTATTTGCAATCTGGAGTTCAGCTATAGCGTAACCCATCCTATCCTTGACCATTTATTATTTCTAGAGAAGACAAAAAAGATATTCTATCCGATTTTTAAGAGACACGAAATAACTATGCCCAGTGAAGCCCTAGTCATTTTATTTTCAATTGAAATTTTGATATTTCTGTGACTTTCGCCAGATTTATTGGGCTAATTCAGAGGAAGTCTTTCTATGTGCAATAATGAAATTAAGACTGATATTGCAGCTCTTAGGATGTCTTTTTATGTCAACTGAATTCAAAAATTGTTATTGTGGTATTTAGGATATCCACCAGAGCTTAATGACTGTTACCATGTTGTTATTTTAAATAGGTTTTAAGACAATGTTAGATATAGTAATTAGAGGAATCTTTTTTTGTAGCAATTATACTAGATGATTTGATTTAGCTAGTATAATTGTATTGATTTTCTTTTAAATGTGCTTGCTCTAACTTGTATTTCTATAAGAAATTTCCTAGAAACATGCAATTTACTACTACTACTACTACTTACTACTATTTAACCAACACTTTTTTCTGGTTTATTTCTTAGCTGCAATGCTGCTTCGAAGTTACTATTCAACTATTACATGCAGTGTTCTCTAATATATATATATTTTTATTTAATTCTAGGTGCTGCATTGTTTTAACTTTGTGGAAGTCAGACACAATCCATATAAAGACTAAGGCCTTCTCTCTGTCCCACAGTTAAATGATGTGATCATTGCTTTTCCCGCCAAAAGAGATGAAATAGTCGTGCAAGCACAAAAATTCAACTAAATCACTACCAGCCCACCTTATTATGCCAGGGAAAGCACATACAGTGGCCGAATTGAAACCCCAACCCCTCAGAATATCATGAAAGGGACAAACCGGCAAATCAGCAATAAAATCAGGGTAGGTTTTTAAATAGCTGGATAGTCGGGGGAGGTAGAGGATTTTATTGAATATTTGTCTTAAACATCGTCTTGGCAGTGTTCTGCAACTAGTGACCCGCAAGGAGCTTTCCAGACCTTGGTAAACGCGATTGCCATTTTATCAGCAATGTCCTGTTGTATGTGTGATTGGCAAGGCATTTTTGTCCTACAGTCACAGGATGCAAAAACAAAGGGGTCGGGTCTCAAAGGCATTTATGAGTCCTAGAAGGAGCACTTTGGCATTACTACTTCACGTACTAAAAATGCCCTTGTGAACCAACCTCCAAATGTTTTAATCCAGTGCAGATAATGATTTGCAAAATAATATTTGTTAACAGACAATGATTGTTTAATCATTTTAAAAACAAATCCCTTATTTTCAAACCTTTGACTTGCCTTTCCAGTTGCTCAGCCGATCAGGTAAGATGGGCTGAGTGTCCGCCTAGGGATTCCTGCCCTGGATGCATTCACAAGTAGCTGACGCCTGAAGAGTGAACTGCTAGTCACTGGGCATGCTTGCCCACACATTTGCATATTAATTGTGGGAGCGCCTGCTGAAGCTGCATTTTGCTGCACACATATGGAGCAAGAGGATAAGAGTCCCGCCTTCCTGCTTATCTGTGGAGCACATACATAACAGGCTTGTTAACTTCTAGCGACTACAGCTGCTGGAAGTAACATGGTGGTGTAGAATTATTCATCTACTTTAACTATATCATTTGTGATGAAACCTTGATGTGCATTTCAGAACTTTTTAATAACTGAATTTCGTTTTGCCTCTCTGCTTAGTGCCATTACATATTTGAACATCTATGACATGCTCTGGTAGGGCAGCAAAGCAAAGATGACTCTGCTTACAGCTTTCGTTAAATACTTATATCAGATACCTTTGGCCGAACTAGCGAAAAGACTTTCACTGGAATGCCACAATGCATTCTCAGGTATAACTGTAAAATGCAGAGTTAATGTAGAGTTTCAAAAGGTGCAGTATGTACTCTAACAAAGCCATTTTGATAAACAAATCTTAAATGTTTTGAGGGTTTAAACAGTCCAAGAAGCTGCATAGACATTTCTGTAGTTGGAGTTACTCAAAGAAGCTATTGTACTAAAGGGCTCATGCACATACCATCCAATTAATGTTACAAATATATTTTGAAACACTCGATCATTGTAAATGTTGTTTTTGCTCTATTCGGTTGTGCAGATGTGCAAAATTGCCTAATACTAGTGACCGATCGTGATCTTGCCTCTGGATGCTCATTCACCAATTGCTGGGGTAGCAGAAATGGCTGCCAGTAGCCTTTGACTCTGCCTTGACCACATCGCAGAAAGAAACACAAAATATTTGTGGGATCATTCAAGCCCTGCAAGGCAGCCTTCCAGCCTGCTAGGTCAAGAAAGCCATAACCACCATTCTCTAGCCAGAGGATCACACACCCTATTTTAGATCCCTCACTGCCTTCAGAACAACCATCTGTGCCGTAATTTCTGTGAAAGCAGAACACTTTGCAGACATTGTGTCATGCTGTTTTATCCCACAAAGTTTTTTTGCTTTACAAAACCAAGCTGTAGCCAGGCCTGGGCGGAGTTCGCAGAGTTCCGCGAAAAACTCAGCGGAGCTCCGCAAGTGGCGGAGTGTAGCACAAACTGCCGTTCACACTGATCTTCCTGCTGCTCAAGTAGAAATTCTACCCGAGCGGCAGCTCGCACTCACCAACTTACCATTGGTGAGTGCGAGAGGGAAAAAACTACGCGGAGCGGAGTTTTCTGCACTTCGCGTGCTCCACGGAGTGCAGAAAACTCTGAAAACTCTGCAAACGGAGTGGAGTCCACCGCCTAGGCCCAGCTGTAGCAGAAGTTAGGGGCTCATTACGATACCCGGCGTAAAAAAATCCGCCAGGCATGGAAGCGGCAAAAATCCGCCCGCACACACCGCCTGAACACCGACCACGCCATTATGAGTACACAAACCGAAAACCGCCATCGGCGGAAAAATCACACAAAATACCGCCCGCCATCGTCCGAGTCGGAGTCAAACCGCCCGCCACGGACGGAAACACGCACGACAACACAAAACCGCCCGCCCACACGGCCGACACACCGCACGTGAAATTACGATCGCACTGCCATGAGCGCGGAAAAACAACAAATATACCGCCCGCCAGCGCAAACAACGCCGATGAGAATCGACACGGCAGAAGCCATGGCGCCCACGTACCTGCACAGAAACCATCCGCACACAAAACCAATAGCACACAACATGGCCAACAAGTCCACACAGCAAGGCACACACAAATACACAAGCACAGTACACATCCCGAAAACACCCCCGGACAAACAAAAAATACAAAGGCCAGAACCCCAGACACAACACACCTGAAAACAAACAGACCATGAGGACACACCCACATAGGTGAGTACAAAAGCAGCACTCCCACAGACCACAACCCCTTGCTACATTGCAAACCAGAGAGGAGAGGAGAGGACACAGTGACACAGCAAGGACAGCAGCACACCACAGAAACGCACACATCACAACCACCATCACCACCACCAAACACCGGCACCACAAACCCCCTGCACATTACACAACACACACCGCACCAGCACCACAAACACCATGGCACCACAAAGGATGCCCAAGTTCACGCCCATGGAGCTGACGGTCATGGTCGACGAGATCATCAAGGTGTACCCACAAATCTATGGGAACATGGTCCAGCACACACCACTAGCCACCAGAAACAGAATGTGGACCCGGATCGTAGACCAGGTCAATGCAGTCGGGACCCTGCCCAGGAACAGAACCGAGATAAACAAACGTTGGAATGACGTAAAGAGCCTGGTCAAGAAGAAGGAGGGCAAAAACAGAGAGCTGGCTGCCGTCACTGGCGGAGGGAATCCCGCGCTCTTTAAGACCTTCAAAGCGTGGGAGGAGAAGGTGCGAGTCGTAATCCATCCGGAGATCCTCGCCGGATTAGCAGAGGGAGTGGAGGCTGGTAAGTACAAACTAATGTATACCAGCACACCGCTATGTACTCACATGCGCAACTACCATGCCACAGCTCCCAGGGACAAACACCCCCATGTCCAGCACACAATACACAACACATCACACACACATGCAACAGACACTACCACACACAGCCCAAACCGAACAACTGTAAGATGCGTGGGGACATGTGTACACTAAGCCAGCCACGTAACCACCAACAGGTCCCCAAATATGCCAGAAGCGCCACAACGAGCACCCACCACACCCATGTGTCCGCCACAGCTGCACTAACCGACAAGTAACAGGTAAGTGGCAGGAACACAAAGTGCAGTGGGTGGGACGGTGGACAGCCCAAGTACAACACACACCAGGCCCCAGTCCCACAGCACAGCAAGGAGGAGCATCCCCCACACCCCACAGCCACGTGTCAGCCACCGCAGTGCACAACGACAGCCGAAAGGCAGACATCACGGTCCACAGCAATCGGTGTCAGTGGGTGTACAGCCACCCCCACGACCCACTACACCCCCCACCCCCACAGACCTGCAACATGGAGCACCCCCCGCTTAGAGCCATGTGGCATCCAGTACAGTGCACGCACGAACAACTTGCAGGTGGGAAACTGGACAGGGCTGGATTACTGGAGGCATGAGGACCATAACACCACCAACACATGGGACATGTCACGTAGCACACGGACACGCAGCACCGCCCACCGTCACGAACAAGTGAACAATGTGCACACGGACATGAACAGCAGACTCACACCCCACATGACCCATCACAGACATAGCAACACCCAAGGAGCCACGTCTGCATGCACAAGCCACACTGAATATAGTCCCACACGGCAGCCACTGTGCAACTCATCACACACAACCGAAACACCATTGAAGTCCTGTCCATGTAGCCCCCACTGCCTGTCAACCCCACACCCCACAACTACGCCTATGTAAGACAAACAACACTAGACGCAACAGAGCGGAACAACAGAAATGCACACGAACACCACTGAACCCATCAAACTCACAGACACACCATGCACATACAACATACCATCCATCCCATCCGTCAGCCCCAGTCACATGAAAGGCATGTCATCCGCACAGCTGCCACACATACAGCAGTCACGCTAAGACACATGCCCATGACCAACCATGTGCCAGAAGTCAATTAAGCGCACGACACACTGTGAGCAACAACACACAACATGGGCCACACCCCCCGAGCACTGCAGTGATGCACATGGCACAGGGCAGCACGCACACCAAGGAGATGGGACAACTGCAATACGTTGGCTGGCACACAACTATCACTCACTCATAACGATGCGTCCAATGCCATGTCCAGTAACCACAACAGACAGCAAATATGCAGGGCATGTCAGGCATGCACACACCTCAGACCATGCACTGTCATGCTGCCACAACACATGTCACGTTCGGCACCCATGGCTCACAGCATGTACCCCAAAAGCATATCCCCTCCCAAATGCGAATCTGGGGCATGGCCCCCATGTTGCCATATGCGTTCCTAAGCGTTCCATTTGAACCCCAAAAGCATATCCCCTCCCAAATGCGAATCTGGGGCATGGCCCCCATGTTGCCATATGCGTTCCTAAGCGTTCCATTTGAACCCCAAAAGCATATCCCCTCCCAAATGCGAATCTGGGGCATGGCCCCCATGTTGCCATATGCGTTCCTAAGCGTTCCATTTGAACCCCAAAAGCATATCCCCTCCCAAATGCGAATCTGGGGCATGGCCCCCATGTTGCCATATGCGTTCCTAAGCGTTCCATTTGAACCCCAAAAGCATATTCCATCCCAAATGCGAATCTGGGGCATGGCCCCCATGTTGCCATATGCGTTCCTAAGCGTTCCATTTGAACCCCAAAAGCAAAGTACAAACCAGACCCAGGATGGGCCAGGAGCCCGCATACACCAGAGTCACAATGAGTAGGGGCAAAGCAACACACCCATCGGCATGGCCAATCCGTCCCATGCCACATGTGCACAGCACACAGTCCCATTGCCTAGCACACACAACTACAGATGCCACAGCCACACACTCGCCTCCGGGAAACCCATGTACGAGATTGCACGAACTGCCAATGTCAGACGACTAATACATACTTCGCCAGGTGCAACACAATAACAAATCTCATTCTCTCCACAGGTGACGAACTGCTGGACGCTGGGGATGGAGACAGCAGCCAGCACAGCCAGCCTACAAGCCCCCAACGAGGACACACGGATCTGGAGGATCTGTCCACCTCTTCGGACACGGACCACCAAGCTGGCCCATCTGGCGTGGCAGGGCCCAGCCGCTCCCCAGGACCCCTCCTACCCACCAACCCATCATCCAGGGATGCTGAACAGTCCCAGTCCCCTGCTGCCACTGTCGTTGCGGCCACACCCACGGTCATTGCGGCCACTACCACTGCCGCAACCGCCACCATCGCCGCACCGACCACCACCGCCTCCACCACCACCACGTCTTCGCTGGCACCAGCCCCAGCGCAGGTGGTGGCCCGGCCGACTGGATCCACCCTGGGAGCCACAGCGAGGACCGTGGTGAGCAATGTGGCTAGTGGGCAGGCCGGTGGCAGCAGGACTGGTAGGAGGAGCAGGGTCAGGGAAACGCCAGCCTCCCCTGGGAGCCATGCCCTGCCTCAAATGGCCAGAGTCCTTGGGGCCTATGAAGAGGCCCAAGGACAATGGGCCAGGTCTGCTACTGACACGCGGGAGGTGCTGGGGGTGCTGAGGTCCATGGACGCCCATATGGGCCAATTCGTGTCCCGTATGGACCAACTCGTGGACCTCATGGGCCAGCTGGTGGTGGCGGTGGGGTCACAGGCAAGGCCAGCAACACCACCTCCGCCACCACCTGCTAGGGCGCAGGGTCGGCCAGCAGTGTCCACTTCCCCTGCGTCCACAGCCAGTGAGCACACCTCACCCACCACCAGCAGGTCGCCACCACACACCCCCCTCCCAAACGTGGAAGGGGCCGTCCGAAGAGGAAACAGATCTCCCGGGAGGACTTCGCACGCTCCAGTCGCAAGTGAGGCAGCCAGCCAGCCTTCCGCCAGCCTTCCTTGACCAGCCACTGCATTGACTTGCTCTACGATCCCACTCCACACAGCCAGCTGGATGGCATGTGTGTGTTGGACTATGGACATAGAACCAGTGGGTACACCCTGATCATCACGCAGCCATGACCGACAGCTCATTGTCACTGCACGCACCACTTTTGTCATCACCTTACACACAATCACATGTCACAGTTCGTAATAAATGCACCTTTTTCACTAACTGCTGTTTGTGCCCTGTGTTTTATTTGTACGGAATACAACGGCCACCTTGGGCGGAAGGGCACCTGATGCGTGGCATGGCAATGGAATCCGGAGGGCCTGTAGGGACCTAGGGGTGGGAGACAGAACAGGAGCACATTCAATGAGTGTGTCACACACCCATCACACAGTACATGTCAACAACTACAAGCAATGTACACACATCGCACAGAGCAATAGGGCACAATGCCACAGTCACCAACAGTGGCATACTACCCTGGCCATGGAGCGTTGACACACTGCACGCAGTGAACATACGGCCACCCTGACACAGCACACACACACCTGCATAGATACAGACACATCATCCGTCGTACATGGACACTCACCGTCAAGTGAAGTAGCGGGCGATGAGCTGCTGGCGCACATTCCCAGCTTCCTCCTCTCCGCTGTCCACCTCACTCGAGCTGTCCTGGTCTGCGGGCTGGGGCCCTGGTTGATCTCCGTCATCCACAATGAGGGGGATCTGCTTCCGAATGGCCAGATTGTGCAGCATGCAGCACGCCACCACTATCTGGCACACCTTCTGTGGGGAGTACGCCAGTGCACCCCCGGTGCGGTCCAGGCACCTGAACCTGGACTTGAGGAGGCCAAAGGTACGCTCGACCACACGTCTGGTCCTCCCATGTGCCTCATTGTATCGATCGTCTGCTGGGGTGCGAGGATTCCTCAATGGACTGAGCAGCCATGCCCCATTCGGATACGCAGAGTCACCTGGGTGTGAGGGACACAGAGAACCGTTGCTATTCCAACTGGACAGGGGACAGCATCGCACAACCAGCACGCTACACCACTCCACATACTCACCGACAATACAGCCACGATCCTGTTGCAGATTGGCCATCAGTCGTGGCAAGATGCTGTTGCGCATTATGTGTGCGTCATGGGCCGAGCCTGGAAACTTGGCACACACGTGGGTGATCACCATGTCCGCAAGGCACACCACTTGCACATTCAGGGAGTGCGTGTGCTTCCTGTTGCGGTACAGGTGCTCAGTGGCCTGTGGTGGAACAAGGCCAACATGAGTGCAGTCAATGGCTCCCACGACGTGTGGGATTCTGCCAAGGGCATAGAATGCACCCTTCACTGCCGCCAATTCACGAGCCCTGGGGAATCTGATGTACCTGTTCCGGTACAGCATCATGGCTGCCAGTACATCCCTCAGCACCTTGCTGAACATGGGCTGGGACATCCCTCCTCCACTGCCCACTGTGTGCTGGAATGACCCAGTGGCGAAGAAATGCATGGCGGCCATCACCTTAGCCGTGGGGGTGACAGCAGTCGGATACACCCTGCGGGGACGGAGATGGGGCTCTAACATGGCACACAGTCGATGCAGAGTTGGCCTGTCCAGCCGAAACTTCCTGATTACCTCTGTATCGTCCATGTCCGCCAGCAATTGGTATGGGCGGTCAATGTTCGGTCTCCGCCTGGGTTAAATGGCAGAGGACACATGTCAAAGCAACACGGCACATAGCAATTTCGCATACACATCACTGACATGACTGAGCAAGCACATGAGCCACAGCCCAGCTGTCAAGCTGGGACGGCACGGCCACAATACACTTACACAGGTCTCCCAACAATGGCAATGGCAAGTGAGACATACCACTGCCATGTGCATGCACATGGGGATCTAGGCCCCAATGACTTGCGGGGCGTGCTGATGGGGACTGACTGCATATTCGTCAAGCGGCAACGCCACGGCAACATGAGTGTCTGCTGAGCATGGAACTGCTTCCGAGGCTGGATGAGTATGGCACACGACGACGACGATGTGGGCACGGGCTGAGCGGCCAATACAAGTGGGACCTGTGGCACGAGGGGATATGAGACAGTAGTAGGTGTCAGCACTGCACCCTATGTACAGCACTGTACGGATCACAGCTCCCGAAACATTGACTGGTGTCCACATTGACAGCCCCATGCCAAGACGGCTGTGTGCTTGCAGTCACACGTCACAGGTGAGAGGTTACATTGCACGTGCCAGGTGGCAGACGTACATAGTGGGAGCTGGCATGTGTGTGCATGTGTCTCCTGTTCAGGATCCACCAGATGGGCGCTGACTCTGTACTGACCATTGGACACAGCATGTTCCGTGGAAGGCTTGTGTGTGTGGGATGGTGGCACTGGATGTGCCTCCGTTGGGTGGGGGGCCATGCACAGGGCGGGTACGTCGATGATTGCGCATTGTTGGTCACGGTGGGTGCACCAACTAAGATGTGTTGCCCTGTGTTCAATTCCTATGTCCGCATGATGATGGACTGTGGATGTGGGCAGACTACACATTGGTCGATGTGCTGTCTATATGCATGTGCCTTCACACCAGGCACAGCTGCCCCTGCACATGTGACCCCTGCTGGACTCGCTGCTGGGTCTGTGGAGCTGATGCACCTTCTGCGCGTGGGGCGGACAGCTCTCCTCACTTCCCTCATTGCGCATGTCATGTCTTTGCCGCAGGTGACATGGATCATGGAGGGCCCACATGTACGCGTGGGTAGGCTACACATGATTGTTCACTGGTCGCCACCCCCAGTCAGTGTTTCGAATGGGAAGGTTGTCGTGCTGGTGGTATGTTCGATGTGGCGGATGGGCGGGCCTAGGTGCGGGCTTACATTCCGGACATGGGGGGTAGTTGGATTGGCGACTAGTTGCAGTACACACGGGACACGTCTCTTCCTTTCCACATCTGGGTCATCCCTTGTACTAACTGACAGTGATACAGTCATCTTCGCCCCAGCCCTCATGTCCTCCCCTCGCCCCCCAATATGCATGCTCACCTGCGAGGCTAGCGCTTGCACAGGCAGCCCCAAGCTCGCACCAGAGAGGGCAAGGAGTGTATGTGTGGGTCCAGTTGCACGAGTGGGCTGTCTCAGGGTATGATGTGTGGCGGGACGCCCGTCCACCTGCGTGGTGCCCCAAATGGAGACCCGGCCTGCATGGACTATGCATCACAGTCTTCGCCTTCCCGGATCCGCCACCTGCGACACCCAGTGGCTGTGGCTGCCCTTGCGGCCAGGCCGCGTCCGTCTGTGGCTGATGGCCCACACATTCACTCTTTGGCCTCTCTGGGGAGGGCTCGGGGGTGGTGGCGCACGCGCTTGCACTTAGTCGCAATGGCATGTGGCGTGGTTGGTATGATGGGCAATGGATGGGATGGTGCGAGCCACCTCCCGTGACGTCAGTGCTGCTCGTGCTGTGGTGCGTCCCCCTACACTTCCATTTGACTTGTGCCATGCTAGACGTTGAGGTTCTATTGCCTGCGTGATATGACCAGGAGGAGCGCGAGGAGACCTCTCACACACCATGCTCCACTGCCATCCCGTGCCCTGTATCGCCTGTGCGGATTGACTATGTTGGGGTTACACCTGGTCGACTGGGGCTGTGTGTGCCTTGTCAAGGGGCATGGCGGGCGCACAACAGGATCCAGCTTGTCCACAGAGGGTGGGCTGAGGTGCGCCTGGTACCGCTTTGTACGTGTGCCCGGCTGCTGTGCACACACGTGTTCACTCCCCCCGACAGGTGTCCTCTCACAATGCCCAGGGAAGCGGTGGTGTACTGTTCATGACCCCTCCCAACACGGCGTGCTCCAACTTGGCATGTGCGCATCTACCCGTCGCACCCACCCACCTGAGCACTGCGTCCATACGACTTCACACGACACATGTGTGTCTTCCACAGTAGTGCTACTCATTTGCGTTGACATCCAATACCAGTGGACTACATGGTCATGTCACGACTGCCGTGTACTTCACATACTCTCATCCTCTCTCATTCGTACTTGTGAAATGAGTCAGCGGAGACAGTTTTGGTTTCAGACATTATATTGAGTCTTCTGTCCTCTGTGATGCAGTATAGTGGACACTACTGGCAGCGGAATACATGTTGAGGATATACTGAGCATGATTACAAATGGGATAGGGTGTGGGGTTACATCTGCTTGGCCAAGGCTGTGCTAATGTACATTTACGTATAGCTGCGGAGCTGCGGACTTTGACACAGACGGTATACATGTAGCCTACCAGACCGCTCGGCATCATGGGCACAGTCCATCTCAGTTCCATGTGACAGGTTTGCTGCGGTTGTTCCTCATGCACGCGTGCATGTGAGATGACATCAGGGCATGTGCTTGCGTGCATGCAGCGGCGTGCCACTTGTTGTTGCAATGTGGTGGTTACTGGACATGTCACAGTCACTGGGGTCGTGTTGTTGTTGTTTGCACTTGTCGTCCATGCAAAGGTCCTGGTATGGGATTCCCGGGGCGGGGGTGGGAGGGGTGCAGCACCCACAGACTCCAGGCGACCTATTCATGTCCACTGAGCGGTGTGTGTGTCCATGTGCGCTGGATCCATGTCGTGTCCTGGTTGTTCGTGCAGTTCCGTCCATGTGGGTGCGATGCACAGAGCCCATGCCACTGCCTCCCACGATGCATGCGGTGTTCCTGGATGTGATGGGGAACAGTGTGCATGTCCCGGTCATATCCGATGTCATGGCGATGTCGTTGATGGTGTGGTTACAGTTGCCGGTCGTTTGGTATGGCTGTTGTGGTGGTGACTGGCCAGTCCGTGCGGAAGCTGAGCATGGGTGCGGGGTTGGACTTCATAGGTCACTCGGGGAACCTGCGTTGTGGTCCGACGTATTTACAGGTTGTCAGGTATGCGATGCCGTCCAGCAGGGCTTCCATGTCATTGGTGGTGTACATGTTTGCCAGCCAATGAAGCGGATGGTGGCTGTCAAGGTGTTGTTCGTAGGTTGTCCCTTGGAGGACCATGATGGGGCATGCTGGGTGACATTCGATGTAGCTGTTCTCGATGATCCGTCGTGTGGAGGCACAGTGGTTCCATTTCAGTGCGCGTGCGATGTTGGCCACATACGCCATGCCCCCATAGGCAGAGCAGGCCCTGTCGTGTGCGTCCAGAGGGAGGAGTAGTGGTAGCAGGTCCGCCTTCAGACATGCCGGGTTGGAGAGGCATATCTCGACGGGATGCTGGTAGGGACACCTCCGACAGTAGAAGACGGGCATGACGCAGCTGAACAATGTGATGCGGTAAGTCAGTCGGTAACTTACGTTCAGCAGGGACAGGAGATCGCATCCCAATGTATGTATCGTGTTGGTTTGGTACAGCTTGAGCTCTTCGGCGTAGTTGGGTAGGTGTGTTGCGGTTGCCATTTCGCAGCGGTTCGTAGAGGTGGCATGCTCCGGCTGTGTGTGCAGTCTGCAATGTGCACGCTCCGGGGTTGCTGTGAGCTCTGTGTAGTCGTGGGGAGACAGGACTTGTGTTCTGTTGGCTTGTTTGGAGGACACGGGCCCTCTTCCCACATGCTTCTCAGACAGTTCAAGGTCGGTGCTGTGTGACTCCTTCCAATTAACTTGCATGTGGCCGACATGGGGGAGTGTTTTCTTCTTTCTTCCCCGTCCGTTGTGTGCTTCTGTGATATGCGCTATCTGCCGTGTGGTCGGTCTCCTCGGCATGCCTGTGTTGGTCTATTCTTGGACAATGGCTGTATTCACCGGCTTCTGTCGTAGGGCTGTGGTTTCGGTGTTGGAATGGAAGGTCATTCAGTGCTGTCTGCTCTCCCTTGTGTGGGCGGCAGGCTGCCTTTCCGCTCTGCGTTGGGCCTTGAGTGTGGATGTAATTCTTGGGCCACCTGTTGTCGGTCACCGGGCTCTTTGGTGTTCCGTTTCATGTGTCTTGTTCATATGTGCAGGGTGGTATGGGTTTTTCAGTGTGGTACTGGCGTTCCTCTTCCCGAAGGGGCCCTGCTTCTCCTAGTTGGTGTTGCCGCCGCTGTGTGCTTCGCCATGTTTGTTACACTGGGGTGTGTCCTGCTGTTGCGTGACTTCACTGACATGTGTGCGTCGGTTGTGTGGCGTTGGGTGTTGTCCGTGAATTGGGCGTTGGGGACATGTCTGTGGCCGGCCTGTCACGTGTCATGTGCGTTCGGGGTGGGGCTGGTGTGTGTGCTGCTTGGTTGTGTCCCTGTGTCTGTGTGCGACGCATGCATGGCGCTGCGGTTGGCCTCTGCGTTGTGCGCATGTGTGGCGGCGTCATCGGCGCTTTGGGGCCGTGACGGGGTGGTTGGTTCCTAGTCCCAGGTGGTGTGTACACATGTGTTCTGCGATGTTAGGATTTGGCCTGTGTGTCATATGTGGATGCAATGGTGGATGTGTAGTGTGCACGCGCTGGTGGGGGTTGTCCGCTTTTTCCGCCCTTGCACTGTGTGCGCTGTTTGCGTGCACTTGTTGTGTGTGTGCCTACCTGCGTCTCCGCGGTACGTTGCGTCCTTGGTGGTGCATCAGCAGAAGCATGGGAAGGGCCTGCAGTGCTGGATTCATGCCCGGGGTGCCGCTTCTTCGTTGTCCGTGCTCTGCGTCCGTGTTTCCGCCTCTCTTTCACGTGCGGTGTCTCTTGGCCGTGGGAGCCGTTTGTTTGCGGCATCGTAATTTATGCGCCGGGCGGGACGTGTTTCGTCGGACGGTGTGTGTCAGTTGGGCTGCGCCGCTACGTGTGCGGGCGCACTTTGATGGCGGACGGTGTTGCTGGCTTGCCGGCGGTGTTTGGCCTGCTTTTCGCATCGTAATTGGGCGGGCGTGTGGACTGCTGCGTGCCGGCGGTAACTGGTGGTTTTTGCATCCGCCAGCACGGCAGTTGTGCTTCCGCCCGCCATCGTAATGGGCCCCTTAGTTTTTTAAATCAATCAAAGACAGCTTTATTTGGCCATATAAACAATGCCATAATAGCACAAATAACAGCCACATCAATAAATATTACACTAGAACAAACAAATTTAGGAATAAAGAAATTGGATGCATCAAATACAGTATGTTGAAAAATCAATGAGTTATGGTATCTAACAGCACATTTAAAAAAAGACCCTGTTGCATAACACACATTTAAATCAGACAGCATCTGTAAATACATTAAGGCGGGTCTACACCTTTTAAAACCACATGCTTTAAGCAACTGGATTAAAAATCTTAAGGAAAAAGATTTATACACTTAACAAAAAAATATAAAGTGCAAAAATGATTGAGGTGAAGCCTCTTCATATGGACACCAACAGATGGAATCAAAGCTGTATTGTCTCTTAGGCAGAGGAAGAATGCAGCAAATAGAGCCCATCCTGAAGCAATAAAGGGGACTTCTCTCCCAGATGAATAACTTCTATGAAGTATTACTCAAGGCCAAATTATTTCTGCAACAAAACATAAGCACAAACTGAATGTGAAAGAAGCCCAGAGCTGATACACATTTTTAAAAAGTGCTGTCTAATCCTGTTTTATCTAACTTAGCAAAGTTCTCTGTGTTGGAAAACAGAGACAATCTGCTGTGGTTGCTAAAAAGAAGATTTAATGCACTTCAGCCAAGGAATTCTAAGCGTATCAGGGGAACTATGATACTCAATAATAATGGCCCTGTTGAAAAAAATGTGAGGCTAAATTGATACAATCAAAAAGGGGGGATATGGAGGTACTGGTTAGGTTCACCCTCCAATGTACATGTAGTTCACAAAAAATCTGTAAATGTCTGATCCAAAAAACCTAACCAAGGGAATGGGGATTCCGCTGAATGAGCAAAAAAAAACAAGACCCCTGCTTTTCTTGAGTCCCCTCACTCACCCAGGGTTGCCCCTAGGTGACATGCTTCATCATTGGGGCCATCCCAAACAGCTGCTGCTTGGGGCGTGCTGCGACTTGCGGAAATACGTAGGAGCACTTTTTTGTGAAGAAATGTGTAGGTCAGTGTTCGTGGAGTGGTGGAAGTGATGTTAAAAATACCTAGCTAGTGAGCTAATGTTTTATTCTCGCTCCTAGCTCCCAAATTGATAGCCATAGTAATAGGCAACAAACACAACAAGATCCACAACACAAAGAGACCAATCGAATCATGGCAAAAAAGTGAGAAGTGTTAGGAAGCAGACCCAAAAACTTGTGGCAGAAGCTATTTTCTGTGTGTCATAATTTCGCACTGGAAAAGTAACACCAAATAGCGTAATAGCAGAAGACTCATCCCACCATCTTTAACGGTTTCACAAAGGATCTAAGAGGTGGAATAACAAACCTCATGGCCAGGCAAATAATTTGAAATGAGAAGGGAATCATGCAACTATAAAAAACACAACTATAGAGAACAATAAGTAACAAAGTTAGTCAGATCCTTAGATACAAAAGCGTAATCTACACTAGACGAATAGGCTCTACCTACAAAAACTGGAAATCTCACATGTTCAGAAAACAACTCGTGCATTAAAAAGATCACGTTCAAATATAAGGCCATACAATAATGCTCTGTGTAAATCAGTAGGTGTAGGAAAAATAATCCTTATCATGCAAAGAGAAAGGATTAGGAAGAGTTAAATTAGAGCCAATCTTAGCATTGAAATCACCCCCCCAATATCACATACATAGCAGGTGAGGGTAGTTAACAAGAGGCATAGGCAAGTTCCCACCATACTTAAAAAGTGTATAAAAATTAATGTTGTGTACTGAAAAACAATCATTGTAACAATTAAAGAAATAGAACTGAAAACCATTTTTCCAAGGAAGAAGAAATGGTTGAATGACTGAATATCAAGTGCTAAGAACACTGACAGAGCAATTAAAAAATACCCTGCACCAGGATGAAAGTCCTTCCTTAGCATGCACAGATGTTGATGGAGCAGCAGGATAACAGACAAATACCTCACATACAACATCCGATATGGCCATGTTTCCTGAAACCTAATGTCAAAATCTCTCATTTAGAATACCCACCAGACAAAACTCATCTTAGTGGCTAATCCAGCTATGTTCCAACTGACAAGATGCACCAGGCCAGTGCATTTGTCAAAATAATAAAAATAAGGAGAAATACCAGGTGTGAGGACATTATTTGTGATTGAGATGATGCAGAAAAAGTCAGTCATTGTGATCTAAGCAACCAAGAGCCACAAAACCATTGTGAGTAGGTACATTAAAAAATAATGAGGATGAGATAGGGTGAGAAACATTGTAAGACATTGGGTTACTGGTCGAGGAGGCAAAACCCTTCCCAAGCAGCAATCACAATTCTTCTCAGGGTGAAGTCACAAGCAAATCCTAAATTAACCTGTGTTCAACCCTCAGGTTTCTATGCACAAAGCAGGCAGGCTTAATTCAGAGGCAATATTTAAAGTAATTGTGCAACTCTTCAGAAAACACACCATAAAAGGATCCCACAACTGCTTAACAATAGTAGAGCCGTTTGTAATAAATAAACCAAGATCAAGATGACAACAATTCAATCATTAGAACAAGAGATATGCAGGTTTAAAGGATTTTTGTAAAAATAGCATCAAAAGGCACAAAGTAACAACTGTGGATGTCTGGTCGCACAGGACCAGGGTAATGTCACAAGGTCAAGCCAACGGCGACAGAGCGCAGGCCATCTAAAGGGGCCCAGTTAGGCCCGCTGATCATCGTTGAGGATATCGCTGAGGGGGGCTTGCAATCCGAAGTCCAGCGTCGAGAATGTGTCACACCGTCAGGGCAATGCATTGGTTCTGAGGAGCTGCGAGGCTGCGATGCGGAATCTGTCGTTGAGGCTGCCATCAACGAGGGATGCGAGTGCCTGCACAGAGGAAGCATTGTGCAGGGGCAGTCCCAATGAGGTGATGGGCTGTCTTTGCGATGGTTCTGATCCACACAGCAGTGGCAATGCATTTGTTCTGCTCTGGGTTGTGCAGTGCAGCAGAGGGGATGTGTCAGTTCCACTGGGCCCACAGAGGCAGACCCACTTTCAAGGGTCCAGAACTGGGGTGGAACCACTTTCCAGTGTAGCCCTACAGATGGCAGAGTCCTGGTGCTGGGATCAAGGTTGTTGGAGCCTTCTGTCCCTAAAGCTCAAGTCAGGAGGCCAGCCAACTAGCCCTTGCAGTCACTTTGGGGTCCTGGGTTCAGCAGATGCAAGTCCAGTCCTCACCCAGGCAGGAGGACAGCAGGTCAGCACAGCAGGTCAGCAGTCCTTCAGAGCAATACACCAGAAGAGTGGCAGTACTTTCAGCAGCCCTTCTTCCTAGCAGAGTATCCACAGGTCCAAATGTGTACTGAGGAGTTGGTGTCTCGGGTCTAGTATTTATACCCATTTGTTCCTTTGAAGTGGGGGAGAAGCTTCTAGAGTTTTCCATTTGAAGTCCCCAGGTGTCCTGCCTTTCCTGTCCTTGCTCCAGGCTAACTACAGAAGGTATGGAGTCCTTTGTGTGGAGGCATGACACAGCCTATTCAAGTGTAAGAAGGGCTGTGCACTGCTCGCCCATCCTGCCAGTGATGGCCAATCCAGGCATACCTAAGCTCTTTAATGTGTGTGCCTGTCTAACAGGAATGCACAAAGTCCAACTGTCAGCTACACCTAGTCATGTGACCCAGAGACAGGCTACAGGCACTAAATGGCTACGGCAGGAATGCCAACTTTCTAAAAGTAAAAGTGGCATTTTCAAAATTGTAACTTAAAATCCGACTTTACCGTAACAAAGGATTTTTCATTACAATTCCAAAGACACCAAACATGAACTGGTTACCTGTTCCCATTTGGAAATTAAGGCCTGTTAAATATAATAAGGTGGCTCCAATGTTATGCTACGGGTGAGGTAGGCAGTAGCTTTAGGCCTTGAAAAAGGTTTATTTTGTCAGGTTGAAATGGCAGTGTAAAAACTGCACACACAGGCTGGAATGGTAGGCCTGAGACATGCTTAAAGGGCTACTTAAGTGGATGGCACAACCAGTGCTACAGGTCCACTAGTAGCATTTAATTTGGACACATCTAGTGCAACTTTCTTTAGGTCTTACAAGTAAATTAAGTATGCCATTTGGGGATAAACCAATGTTACCATGTTTTAAGGAGGGAGCACATGAATGTTAGCACTGGTTAGTGGTGGTAATGTGTGCAGCGTCCTAGGGCCAGCAAAACCGAGTTTAGCAAAACTAGTAGGAGTGCAGACAAAAAGCTTGGGGGAAGACCACTCCAAGGCTGACAGGTCTAACAAACATTGTTACATATAGTCCAAGAATCAGGCACATTAGGTGTAGAGGAGGGTTTCTAAAAAAATTCACAGAAGAAGAACCTTAACGGAATAATTAAGAGTGTCACAAAACCAAATTTAAGGATTATATCTCTTAGGTCAGCAGGATATTTAAAGAAACAAACACACAATCTCCTTGATAGATTTTAGGTAATAAGCTGACAAAGCAAATTCACCTCACAAGCAAAACCCTATCATAGACAGCTAAGTTTACACTAATTTTATTGGACATCCAGTACATCACCTTATTCTTAAGTTGAGAGGTGGCTTTGGCAGTGTTAGGGGGCAAAACAAGAACATTGGCCAGAATTATGAGATAAGGACAAGCTTCGGAAGGGAGGTGCAGAGTCAAAGGTGGAGAAATAAATACATTTAATGGACCTGTGACATGGCTACTTGAAGAAATAAAGTTGGAGGCCATAATAAGAAGATTAAACAGGCTGGATATTGAGGGAGTGGAACAATTGTCAGTAATATATGCAGAATCACAGGCCAAAAAAACACCAGTGTTAGAGGCATAAGAGCCTAGTAAATCACTACTGGCATGAGAAGAATTAGGTGATACAACATTTGTGGAACCGACTGAGAAATGTTAGTAGAGGTAAGAGAGCTACCCAGTGTGCCTAAGACAGGTTTACTATCAGACAGCCTGTCTTTAACAATTTTAAAAACGTGAATCTGTCACAGAAGTGATTTTCACCAACATGCAGAATAAAAGACAAACTATAGATTCTAACATTGATTGATCTAAGGCCTTGCCGAAGCACACAGGCACTTTGGAGTGGGAGGTAAATTATTTTTTCTTGTGTTTGGTAGCAGTGCTGGCAAGATGGGAGACATTAATCACATTGAATTCAAGAGGTGGTACTTAGCCATGGGCTGTAATAGAAAGAAACATGTTTGAAGAAGTAGAGGCCCTAAGTTCTGCAACTGAGGATATAGAGGGAAAATTTGGGAGACCCTCCATGATAGATGCCTTTCTTCAGAAAACACACCATAAAAAGGATCCCACAACTTCTTAACAATAGTAGAGTAGTTTGTAATAAATAAAATAAGATCAAGATGACAACAATCCAATCAGTAGAACAAGAGATATGCAGGTTTAAAGGATTTTAGTAAATAAATCAATCAATCAATCAGGGGTTAATAAAGCGCGCTACTCACCCGCGAGGGTCTCAAGGTCCTAGGGGAGGGGAGGGGGTGCAGCTCCGCATCAGCCGAAGATCCAGGTCTTGAGGCTCTTCCTGAAGGTGTGCAGGGTAGGGGAGCGTCTGATGTTGACTGGGAGCTCATTTCAGGCCTTTGCCGCGACGTGGGAGAAGGCTCTTCCCCCGCTCTGGTCCTGTGGATGCGTGGTGTTTCTGCTAGGGCGAGGTCGGCGGAGCGGAAGTTTCTTTTGGGTACGTGGAAAGATACTCTTTCGTTGTGGTATTTGGGTGCGATGTTGTGGAGGGATTTGTAGGCAAGGGTTAGTAGCTTGAAGGTTACTCTCTTCTCGACGGGGAGCCAGTGGAGGTTTCTCAGGTGTTGGGTTATGTGCTCGTGTCGTGGAGTTCCGAGGATGAGTCGGGCCACGGTGTTCTGGATGGTCTGGAGTTTGTGAAGGAGGGATTTGTTGATTCCGGCATAGAGGGCGTTACCGTACTCCTGTCTGCTGGTTATGAGTGCGTGGGTGATGATTTTTCTGGCTTCGGGGGGGATCCACTTGAATGTCTTGCAGATCCAGTAGAGGGCGGTACCATGTATGCCGGCGTCGTGGAGTCTGGCTGCAAGAGTGCGGTGGGAGATGTTGTCGAAGGCTGCGGAGAGGTCTAGCAGGATGAGGGCCGCGGTATGGCCCTGGTCGAGTAGCATGCGGATGTCGTCGGTGGCGGCGAGGAGGGCGGTCTCGGTGCTGTGGTTGCTGCGGAATCCGGACTGGGAGGAGTCGAGGATGGCGTTCTCTTCGATGAAGGCGGTCAGCTGGGCATTGGTGAATCTCTCGGTGACTTTGGCTGTGAAGGGAAGGAGAGAGATAGGCCGGTAGTTTTTCAGGTCCATCATGTCCGCCAAGGGTTTCTTGAGAAGGGGCTTGATCTCTGCCCGCTTCCAGTCGTCAGGAAAAATGCTGGATTCGAAGGAGGCGTTGATGGTGTGGCACAGTTCGGGTGCTATGGTAGCGGCGGCTCTGTGGTAGATGTGCGGCAGGCAGGGGTCCGTGGGGGCTCCTGAGTGGGTGCTCTTCATGGTCCTGGTGGTATCTGTGACCTTGCTCCAGTTCCTACGTGGCTGGCGCGGGGCAGGCTTGTGTGCGGTGGTGGTGTTGAAGGATAAATGTACGCAGTGATGGTCTGTCCGGAGGAGCTGCAAGGTGTGGCTGAAATGGATGTTGGGACTCTCCTGCGAAGATGGGGTCGAGGATGTGTCCGCCCTTGTGGGTGGGGGTGGTGACGACCTGCTTCAGTCCGAGGTTGGCGAGGTTGTCCCGGAGGGCAGTGGAGTCAGGGTCACTGCGGTTGTCGGGGTGGAAATTAAGGTCTCCGATGTGTGTATAGTCTGTGGAGGCGATGGCGTGGGGTGCAATGAGGTCAGCCATGGTGGTGGCGAAAGAGGTGCGGGCCCTGGAGGTCTGTAGGCGAGTGTGTCGCGTAGCATGGTTCTGGGGCTGGTCTGGATCTGGAAGGTGAGGTGCTCGGTGTTGGAGAGGGGGTCGCTAGTGCTGGAGGTGGAGAGTCGGAGGGAGCTCTTGTGTGCAATGGCGAGCCCTCCTGCTGGGCGGTGTGGGCAGTCCTTCCTCTGGATCTTGTATTCGTCGGGAATGGCGGTGGCGATGTCGGGGGTGGAGGTGGAGTTGGTCCAGGTTTCCGTGAAAAAGGCAACGTCTGGCGAGAGGGAGTTGAGGAGGTCCCAGATCTGTACGGTGTGTCTGTGCAGGGAGCGCACATTGAGGAGGATGCACTTCAGAGTTTCGGTGGTGCGGGTGTCCGGCGTGGGTGCGGCAGTCGTGGGGGTGCTGTCGATGCTGAAGGATTTTTTGGCAGTGTCGGCAGGAGAACTGGCCGTGGGTGGTGTTTGGCATCGACCGTTGGCAGTTGTTCTTCCTTCCGGGGTTGAGTGTGAGGAGGGCAGTGGACTCGTAACTCTGGATGGTCGTAGATCCAGGTTCCCTGGCGCTGGTCGCGGTCGGGTCGCGGACGGGCGCAGACGGGCTTGCCTTTGGCGGGCCTTTGGTGCCCCAGCGGCACGGCCGCACTTTAGCCGCCATTAAGTAGGAAAGGGGGGAGGGACTCGCAGATGGGAGGCGGGACCTGGGAATCAGCGGGGGAGGGGCCGTAGGGGCAGCAGCGGCGGGAAGGCTGGGAAGAGAAAAAACAAGTGAAATAAGGCAGAAAAAACAGAGGTAAAACAGATAACAGGCACAGTCAAAACAACATAGTACAGTGGATACAGCAATAAAAAGGCAGAGAAAAACCTGAGGAGCAAAACGGGTACAACACAGGGCCTCAAACCCCTGTCAGGACAGAGCGTGGCACCGCAGGCAGCAGCACTTAACAGCAGAGCTGCAGGGGGAGAGAGCAGGTCCCTGACCAGGAGGTCAGAGGTCTTGCTCGTGATCCCTCACAGCGGCCGCCATTAAGTAGGGAAGGGGGAGGGGCTCGCAGCTGGGAGGTGGGAGAGGGGATTCAGCGGGGGAGGGGCAGCGGGGGCAGCACCGGCGGGAAGGCTGGGAAGAGAAAAAACAAGTGAAAAAAGGCAGGAAAAACAGGGGAAAAACAGATAACAGGCACAGTCAAAACAGCACAGCACAGTACAGTGAATAGAGCAATAAAAAGGCAGAGAAAAACCTGAGCAGCAAAACGGGTACAACACAGGGCCTCGAACCCCTGTCAGGAAAGAGCGTGGCACCGCAGGCAGAAGCACTTAACAGCGGAGCTGCCGGGGGAGAGAGCAGGTCCCTGACCAGGAGGTCAGAGGTCTTGCTCATGCTCCCTCGCAGCGGCCACCATTAAGTGGGGAAGGGGGGAGGGACTCGCAACTGGGAGGTGGGAGCGGGGAATCGGCGGGGGGAGGGGCTGTGGGGGCAGCAGCGGCGGGAAGGCTGGGAAGAGAAAAAACAAGTGAAAAAAGGCAGGAAAAACAGATAACAGGCACAGTCAAAACAGCACAGCACAGTACAGTGGATACAGCAATAAAAAGGCAGAGAAAAACCTGAGCAGCAAAACGGGTACAACACAGGGCCTCAAACCCCTGTCAGGACAGAGCGTGGCACTGCAGGCAGCAGCACTTAACAGCAGAGCTGCAGGGGGAGAGAGGAGGTCCCTGACCAGGAGGTCTTATAGCATCAAAAGGCACAAAGTAACAACTGTGGATGTCTGGTCGCATAGGACCGGGGTAATGTCACAAGATCAGGCCAACGGTGACACAGTGCAGGCCGTCTAAAGGGGCCCAGTTAGGCCCGCTGATCATCGTTGAGGATATCGCCGAGGGGGGCTTGCAATCAAAGTCCGGCGTTGAGAATGTGTTGCGCAGTCAGGGCAATGCATTGGTTCTGAGGAGCTGCAAGGCTGCAATGCGGAATCTGTCATTGAGGCTGCCATCAACGAGGGATGCGAGTGCCTGCGCAGAGGATGCATTGTACAGGGGCAGTCCCAATGAGGTGACGGGCTGTCTTTGAGATGGTTCCGATCCACACAGCAGTGGCAATGCATTTGCTCTGCTCTGGGTTGTGCAGTGCAGCAGAGGGGATTTGTCAGTTCCGCAGGGCCCACAGAGGCTGGCAGAGTGCCTTATTCCCACATTCAAGGGTCCAGGACTCTGCCATCTGTAGGTCTACACTGGCACGGGTGGAACCCCTTGCCAGTGTAGACCTACAGATGGCAGAGTGCTGGTGCTGGGTTCAAGGTTGTTGGAGCCTTCTGTCCCTAAAGCTCAAGTCAGGAGGCCAGCCAACTAGCCCTTAGAGTAACTTTTGGGGTCCTGGGTTCAGCAGATGCAAGTCCAGTCCTCACACAGGCAGGAGGGCAGCAGGTCAGCACAGCAGGTCAGCAGTCCTTCAGAGCAGCACTCCAGAAGAGTCACAGTCCTTTCAACAGCACAGCAGTCCTTCTTCCTGGCAGAGTATCCACAGGTCCAAATGTGTGCTGAGGAGTTGGTGTCTCGGGTCTAGATTTATACCCAGTTGTGCCTTTGAAGTGGGGGAGAAGCTTCTAGAGTGTGCAGAATCACAGGCCAAAAAAACACCAGTGTTAGACACATAAGAGCCTAGTAAAGCACTACTGGCATGAGAAGAATTAGATGCAACAACATTTGTGGAACTGACTGAGAAATGTAAGTAGACGTAAGACAGCTACCCAGTGTGCCTAAGACAGGTTTACTATCAGACAGCCTGTCTTTAACGATTTAAAAAATGTGAATCAGTCACAGAAGTGATTTTCTCCAACATACAAAATGAATCACTGACAAAATATCGAAGGTCAGAATATCGACCTACAGAAATATCGACGCAAGAATATCGAAGTCAAGAATATCGACATCCTATCTACATTTTGGTAAGTACAAAAATATCGGAAAAAAAATATTGATGTCAAAAATATCGTTGTTAAAAATACCGTTTTTTATTTAAGTTAAAAAAATAATGTAAAATAAAGTAAATAATACATATAATTAAAATAAACATAGTTAAATATATTTTAAAATGTTTAAAAATTATAAGTAATATATATGTAATGTAAAAATAAATTAAACATATACATATAATATATAATATATATACTTACTTACTAATAATTTTTAATAATTATTTTAATAACTTATAATTTTATAAATACATTTATACACATAAAACAATAATATAAATAAAAATTAAATAAATATATATAACAAATTAAAAAACTTAAAATTATTTTTAATCTTTTAAAAATTAATGATATACTACATTAACTAAAATAATACAAAAAATATTAGATAGCGGATGCAATAAAATTACTATTCCAACTCCAAACAGTGCAACAGTAGGGAAAATGTTGGATAGCGTAGGGGTAAAATTACTATTCCCACCCCAGTGAGTGCAACAGTAGGGAAAGTGTTGGATAGCGTAGGGGTAAAATTACTATTCCCACTCCAGTGAGTGCAACAGTTAGGAAAGTGTTGGATAGCGTAGGGGTTAAAATTACTATTCCCACTCCAGGGAGTGCAACAGTAGGGAAAGTGTTGGATAGCGTAGGGGTAAAAATCACTATTCCCACTCCAGTGAGTGCAACAGTAGGGTAAGTGTTGGATAGCGTAGGGGTTAAAATTACTATTCCCACTCCAGTGAGTGCAACAGTAGGGAAAGTGTTGGATAGCGTAGGGGTAAAAATTACTATTCCCACTCCAGGGAGTGCAACAGTAGGGGAAGTGTTGGATAGCAAAGGGGTTAAAATTACTATTCCCACTCCAGGGAGTGCAACAGTAGGGAAAGTGTTGGATAGCATAGGGGTAAAAATTACTATTCCCACTCCAATGAGTGCAACAGTAGGGAAAGTGTTGGATAGCGTAGGGGTTAAAATTACTATTTCCACTGCATTGAGTGCAACAGTAGGGAAAGTGTTGGATAGCGTAGGGGTTAAAATTACTATTCCCACTCCAGGGAGTTGAACAGTAGGGAAAGTGTTGGATAACATAGGGGTAAAAATTACTATTCCCACTCCAGAGAGTGCAACAGTAGGGAAAGTGTTGGATAGCGTAGGGGTAAAAATTACTATTCCCACTCCAGGGAGTGCAACAGTAGGGAAAGTGTTGGATAGCGTAGGGGTAAAAATTACTATTCCCACTCCAGTGAGTGCAACAGTAGGGAAAGTGTTGGATAGCGTAGGGGTTAAAATTACTATTCCCACTTCAGTGAGTGCAACAGTAGGGAAAGTGTTGGATAGCGTAGGGGTTAAAATTACTATTCCCACTTCAGTGAGTGCAACAGTAGGGAAAGTGTTGGATAACGTAGGAGTAAAAATTACTATTCCCACTTCAGTGAGTGCAACAGTAGGGAAAGTGTTGGATAGCGTAGGGGTTAAATTAACATACTTATTAATTAAATAATTTTTGTAAAATAAATAACATTAATAATTAATTAAATAAAAAATTAATAATAAATACCAATAAAATTAAATTAATATTTACTTAAATAACATTAAATTAATTCCCACCCTATTCCCCCATAAACACACAACCCGCTACACATAAAAAAGAACACAATTAATTTAATTATCAATTAATCAATTAATAAAAATTCATTACCAATTAATAATTAATTAACAATAAAGTAATTATCAATAACAACAAATAAAACAATATTATTTAATTAATTATAATTAAATTACTTCCCACCCTATTCCCCTATAAACCCACAACCCGCTACACATAAGAATTAACATAATTAATTTAATTATCAATTAATCAATTATTAAAAATTAATTACCAATTAATAATTAATTAACAATAAATTAATTAACAATAACAATAAATAAAACATTTTTTATTTATAATTAATATAATGATACATTAATCAATTTAAAACAATTAATTACCAATTAATAATTAATTAACACTAAATTAATAATCAATAACAATAAATAAAAATATATTAATTAATTAGTTATAATTAAATTACTTCCCACCCTATTCCACTATAAACCCACAACCCGCTCTGATACTAAAACGCAAAATTTACTTTAAAAAAATTACTAATTTCTAAACATTTAATACATATATTTAAAAATAATAAAAATACATTACAAAAAATATTAAACATACATATAAAATACATACTAAAATACATAACACTAATATAAATATCGATATTATTAACAATGATATTTTTGCTAATGATATTACTTACTTCGATATTACTTACTTCGATATTACTTACTTCGATATAAAAAAAACGATATTACTTATCTTAAGGTCGATATTCTGGTCACCGATATTCTTGACATCGATATTCTGTCCCTACGATATTAAAAACTCGATATTAGTGTAGGTCGATATAAAAAAATCTATATTTTGACTGCGCACCATGCAAAATAAAAGACAAACTATAGAAGCTAACATTGATTGATCTAAGGCCTTGCCGTGGCACACAGGCACTTTGGAGTGGGAGGTAAATGATTTTTTCTTGTGTTTGGTAGCAGTGGTGGCAAGATGGGAGACATTAATCACATTGAATTCAAGAGGTGGCACTTAGCCATGGGTCGTAATAGAAAGAAACATGTTTGAAGAAGTAGAGGCACTAAGTGCTGCATCTGAGGATACAGAGGGAAAATTTGGGAGACCCTCCATGATAGAGGCCTCTCTGCCAATTTGATTTCTTTGGAGATTACACCAATGGCATGCACAAGAAAACAATCAGTGGTGGAGTGAGTGATGCCATTTATTAACCGGCCTACAGTTACCTGGAGTCTTACACTTTTCTATAGAACCAGAGAGTGTCAAGTGAGAAAGGGAAGTCAAAAAAGGGGTGGCCCAGCCCAGCCACTACCAGGCCCTGACGGGCACAGGTGGACTGGCCCGGGCATACTCCGCGCATTTCCTTTGCTGTGGGAGCGCAGGGCACACTATCTAGTGTCTAGCTCCTCCTCCTTCTTGTCACCACCTTCAAAGTGTACAGCAGCAGGGTATCCTGGGAAGTGTAGCTCTTGGCTCCCTCCCAGGCAAAGTCCAGCAAACACCAAAAGTGTCCTAAGCTGGGGGAGAGCAGAGCACACTAACTAGTGCCTATGCACAGCAGCAGGATGTCCAGAGAGGTGTAGTTATTGTTCACTCCCAAGCAAAAGTCCAGCAAACACGAAACGCATCCAACAAAAAAAACCAATGTCCTTGACACACAGGAACATTACTCCTGTTTGCCCGCTGGTGGCCATTATTTGATTTCCCTGCCTTTGACCAATATGCTCGAAGTGGGTTCCTGGGCAGAAAATCAAGTGATGGTCATACTGCCCTAAGTAGGGCAGTCTGGCCATCACTACCAACCAGTAGCTCAGAGATAAATGGGCTGCCAAGTCAAGGATTGGCCTGGCAGAGCTAGGTCAGCACTCTGCAGTGCAGCTCTTCCTCATCCAAATGGGGCCGGGGAACAACAAGTTCGGTGGGGCAGATCAGCTATTCATTTATGGCGGTTCACACAGATCAACAAACTCTAAATGATCCTGTTGATCTTTATTACATAAAAGGATGTGGTGTTATTTAACATGTGGCCCTAATGGTGCTACAGGAATGACAACAGTGAGGTAAAGTGTCAGATCAATAGAGCACTAACAAACATTCTAAAACAAATGTAAACATGTATTTGTTACTAACTCCATATTAACCATCGTCCTGTCACACTCTCTTGGGGGTGTGCAAATTGGCAGCACTTTTAGTTACATTATTTATGAATATTTATGAGTGCTGTTTACCAAAGCCTTACAGAGCCCACAATTCAACATTGAGAATTATCCAAAATGCATGCAGCTGAATCCTTCGGATTCACATTTAGTGCAATGCAGTATAGAATTGTAAATGCCCACTTCGTGAAAGTTAAAGGGTGATGGAGGGGATGACTAGTGGATGAAGTTGTTTGTTGTTGGTGTGTTGTTTTCCTGTATTGTGTTGTGTTTTGCTGCCATTTTGAAGTGTTTTGGTATATGATATTTAGTTTCTGTGCTGTTTGTTGTCTGCTGTCGTTGTTTTAATATGCATCATGTGTTCTTTTTGCCATTTTATGCTCTGGTGCTGTTTAGTTGTGGTATTGTGGATGTGTTTATATGGTTTTCTTGTTTTGTTTATATATTGAGTAGTTGCCTTTTGCTGTGCAACTGTGGCTTTTTTTGTTAATGTGATCTTGTTATGTGGTGTGATAAATATCCATGCTATTGCATTTTTGTTCTATTGTGTGATTTTGTCAGGAGTCCTGTGCCCCTGAACAGATGCCTTCATGGAAGGGTGCCCCTCAGTCTTCCTGAGCACATGTCCTCATTTACTGTATATGCCCCGAGACTTGGGTATAGTGTGGTCTCTTTATGCATCATTATCTCAGCCGCCCGAGCCTTGTACATGCAGTGGATGGCACTACCTGGTGTTATGTCCTGCGAGACACGTTCTAGTGTCTCGACAGGCATAGAGTTGATAGCCACTCCCCTATGGGAGTGGGCACACTTGCACCCCCACACACATCCCTCACAGGCATCACGAGTGACGTGAGCCTGTTAATAAAAGGGCCCGGGTGCACGGGCTCGTGGCCAGTTCTGCCCCATAACTATTTGTGTCTGTGTGCTCCTTGTCTAAGCATGTGGGCCTAGCGCCCGCGAACTTTACATTGGCGACGAGGGGGCTGTGCCCGTGCGTGCAGCAGCCCGAAAGATTGGTGGATGGGGGGAGAGAGCTGCCTGTGTTGAGGGCACCCCCCGCGAGTAGGTGCAACGCCCGCCTAACGGCCCGCGGGGCATGTGAAGAGCCCCAGGCCTGAACAAAGTGAAGAAGGAGATCGGGAGCCCACCCCGCACCTGGTGTGCCTGCACCCCCTGGGAGGAGGCGCCCGACGCGCCTGATAGCCCACAGGGCGTGGGAAGAACCCCGGGGGTGAAAGAGCTGAGCGGGAGCCCACCCCGCATTGAAGAGTCTGCTGCAGTCCCATCCGGCAGGGAGTGAGCCCCCGTGGCAGCCGAGACGAGAGGCGAGCGAGACTGAACTACCACGGTGCCGGCCGTCGCCGCAGACTGCCTCGAGGAGAGAGAGGCCTGATCGGACATCGGGCAAAGGTGAGCCCGGAGCGTGAACATAAGGGGCAGCGCAGAGGACCTAAGGCAGGAGGAGGGAGAGTGGAGTAGCTACCCACTCCCCCGTCCCTGCGCGGAAGAGAAAACTGTGCCCGCAATAGAGACAACAGTCTCCGGTGCCAGCTCATGCCCCAGCACAACGTGTGAAGAGAAAGAGGCTGCGGCGACTGCCTCGGGTGCGGGCACAAGTGGAAGAAGTGCATAGAGCTGTGGCATGCCTCTGCCACTGGCCTGCTAAGGCCCCAACTGAAGCGGAGAACACCCACATCGAAAGTGAACACTGTCCCGCAGCCAAGCTACGAAGCGTCCACGCAGCAACTCCTGCCCCACCCCGCGCAGCGCATGAACGGAGCGAGGCTGCTGGGGGGGCGGGTGACAGTGCCCAGACCGGAGCTGAAGCACGCGTGTTGCACCCCCCCTCCCTGCCTGCCTGAACTGAAAATAAAAGGCTTACCAGGAGATGGAAGGCGGTGCTGCGGTCCGGCGAGAGGACCTCCAGCGGTGTGTATCGGGAGCAATTGTCGGTGCCAGTAACCCGCCTGTGACGGGTGAAGCGAGGCCCGCAGCACATGCAGAACTCCTGAGTCCGATCCAGGCTCTGGCAATGTGGATGCATCACAGGCAGCATTCACTGGGGCACAGAGGTGTCTGCAGCCTGATGGCATCGGGTGCAAAGAAGGCAGCACCCACCACGAGTCGCCCTCCAGTCCTCTGCCCCCACGATGCCCACGAGAGCAAGACAAACAGCAGCACCACGGAACCGAGCGAGGTTCCAGACAGAAGGTCCCACAGTTAGCCCTGCAGCGCCACCTAGTGGCCATCTAGCGGTAGCGCAACCGCTAAACAAATAAAGTGCCACAGAACCAGGACACTGTGAAAGAGTAACTAGGGAGCACAGAGGTTGCTCAGAGAGAGGCAGTTCCAGGCTGCTGAAGAGAAGGAGAGAGAGAATAGAAAACACAACAGTGCCAAGGAAATACCAGCAGCAACACAGGACCGGCTGTTTGCGGCACAACATGGTGGAGGGACGAAGAGCACTAGCAGAAAGAAAAGAAAGGCAACACTGGACAGTGAGGACTGCCAAGTGCATAAAGAGTGCACAGGAAAGCTGCCATGCCAGAGTGGTGCCAAGCCATCACACAGCCTTTGAGGATAAAGAGACAATGCGCAGGAACGCGCCAGGAGTAAACGAAAACACAGCACCAAGCAGGTGCGCAGCAGCACAGGAACAGCTGCTACAGTTCCAGGAGTGAAAGACTGAAGAGAATGCGCAGCAAGCGTGTCCAGTGAAGCAGACGAAGGGTGCAGTCGGAAGCGCGCCAAACAGAAGTGACCAGAAAGAGGTCGAATAAGTGGTTGGGCAGACCACCAGAAGCACGAATACCCAGAAGAGGGTAGAAGAGCGCCAAGTCTGAGGTGCGCGACAAAGGCACCCAGAAGTTTGACTGCATGGGCAGGAGCCCAGGAGAGCAAGACCTCCTCGAAGAGAAGGAGAAATGCTGACGGCATCAAGAAGAATCTCCATTGCCTCAACAGAGCCCCGAGTGGGCCAAACGCAGCACAGTGTTCTCTCACACTGCCTCAAGACTTAGGGGCCGATTCCGATTCGGGCTGGAAATCTCTCCGACCGAGCCGGACCCGGAGAGATTTCCGACCGAATCGGACCCGTGCAGTCCGACCGAACGAGTACGATGCGCACATATGCCATCGGACTCGAGTCGGTCGGACTCCCACTGAAGTCAATGGGAGCCTGTCGTACAACGCGTACGCGGGCTCCCATTGACTCAATGGGTGCGATGCGGACAAGTGCGCCCCTACAGCGTGTACGCGGCGAGCGGTTCGCCCCGTACACGCACAGGTAGAGGGGACCCATGGGTTTCCCCCTGTGTGCGACTCACGCGGCTACGCGTACAGGGGGTCCGACACGGACCCCCAAAGTACGGCTCCGACAGCTCTTTCGAGCCGGAGTGCGCGGCTCGGTCGGACTGCTCGCGGCGCGCATCGTACTTACCCGGCCGGGGAACGTCTCCATTGCGCGGTGCGAGTCGTGTCCGTGCGAGTCGGTCGGTGCGGTTCGACCCGGGATCGAGTCGGTCGGAGCGGTCGGGACGCCCGGACGAGTCGGTCGGCGAATACGCATCGTACTCGCTCGCCCGGACGCGCGTACGGATCGGTCGGGAAATAGGGCTCCGAATCGGATCCGGTTAAGCCGAATCCGATTCGGAGCCCTACCGGCCGAGATCGGAATCGGCCCCAAAGTCGTCGGTGATCCAAGAAGGGCTAGAGGAGAGTCGCACACTACGAGTGAACAGCTCACCACTGCCCGTGGAAGTCATTCCCTGGAGAGGGAACGCCCGGAGTAGGAGCATCAAGAAGCTGCCTGAAGAAGGAGCACCCAAGATGAGTGGCTGATCGCCATGCAGCCGAGAAGAGCGACTGAAGGTTCGCCTGAGTGGTCCGGAGACCATTCAAGTTCAACGGCCCCGTTGGCCTTGTTAGAACATGGTGCATGTCATTGCACCCGGAGAAGAAGCAGAAGAAGAGTGGAAATCGTGTCACCCAGAAGAGCTGGACAAACGCAGGTGTGTCAAAGACAACGAGAGGAGAAGCAAGAGGACTCGTAGCACCACAAGCCAAGAACACCTCCAAAGACACCAGACAGCCACCAAGGCGGACCGACAGCCCTGGCGACAGCACCAAGGGAGAACCACACGTAAGCCGCAACAAGCGCAAACCGCGTTGCTCCCATCGCTTCACAGTGAGACCGTCCAGCCCCGAGTGTCAGCAGTTGGAGTCGAACGGCATCCCTGCCCCGGACCGCAAATGCCAGAGGTGCAAGAGAAGATTCAGAAGAAGCAGTCACATGGCTACGACGTCCATCCAGAAACTTCCTCTCCTGGTTAATCATCGCCACCTGTCGGCCAGGCCCAACGGCAGCTATGTCATCAGTGCCATGTGCATGACACCGCACTCAGCAAGACACGTGGAAGTGTGACCAGAGGGTCTGCACCAAGAATCGGACAACCAGCTGAGGTCAGAAGAGGAAGTCGTGAGTGGCAGGGCCGGACGATGAAGAAAACCCAAGCTGCAACAGGAGTGAGTTCTGACACAATGACAGCAAAGGAAGAGGGGGATAACCCGAGAAGGAACTGGCAACCGCACAGCGGGAGTCCAAGAGTAAGCCGCACAGCCTGCGCGAACCGAGTCTCAAGCCTTACGTTTCTCAGCGTGTTCATCACTCCTCCGTCATCAAAGTCCCAACAGCCCAAGAAGTCCAAGTACATGAATGCAAGTGCCTCCCCGGAAAACATGGAGGTACCTGGCCACTCCCTGCCTCAGGTGATCGACTCCAGACTAGACGCCTGCATCCATCAAGGCAAGTCATCACCCGCCATCGTCCAGATTCACCACACGGCTGGCAATGCTACCATGCCAGTCCTCATCAAGTGCGTCAACAAACACCATCTCGAATACCCATGGTGTGGAGTCCTACGCTTTTGCCAAACTAGCCAAAAAGAAAACTCAGAGGCTACCTGCTAACCTGGTCTGTACCTGAACTGCGGCAGCGAGAGCATGTCCTGACCACGAACCTTACATGCTTGAGGTTTGTGCGAGAGACTGGCTCCTGGCTCCTCTGTGGTTTGCAGCTGCCCCCAGCCGGCATACACGCAGCCCCATTGCAGCCTACCAGCAGTCCTGTGGCAAGCCCGATGAAGGGCCTCCCCAGGCGGGAGAGCTGGAAGAGACATTGCCCACCGACAGGTCAACGGACACAGCAAGACAGCCTAAGAGAGACTTCAGGTGATCCAGAAATAATCCAGTGAACTTTCACCATGGACTCCCACCATGATCTTGATGCACCCAGTTAATGAACTATTGTTACACACCACATACCATCATCCAGGTCAGTGGACGGAAGTTACATGGGACTAAAGGACCTGCTTACACCGGCACGTTCCTAGTGCGCAGATGACATCTTCAAGCAAGAGTTTGTGTCCTGAACGGATCAGGTTAAATGATGAATACCTGCTGAGGGTGTCCTGCCACAGTCGAATTCACCAGCCCTTGTCTGCCGTCTTCCTGATGCCGGACCCGAGAAACTGATGGACCCTGTGGTGTATATTTCGTTACTGTTTATCCCTACAGGTTGAACTATAGAGCTTTTGTTTTATTAAAATTTGGGAGGAATGTTATGTCCTGCGAGACACGTTCTAGTGTCTCGACAGGCATAGAGTTGATAGCCACTCCCCTATGGGAGTGGGCACACTTGCACTCCCACACGCATCCCTCACAGGCGTCACGAGTGACGTGAGCCTGTTAATAAAAGGGCCCGAGTGCACGGGCTTGTGGCCAGTTCTGCACCATAACTATTTGTGTCTGTGTGCTCCTTGTCTAAGCATGTGGGCCTAGCTCCCGCCAACTTTACACCTGGTATCTCAGCCCCTAGTGTTTAGTGTATGTCTCTGCTTGGTATCTCAGCCCCCAAGTCATTATGTACAAATGTAATTCCCCAAACATCCCAGTCCCCCCCGAGTCTGTTTCTATGTAATAGTCACGTGCATTGCACATGGAGGTTTGAAAGATCTTGTGCGATCTCGGCAAACATCGACAGCCATCTTGGGCATGGTTTTGGCATTTAAACCACTCCTGGGCTCGGAGGCTTTGCTTTACAGATCCCTGCCCACGTCCTCGTTGGACAAAACTAACGCCCTAAAAAAAAACTCTTATTGTGAGCACATTTGTTTTTTGATTTCAGTGATGCATGGACGTAAGACGGTGCTTTTGTGATATATTACCGTGGGTAATCACAGTGGTGCTGGTGGTTTTACACTGTACACTTGTGCTAGATACTGCAATTACACTCATGATATAATCACAACATGGAAACCCGGTGAGGTTATTGACAATATTGTGGATGTAGAGAACGCACGACATGTGGAAACCAGGCAGACACGGGAAACACGGTTGGTGATTCCAATTGTCTCTCTCTTTGTGTTGCAGGTTTTGGTGGAATATTAACTTAACATTTATTATTGGATTTATTTTGGTTGTAGAGGCCCCTGAGGAAGGGACCATTGTCCCGTAATGCATAGTTCGATTTAAGAACATTATGGAATCAACGGATGAAGAATCATTGCATCTGATTACATGGTGTTATGTGTTGATAACATTTGATGCTATAAATTTAAGCAGTAATCGCTTGAACATTGCATATTGAACCATGGATCATGTTTGATTTAAATCAATTAAAATTTGTGTTTGAAGAAATTTGTGTAAACTGTTTTTGTATTGTGTTTGAGAATTTCAAGTTAAATACTGACCGCAGTGCACACAGGCATTCAGGTACATTATTACTTGATGCACACTATTTAAATGATACAAGGGAGGCTAGCACCTCCCTGGTCCTGCGTAGAACGCAAAATATTTAAGAATTAGCCCTTGAACTCTGAATTGAACAATTGAATGATACGGAGTACGCCACTCACAATATATATAAAATAATCTATTTGCCGGGGCCAAACCTTCCTTTTTATTACATGAAAGTCAACCCTAAGGGAGGCCCTAGGTAGCCTATAGACAGGGTGCAGTATTTTCAAAAAGTAGGACATGTACTTTTGAGTTTTACATGTCCTGGTAGTGATAAACTGCTAAATTCATTTTTCACTATTATCCCTCCCATAGGTTAACAGGAATCGCCTTAAAACATATTTTAAGTGTAATTTCCAATTGGGAAAAAATAGAGATTTGGAGTCTGGTGTCCCTGGACTCACAATTTAAATTCACAGCTTATAGTGAAGTCAGATTTTACATTATAAGTCTGAAAATGGCTCTTTTAGAAAGTTAATTTCTAAAAAACAGCTGTGGTGCACTCAAAATTAAACTCTCGTCCAAATAGTCTCAGGACTCCAAATTAATCAGGATTGGTGTGCTCACTCTGAGGTGGTTCTACCCTGCCACCTGTTCAAAAAGAAAGATTGACTAGGACCAAACAGTCCTAGACAGAGTGTGCACTGCCAGTTTTACTCAGAAATGAGTATATCATCAATGTATACATCAAACGTAATACAATTTTAGAAACAGTTGTGCTTAGTACTCAACGTGAACAAAAAAAGAAGCTTTTGCAATATATCTACAAGTCAACATAAAACAATAACTTCATCCGTCGTTTTTCTCTGCACTTCTTTTTATTCTGAGGCAAAGTTCATGAATTATGTGCAACTTCAATGACAGTACACAGATGCCTGTCAATCACGTGGTAAATTATTCCCAATGCATTTCGGGTGTATCAGACACCCTTCGCCAGGGGAAATCTATAACAAAACATACACACGGTGAATGTATTGACACTTATGTCATGTTTAAAAATGATAACTGTGCTGGCCTATTTTATCCGGGAAAGGAAAGATTGCATTGCGGATAGAAAGAGTAGATATAGTGCCCACCAACCATGTGGTATCACTGAAACCTGAAATAAAAATGCACGAAGAAGGAAAAGGAAAATAAAAGATACCACGCCACCATTCGAGTGAACTAATAAACTAAACATGTTAATGAAGTGCTACATCCCAAACTTTTCTTTGGTATCCCAAATCATGCAACTCCTGTTGGTACCCATGGTGAACACACCACAACTGATAAGCGTAACCTCAGTACCTCCGTTTTTCACGAACAGTGATACGAAGCCTGCAGTCTCTTCTGCAACTCAAGCCAAAAATATATCAAAGGGCACTCAAAGATGTACCATCTGAGTTCTGCAATACAAGAAAATACACTAAGATGTAATATGCGTGCAGTATAAACTGTACGGTCCCCAAAAAAAAACGCCTGTCAAGACTGTCACCGCTAGCCCGGATACCCATAACCACCGATAACCGTACACCTGATGTCAAAAATAGCAAAAAGAATCTCCGAAATACAACCAATAGGAATTACAAACAAATTTTAAAACAAACTACCACCCACTTACCCGCCGGTTAAAAAATACACACAAGAGGTGAAACTAACGTCCCCTAACACTCCTGTCTTTAAATCTAGCTCTGAATAAGGACCGAATGTCCCTCTAACCTGTAATTCTGACTCTCACCCGCTGCCCCGTCGCTCGACTCTGAAGAGAATCCAGTCGCTGATCACCAACGTAGTTCAACCTCCACGAAGTACAAACACGTGGTGAAACAACAGTCACCCCGCTCCTACTGTCCGCCAGTCTAGCGATCGATTACTCACTGAGTAACTGCAGACTGCTAAATGGAAGCAGTCCTCTGTAACACGCTTGCAAAAGTTGAAAAAACGCTCGCTGGTGTGCTGCTGTTAAATAGTAGCATCCTGCTCGCAACCCTCCCATTGAACGTGAGCTACGTCATTAAGTGACCACTGACGAGGTTGAATACACGTCAGATCTACGAAAAAGCCTGGCGGCCATCTTAACCTGTCTAAAGAGTGTAAGAAAACCCCACATTCGGTCCTTATTCAGAGCTAGATTTAAAGACAGGAGTGTTAAGGGACGTTAGTTTCACCTCTAGTGTGTATTTTTTAACCGGCGGGTAAGTGGGTGGTAGTTTGTTTTATAATTTGTTTGTAATTCCTATTGGTTGTATTTCGGAGATTCTTTTTGCTATTTTTGACATCAGGTGTACGGTTATCGGTGGTTATGGGTATCCGGGCTAGCGGTGACTGTCTTGACAGGTGTTTTTTTTGGGAGACCGTACAGTTTATACTGCACGCATATTACATCTTAGTGTATTTTCATGTATTGCAGAACTCAGATGGTACATCTTTGAGTGCCCTTTGATATATTTTTGGCTTGAGTTACAGAAGAGACTGCAGGCTTCGTATCACTGTTCGTGATAAACGGAGGTACTGAGGTTACGCTTATCAGTTATGGTGTGTTCACCACGGGTTCCAACAGGAGTTGCATGATTTGGGATACCAAGTAAAGTTTGGGATGTAGCACTTCATTAACATGTTTAGTTTATTAGTTCACTCGAATGGTGGCGTGGTATCTTTTATTTTCCTTTTCCTTCTTCGTGCATTTTTATTTCAGGTTTCAGTGATACCACATGGTTGGTGGGCACTATATCTGCTCTTTCTATCCGCAATGCAATCTTTCCTTTCCCGGATAAAATAGGCCAGCACAGTTATCATTTTTAAACATGACATAAGTGTCAATACATTCACCGTGTGTATGTTTTGTTATAGATTTCCCCTGACGAAGGGTGTCTGATACACCCGAAATGCATTGGGAATAATTTACCACGTGATTGACAGGCATCTGTGTACTGTCATTGAAGTTGCACATAATTCATGAACTTTGCTTCAGAATAAAAAGAAGTGCAGAGAAAAACGACGGATGAAGTTATTGTTTTATGTTGACTTGTAGATATATTGCAAAAGCTTCTTTTTTTGTTCACGTTGAGTACTAAGCACAACTGTTTCTAAAATTGTATTACGTTTGATGTATAAATTGATGATATACTCATTTCTGAGTAAAACTGGCAGTGCACACTCTGTCTAGGACTGTTTGGTCCTAGTCAATCTTTCTTTTAGAAAGTTGGAATTTTCTTACATTAACCATTCTGTGCCTCTACCTGTCTCTAAATACACATCTGGGTTGGGTGACAGCTGGACTTTGTGCATTCCCTCTAGACAGTCACACAAAGGAAGCTGGGGTGTGACATTTGCATCCTGATGGCCCATCACCAGGCTGATGGGCCTTCCTGAGGTAGATTTGGAGGGAGGAGCTGATACTTCTACCTAAATACTGCTGTGCCTGTCCCCACACAATGCACTGCATACCCCCTGTAGTGTGTCTGAAGCCAGGGCCGGAACCTTGTGAAGTTGCTCCCAGAGCTAGGACAAGAGCCTTGGGTGCAGGGAGGTGTTGTGTTCCTCTGGTGGGATGACCATCTTGGCTGTTCCCAGCAACTTAATTAACTTCAAAGCAGTGTGCCCTGCTACAGGCACATGTTAGCTGACACCTGAGCAGAGCCCTCTTTTGTCGCCCCAGCTAGGTAGGCTCCAATCCCAGTGGGAGTGGAGCTGCCCTAGGACTGGTTTAGAGTGATCACTGAGGAGAATTGCTTATTTCCCTGGCCACACCCCTGGGGTGTACACACAAGCTTTGCATAAGGGGAGAAGAGTTTCACCATCTTGGATTTAGGCAGAGAAAGGCACTCTGGGATCGCTTGCAGTAGGGCCCATAGGAGGTGCTGCAAAAGTGGGTAGGGTGCCCTTGGGACCATTTTCCCTATTGGTTAGGTAAGTACCAGGAGTCACCCCCATCCACAGGCTGGTGCTGGGCATACATTTGGCACCCACAGTACCCTCCTCAGATCAGTTTCTGGACCTGTAGAAGAACAGAAGATGACTGGGCATGGTGTCTGTGATTTTAGAAGAGCCTCGAAGACTGGACCTGCTATCTCTCTTGTACTCAGAATAAAGAAGTGGACTCAAAGGGTCATAAGGCTAAACCCCCATTCAAGCTACAGGGACGCAACACACTACAAGAGGCCTTTTCTTAACCTGCCTATCTGACCAGGTCCAACTGGACATGCCCTGGACCCGCTGCTTGCCTTTGCTGGAGTGAGTCATGATCCTCAAGTGTGGTCCCCAAGATCCTGGGCCCTTGACTGGTGTCAAAGTGTACTCTTCCTAACTTTTCATGAAACTTGGGATTTAGCTTCAAAGACCTTTGCAGGACATGGACCAACTGGCCAAGCCAATCCGACGAAGGTGCATTGCTGCTACGCCAAATGTTCAGGTTTCTCCTGCTCTGCGCTTTCCACAGCATCAAATCCAATTCAGTGAAACCCCACAGAGAAGGTATCTGGCCTCCAGGAGCCCTCTTCAGTGACAGCCTGCCTGCAGCCTGCATGGACGAATGTGACCTCCAAAAAAGTGACTTCCGCCGAAAGTATACATTTTCACTGGACGAAGGACTAAACAGTTTTCAGCCGGCATAAAACCTTCTCCAGGCACAAAATTGAAATTTCCCCTGCTCTGAGCACTCCCACCAAAAGGTAATAGCTTCCCCACGACCTCGACCAGCAGATTTCCTATGATATGGATCCCACTTCAGCCAGAGCCTTGGCCCGCTTAGGATTTTTGATTCCATTTCAGAGACTAAAGGCCCGATTTAGATGGTGGGGCTGAGGGAACTCTGATGCAATGGTGCCGAAGTTCCTTACCCGCCAACAAAGTGGTCCACTGGCCTCATTTAAAAGCGGGTGAACTGTAGGTTTGGCTATGGCCGTGTCTACTCCGTCACAGTCTTAGCCACAATTCTCTGAAAACCTGACAGAGTAAGGGCCATCAGAGAATTGGCTATATGTCCATACGCCCAATTAGGATGTGGGACCTATAGCTGTTTTATATTTACTGTCCATCACCACCAGGAAATCCTTGGCAGCAAGGGACGGTAAGAAAAAATAAATGCTCCCCTCGCTATGGGAGATAACTCATATGGTGAGGGTTTCAAAAAGAACAATTGATGGGCAGAATGCAGAACAATGTCATACATTCACCCCAGTACAGAGATATGGGCCTAAATACATCGTTTTTTGGCTCTCCATGCCATTCCAGTTTGAAACCAGCCATATGCAAATCAGTCTTGACCCTGCGCCCAATGGGAACAGTCCAGCCCGAACTGCCAGGCCAGGTCCTCCCAGGACTGGAAACAATCCTCCTAGGACCGGTTTTGGGGTTTCACCCCTCATCAGCCAGGATAGCTTGACTCCAGTGGCATGGAGAGCACGAGAACCACGTCTGGGCATACCCGTCCCACTCGGGGTGACAAATGCAAAAAGAACAATTGAAGGACAGAATGCAGAACAATGTCATACATTCACCCCAGTACAGCGATCTGGGCCTAAATCCATCGTTCTTTTGCTCACCATACCATTCCAGTTTGAACCCAGCCATATGCAAATCAGTCTTGACCCTGCGTCCAATGGGAACAGTCCAGCCTGAACTGCCAGGCCAGGTCCTCCCTGGAAACAATCATCCTAGGAACGGTTTTGGGGTTTCACCCCTCATCAGCCAGGATAGCTTGACTCCAGTGGCATAGAGAGAGCATGGGACCCACGTCTGGGCATACCCGTCCCACTCTACCCTATCCCACTCGAGGTGACAAATGCAAAAAGAACAATTGATGGACAGAATGCAGAACAATGTCATACATTCACCCCAGTACAGAGATCTTGGCCTAAATCCATTGTTTTTTTGCTCCCCATGCCATTCCAGTTTGAACCCAGCCATATGCAAATCAGTCTTGACCCTGCGTAGAATGGGAACAGTCCAGCCCGAACTGCCAGGCCAGGCCCTCCCTCATATGGTGAGGGGGCATTACATTTTTTAGGTTTAAAAAGACAATCCCGGTTTGGGATTTTCTTTTTGAAAATAAAACTTTTTGTACAAGGCTCCATCATGCTGACAGAGCCCTGCAACAAACAGCGAGAAACACTGACAGGAACCGCAGTGGTGGCTCATCCTGCCAAGGCATTAGAAATGACAGCCAGATTGGAGATCATTTCTAAGTTCAGATGGCGACATCTTTATGAGGGCGATGGAGTACTTTACTTCCTCACCATGTCAGGGGGATGCAGTAATTTACACCCTTGCCCTGGCGGAGAAATGACCCTCCAGCCGAAATATAAATCAGGCCCTACGTCCAAACGTAAAACTTCTGATTAGGTCGAACCTAGTTTCTGGATTCAACCTGTGCTCTGTAGCAATGGACCTTAACTTGCACATAGGTACCAGTCAAGCATAGCCAGATTTTCAAAGTTTCTACAGACCATCACGAAGGCTGCAAAAAAACAACCTTTTCAATAGTGCAAGCCCTGACACTACACGCCTACTTCAGACACTTCATCCATGCGGTGGGGCCCCCTTTTATTTATCTATGGAGCCTCTTCTAGTGCACTGAATGATGACTTCCATGTAAGCTGGTGCAAGCCGATGGTGAGCACGGTGGCACAACAGACTCTAACATCACCTCCTGCTCACCAAACACATGATCATTTTTGTAGAAGATACACTAAGGCCCTGATTATGATGTCGGTCGGAGTTGCCTTTGACCGACATCATCGTGGATTCGGGACCGACTGACCTCCGGTCGGAGGTCCTGATCGCAGTATTACAATGCAACCACACATTGTTCAGTCCCATACTCCCATTTCTCTATGGGAGCTTGTGCTGTGGCCGTAAACCACCTGTAGCACAAGCTCCCATAGAGAAATGGGAGATTCTGTTAATCCCTGCACCGCGTGGCAGGCACCCTAAGGTGCCTGCCACGTGGTGCAGGGATTAACAGGTGGGCACCATAGGTGCCCCCTAGGCTCCCAACCAGAGGCCGCAGGGAGAAGGGGGCCCTGCTAGGGACCTCTTAAGTCACTTTCTGACAGGCTTTCCATGTCAAACAGACATCATAATCCCAATGGCAGAAATGCCATCCTATAGGGATTACGCCCTGGTTCCGACTGTCCGACGGGCTGCTTGAGCCCGTCGGCAGCCAGCCGGAATGACCGGCCGGTTTCACTTCCGACCGCCTAGATTGAAATTAGGCAGTCGGAATTGAAACCTTTGATGTCGGTCGGAAATCCACCAAGGCTTTCCGACCGACATCAAAATCAGGCACATAGTGTCAAAGAGATTGTAAACTACAGTTGCCAAAGACTATGAGCAGCTTATTTCTCCTTGTGGCTCCTCTGCAGAGCTTCGCCAAGACCCTTTGCCATGTTTCCTTATGCCTCCCCAGGACTGATGTGTATCAACCATAAAGGACAAAATGGAGGGTTATATGTGCATTAGGGTCCTGCCGCTGTGCAAAAAGGTATAATTTGCTGTTATGAGGAGATTCGTAAACCACTTAATAATCGGCAAAGTTATTAACATCTTGCAGACCATCAAGTAATATAAGTTGAATAGATCCAAGCATGGCACACAATGATTTTGGCATCACCAAAGGCATGCAGTGTAACTGAGTGTTAGACCTGTCCGTCTTAGCGTGATATTCCCCCAAACATTTTGACTTCCTTCTTAATTTTTTCTTATCTCGTTTTTGCTAGCCTTATGACTCTGCACACTTTAGCACTGGTTAGCAGTGCTCACTCCTTAAAACATGGTAACATTAGCTTATCCCCAATTGGAAGTTGAGACCATACGTGTTTGGGACTCACTTCCAGGTTCAGACCGACAATAGGCCCTCAGATGGCTCATGCAAATGAGAGGTGAAGATCCCAAACTGTTGAGGTGGTCCATCTCTCTACAGGGAATGGACTTTACAATGAAACACCATCCTGGGTCAGAGCACATCAATTCTGACGGCCTATCCAGGTTCTTCCACCTTAGTAATGAGAACACCCAAGAGGTTGGGTAGTTCTCCCCATTTTCAGCTGCGGGGACACATGTTAGACCTGTCAGCCTTAGGGATTTCTTCCGCCAAACATTTTGCCTCCCTCCTCCATTTCCGCTGATCTTGTTTTTGCTGGCCTTAAGACTCTGTGCACTTTACCACTGCTAACCAGTGCTAAAGTACATGTGCTCACTTCTTAAAACGCAGTAACATTGACTTATCCCCAATTGCCATATTTAATTTAAGTCCCTAGTAAAGTGGCACAATATCTGCCCACGGCCTATATACTATGCTACTAGTGGGCCTGCAGCACAGATTGTGCCACCCACTTTAGTAGCCCTTTAAACTTGTCTCAGGCTGCCATTTCAGGATGTGTGTGCAGTTTTTAAACTGTTTGCCAGGTCCTAAACTTCCGTTTTAATACAAAATAGTCGCCCCTAGCGTAGGGCCTGGACAGCCCAGAGAGCAGAGTGCAGTATACCTAAAAATGTACTTTTAAAATTTACCTGTCCTGGTAGTGAAAAAAGCTTACATTTTCTTTCATTACTGCAAGGCCTACCTTGCCAAGAGACTAACATCGGAGTTACTGTATTACATTTAATATGCTGTAATTTCCAAATGGGAGCAGGTGTCCAGTTCGTGTTTGGTAACTTTGGGATTGTAATGAAAAATCCAACCTTATGGTGGTCAGATTCTAAATACAATTTTGAAAATGCCACTTTGAGGAAATTGGCATTTTCCTGCATTAGCCCTTTATTGCCTGTGGTCTGTACCTGGTTCACATGACTGGGTATAACTGATAGTTGAGTTTTGTGTATACCTCCAAGGCAGCCACACAAAATAAGGAGCTTAGGTGTGCCTGGATGGGCCATCACTGGCAGGATGGGAGGGAATAGTTGGGCACAGCCCCACTTACACTTGAATAGGCTGCGTCCTGCCTCCACACAAAGGGCTGCATACCCCCTGTAGTTAGTCTGGAGCCAGAACAGGGGAGGCAGGAAT
>CAWUFW010014847.1:0-312500 GCA_963921515.1 Calotriton arnoldi | reverse complement strand
CCCTCTGTCTCTCCCTCTGTCTCTCCCTCTGTCTCTCCCTCTCCCTCTGTCTCTCTCTCTCTGTCTCCCTCTGTCTCCCTCTCTCTTTCTCCCTCTGTCTCCCTCCCTCTGTCTCCCTCCCTCTGTCTCCCTCCGTCTGTCTCCCTCGCTCTGTCTCCCTCCGTATGTCTCCCTCTGTCTGTCTTCCTCTGTCTGTCTCCCTCTGTCTCCCTCCCTCTGTCTGTCTCCCTCTGTCTCCCTCCCTCTCTGTCTCCCTCTCTCTCTGTCTCCCTCCCTCTGTCTCTCCCTCTGTCTCTCCCTCTGTCTCTCTCTCTCCGTCTCCCTCTGTCTCCCTCCCTCTGTCTCCCTCCCTCTGTCCCTCCCTCTGTCTCTCCCTCTGTCTCTCCCTCTGTCTCTCCCTCTGTCTCTCTCTCTCTCTGTCTCCCTCTGTCTCCCTCTCTCTCTGTCTCCCTCTCTCTCTGTCTCCCAGGCCTGAGCTCCCTGGCCTTGGCTCAACTCTCTGACTACAGGCTGGCGGGAAACATCACATCACAGGCTCTTAACGCACACCTCACCCAGCTCTCACTCCCTGCTGCCCTCCGTCACCTCACCCGGCTCTCACTCCCTGCCCTCTGTCACCCTCTGTCACCTTACCGGGGTCTCACTCCCTGCTGCCCTCCGTCACCTCACCCGGCTCTCACTCCCTGCTGCCCTCTGTCACCTCACCCGGCTCTCACTCCCTACTGCCCTCTGTCACCCTCTGTCACCTCACCCGGCTCTCACTCCCTGCAACCCTCTGTCACCTTACCCGGCTCTCACTCCCTGCAACCCTCTGTCACCTCATCCGGCTCTCACTCCCTGCTGCCCTCCGTCACCCTCTGCCATCTCACCCGGCTCTCACTCCCTGCTGCCCTCCATCACCTCACCCGGCTCTCACTCTCTGCCCTCTGTCACCCTCTGTCACCTTACCCGGCTCTCACTCCCTGCTGCCCTCCGTCACCTCACCCGGCTCTCACTCCCTGCTGCCCTCTGTCACCTCACCCGGCTCTCACTCCCAGCTGCCCTCTGTCACCTCACCCGGCTCTCACTCCCTGCCCTCCGTCACCTCACCCGGCTCTCACTCCCTGCTGCCCTCTGTAACCCTCTGCCATCTCACCCGGCTCTCACTCCCTGCTGCCCTCTGTAACCCTCTGCCTTCTCACCCGGCTCTCACTCCCTGCTGCCCTCCGTCACCTCACCCGGCTCTCACTCCCTGCTGCCCTTTGTCACCTCACCCGGCTCTCACACCCTGCTGTCCTCTATCATTCTCTGTCACCTCACCCCGCGTGTGTCAGCCCGGGCTAAGACAGCTTCCCGGGCACACACACAGCCGCACCCGAGTACTTCACAGGTCTTTAAAAGACCATTTGCATTATAACGAGGCTTTGTTGTATTTCACCTCTTCTTAGCGCCCCTGCAGCTCCACTCGGACTATCGCTGGAATCGCCCGGCCCCCATAGAGCAGAGTCTGTGTTTGCTGACACACTGTAAAAAAAACAAAAAAACACAGGTACGATGTCTGCAAGGTCCGCGGGCCGCCAAGGAAGGCTTGCCGGGCCGCTGGCGGCCCGCGGGCCGTACTATGAGTTCCCGTGCTCTAGAAGCTTCTCCACCACTTCAAAGGCACAACTGGGTATAACAACTGGACCTGAAACACTAACTCTTCAGTACACTTCTGGACCTGTGAATACTCTGCCAGAAAGAAGGACTGCTGTACTGCTGAAAAGGTCTGCCACTGCTGCCTTGCTGTGCTGATATGCTGCCTGCTACCCTCTTAGCTGGTTGAGAAGGACTGTACCTGCATCTTTTAAACCCAGAACCCCAGAGAGACTCCAAGGGCTGGTTGGCTGGCCTCCTGATCTGAAGCCTCAGGGACACAACAGGTTTCCAACAACCTTGCAGCAGCACCTGGACTCTGCCATCTGTGAGTCTACTCTGCAAAGGGATGCCACACAAGTCCTGAACCCTTGGAAATGAGCCTAAGGTGCTCTTCCAGCCTCTGTGGATCCAGCGGAACTGACACATCTCATCTGGTGCGCGGCGCAACCCTCAGCAGAACCGACACATCGCCGCTACTACATGGATCGGAACCGCCGTAAAGACCCGCATCACATCGAGGGCCCATTGCCGCATCGGAGCCGCTGCTGCGCGGCCCTCGCATCCCTCATCGACGGCAGCCTCGATGATGATGCTGGACTCTGCATTGCAGCTCCTCAGAACCAACGCATCATCCGACTGTGCAGCGCACCCTCGACACAAGTCCTCGTTGACAGAATCCTTGACGACGACCCATTACAGTGCACCACAGCCTCGCTGCATGTCGAGACTAATGCATCACTTGGCTGCATGACGTATCTTCGATGCGGATCCTTGCATCGTGGAGTTACAGTACTTTGTTTAGCACGCCTAGCTGAGTTCCTGTAGCCGGTTCTTGCTCCATCGCAGTCGGCCTGAAATTGTGACTTTGTCCTGGTCCACCACGACCAGATAACCAAAGTTGGCACTTTACTACTTCTGGTGTTATATTTGCTAAAATCTTTAAAATTGAATTTCTCAGGTTCTACTAATTGGATTTTAATATTTTCTGTGTTGTTTTATTTATTAAAAATTAATCTATTTTTCTAACTTGGTGTGGGATCCCATCCCCCTTGGGTGTTTTCACTGTTTTACTGTTTGAAGCTCTACTTTTTCTCAATTTTCTCAATTGGTGTTTGAAGTGCTGCACAAATACTTTACACATTGTCTCTTAGTTAAGCCTGACTGCTCTGTGCCAAGCTTCCCGAGTGTTGAGCACAGGTTGAATTAGGGTTTGCTAGTGACTTCACTGTGAAAAGTGTGGCTGGTGCTTGAGAAGGGTTTCACTCCCCTCAACCAGTAACACAATTTGTTACACTGAGCAAGGCTGAGGGAGTTCAGAATGTGCATGAGTGAGTGCAGAGGGTCTCTAGTTCATATTAGACATGGTGTGTGCCCAAAATGCAGTGGCAGGCTCAGAGATAATTTCTCGTTCCCTGAATATTCTAATATTACAGAATCATTAATGATGATATGAGCCTCTTAAGCCATAGAAGTGTGAGGAAGCCGGTTTCCTTCAAGCAAAAATGTTTTGATTTCTACTACTGTTATGGCTAAATTGAATCCTCTATAAGCAATGGACTTGAGTTCCAAGCTTGTCTTATTCTCAATTACTATAATCACAGTCGGATTGGTAAACCTGGCATTCGGACAATGGGTGATGGGCTAGTGCCTAAGGCCCAATTGCGGGCTGATTGTTTTCATCCAGTGGTGTCCATTTTCAAGGGTTTCGGGGTGAGTTTTATTGTCTGGCGTGGCCACTGGCTCTGTGGGGCATAAGCACACTGTCTTAGCTGTGGCTGGCAGCATCCTTAGCCATCCCCCGCTGGGCCAGCCTATAAGCATATAGGGGTTGGCTTGGGCCACCCATGGACACACAATAATGTGTGCAGATTGAGCCCGGAAAAGGGAGGGGAATAAGTAGGAGCAGCATCGCTGGATCCCAGCTGTGAAGGTCCATTTTCACCTCTTTCCTCACTGTATGGGGACTACAGGGTCTTTCATCTGACCTCTCCCCTGCCTGGCCAGCACATGATAGGCGTGGGTTGGGATCCTGAGCAGCCCCGCTGGAGCCCAGATGAGGTAGGCTATTTCACACTCTCACCTCCACCAAAGGGGCAGGACACTGGCTTTATACTGCTCTTGTCCCTGCCCCATCAGGCTCTCTGCACATGTCCTGCAGAAGTGCTGTCCCTTTGAGCCCATGGACCTTTGTGCTACCCGAGGAGGAGGCAAGGAGGGAGAACTAGGAGAGAGAATTTAACGAGTGGGGGGGCAGAGAAAGGGTAGGGGAAAGTATGAAAAGGAAGAGACAGAGCAGGTAAGGTGTGGGATAGGAGGGAGGAAAAGACAGAGACATGGCTATGGAAATAATAAGAAGCACAGAAAGACACAAAGAGCAAAGATTAGAAAGATAGTTCTGGATGGAAAGAGTACAATTGTGGTACAGGAGCAGGTGAGAGAAAGTTACAGAGGGAGTACCATAAGTAAGTGGACGAGAGATCAAGAACTTAGCAAGAAAAAGGGTTGTGAAGGGTGAGAAGTATAGAATTTTGTGTGTGCAAGTGCATAAAAAAAGAGGGAGAGGGAGAACTAAGAGAAAGAGAAGCGATTCCATGCCTCACTGCCTGCGCTTCCTTGGTGTTTGCAAGTGGTTTGCTTTAATTTTTGGTGATGCAAGCTCTGTTGCTGGGACTAGACTTTATACGCTTAACTGTTTATCTGTAGTGTGTATTTGTAGAGGATGGCCAAGTTCTTTCATACAGCACTTCACTTTGCAATTTTGTAATCACTATCCATAAAAGTGTCACTTTTACCCAGTTTAAAACCACTCAATATCCCTACCCCAGACGGATGTTTTAGTTTTGCCTTTTTTTAGAACAATTCACCTGCAGGTCACAGCAGATGTCAGCAGCAGTAGCAACTCATTGAGCACTCTTGCAGGAGCACATCGCTAGCAAGAGAGCCAATGTATCCTTGGAGCCTTTGTGGGACTGTTGAATAAGCCTCTACACTCAATGCTGCTTATGTCCAAGAGTTCAGCAGTGAACCAAGTTAAGCATATCCCTTCCACAACCTTTGGAACAGACTTGGTTGTGTATAACATATAACACATCTAAAGAGTACTTTCACTTCTAAGGAGGTGCCACTGGCTCTCACTTTAAAGGGGCTTTTAATAGGACAGCTAGGGCACTTTAAACAAATTGGTGGTACTTGTACTGGGATAATACCTGAAGGCTCTAAATAATGTTGGGTGGTGTTTGTGGTTATCATCCCATCCCCAGCAGTAAGGACATTCAATCTTCCCGCCTCACCTAACCATGGCTGGGCACCTTCCTCACTCTTCAGCCTGCCAGAGCAGGAAAACAGCCAGAGACGTTTAATGTAATGGGCTATGTTTACAACTGGAAAGGCCCCTTCCTTCCCAGATTCCTTCTGATAAAATTATCTCTCACTTTCTTTTTTCTCACCTCTGACTTTTTAAAACAATCTCTCTCTCCCTCTCTGTCTAACTCTCACTGTCTCACTTTCTATCCATGTCTTACCACCTTTCTGTCTACCTCTTTTTCGCTTCTTACTCATCACCTGATACATCAACTCCACTATCTGCAGTCACCCTTCTCTACCGATCTCTCTACTTTTTGTCTACCTCCCTCTAACTTACTCTACACCTTTACCTTGCCTCTCTCCATGCATTTCCCTTCTCTTTGTACTTCACCTTTTGCTACTTCCTTTCTCTCTTTTTGTGCCTCATTTATCTCTACCTCACCATTCACTAAATACCTTCCTATATCTATCTATCCCTCTATCTGAGTACCTTGATGTTGCCTCTCTTTTTACTCTCTACCTCTTTCTCTAGGCCTAAATCTTTCTGTTTCAGATCTCTCCCCTTACTTGACGCCAGCTCTTCTACGTCACCATTTTTCTTCCCCTCTCATAACTGATCTCTACACCTCTATGTATCTACCACTCATGTTATATTGCATTCCTTTATTCCACATGTCTATCTACCTCACCTCTTTCTTTCAAGTGCACCTCTCTCTACCCCTCTCTCTCTTACTATCTGTGCCTACCTTCACATCTCTTATTCCGTACCCCATCTCTACCTCACCCCTTTCTCAGACTCTTGCAGTCATTTCCAACTCACTGCCCTATCAATCGGCACCATCTACTGTACACGTTTTTCAACCTCATCTATTTCTTTACCTCACCACTCAATCTCTATGCCCTCTATGCTCACTCTCTACCTTTCTCACCCCCTAGCCCTACCTCAACACCCTCTTCCTGACCTTTCTCTCTATTTCACATCTGATACACTACATCATCTTTCTCTTCCTACTTTCTTTCAATAACCAACCTCTCCATTTTCCTCATTTGACCACTGTCTCACCTCTCCACTTCTTCCTAACTCTATTCCCTCTAAGTCACCTCTCTCACAACCTTACTCCTTGATTTATAACCTTTTTTCTCTACCTTTAGCCCTCTTTTTAAATGATTATTGCCTTTTCGGTCTATCTCTTTCAAATCTATCTTTAGATCACCTTTCAACACGCCTTCCCTGCTTGTTTTTTATGTCTCTCTACTTCACCTGGCAGGCTCTTCCTACCTCTCTCACTCTTCTTCTGCATGAATCTCCCCTCTCTTTCTCTTTCTCTACCTCACCTTTGTCTCACTACTTCACCTAGTTTCACCCCTCTCTATCTATCTTTCTCTCTACTTCGCTACCCACCTTACCTAACCTATCTTTCTGTATTCTACTTCTCATTCTGTCCCTCTCTCTACCTCACTGCTGTCTCTATCTTGCATTTCTCTGTACTTCTACCTCATCTGTTTGCCTGGGTACCTCTACATCTCTCTGTCCGTCTCTCTCTCTAAACCGTCATCCCACATTACCTCTCTCGCTACCTCATCCCTCTGTGTACCCCACCCCTCTCTATACATTTTATTAACCCTGTATCAAACTATCTCTTCATATCTATCTCTGTACCTTACTCCGAAATCTTATCTATCACTCTGGCTCCCTTTTCTATCTACCACTTCCTCTTTCTACCTCTCCACATCATTCTTTCTGTCCAGCTTACCATTCTCTTCCTATATTATGTGTCTTCTTATTTCTTTACATCATCTCTGTCTCTACCGCCCTCCTTCTTCTACTTTACATCTTTCTGTGACATTCACATTACCTTGCTGTTTTTCTATTTTGTTTATTCAGCAGACCTGGAGATCACTACGTTGCCAGAGAAAGAAATGAGGACAAGACAGGGGGTAGAGAATTAAGAAGAAAGTTATTTTATTTCACCTGATATTACTCGGATGATCCTCAGAGAAGGTCTTTGATTTTCACTGTTGCAGCAAGAAGTCCAATGGTGAAGAGGGATTGATTTGCGATTACAAATATTCAGCAAAGAAAGATAAAATCGCAAGCACTATGTGCATATTTTTTAATACCATGAACTGTTCCAGGTCTACTAAGCATCCACCTAGTCACCCTTACTGTGTCTTTCCTACAATGATAGGAACCAGCTTGTTAAACATTGATTTGTACAAAAAATATTCTTTTGGCATGACAAAATATGTACATCCTTTTTTTTTTTTTTTAGTACAAGATAGTATTAGCTTTGAATTTCTGTAACCTGATAATATAGTTTAAACACACAAATATGACTGGAAAAAATAAAGGAAAATAAAAGAAGCATTTAAAATGCAGTTGCCTTGTCCAAGTCTCTCCCCAAAAACTGGACAATGACAAAGATAATTGTCTTGGATTTTGGAAACTTTAGCCAAGCATGTACACCAGCATACGTGTTACATATGTTCACTTGCCCCCTACATACCATCAATGGCTGCACCGGTTACTGAATATTAGTCAGCAGGAAATTTCCTTATATAAATGTAAAGGACAAAAAGCAAGGAGGAAAGGAATGAAGATATGGGACCCCCTAATGTTATGGATGAATAATAAAGGAGGATAGGAAAGAATCTATAAATATGTAAATATGAAATGTCTAAGGCAAAGTATCCTACTGTGACTATTGCTGTAAATATAAATACAATGTAACAGTATTAACTCATGTAACTATGTATATGCCTGATTCCCCCCCCCAAAAAAAAGTAAATAATTTTGAACACATTAAAGTTCAGGAAGGCTCAAAGAAGAGAAGAACGAGTGCAAGTGAACATATGTAACACGTATGCTGGTGTACATGCTTGGCTAAAGTTTCCAAAATCCAAGACAATTATCTTTGTCATTGTCCAGTTTTTGGGGAGAGACTTGGACAAGGCAACTGCATTTTAAATGCTTCTTTTATTTTCCTTTATTTTTTCCAGTCATATTTGTGTGTTTAAACTATATTATCAGGTTACAGAAATTCAAAGCTAATACTATCTTGTACTAAAAAAAAAAAAAAAAGGATGTACATATTTTGTCATGCCAAAAGAATATTTTTGTACAAATCAATGTTTAACAAGCTGGTTCCTATCATTGTAGGAAAGACACAGTAAGGGTGACTAGGTGGATGCTTAGTAGACCTGGAACAGTTCATGGTATTAAAAAATATGCACATAGTGCTTGCGATTTTATCTTTCTTTGCTGAATATTTGTAATCGCAAATCAATCCCTCTTCACCATTGGACTTCTTGCTGCAACAGTGAAAATCAAAGACCTTCTCTGAGGATCATCCGAGTAATATCAGGTGAAATAAAATAACTTTCTTCTTAATTCTCTATCCCCTGTCTTGTCCTCATTTCTTTCTCTGGCAACGTAGTGATCTCCAGGTCTGCTGAATAAACAAAATAGAAAAACAGCAAGGTAATGTGAATGTCACAGAAAGATGTAAAGTAGAAGAAGGAGGGCGGTAGAGACAGAGATGATGTAAAGAAATAAGAAGACACATAATATAGGAAGAGAATGGTAAGCTGGACAGAAAGAATGATGTGGAGAGGTAGAAAGAGGAAGTGGTAGATAGAAAAGGGAGCCAGAGTGATAGATAAGATTTCGGAGTAAGGTACAGAGATAGATATGAAGAGATAGTTTGATACAGGGTTAATAAAATGTATAGAGAGGGGTGGGGTACACAGAGGGATGAGGTAGCGAGAGAGGTAATGTGGGATGACGGTTTAGAGAGAGAGACGGACAGAGAGCTGTAGAGGTACCCAGGCAAACAGATGAGGTAGAAGTACAGAGAAATGCAAGATAGAGACAGCAGTGAGGTAGAGAGAGGGACAGAATGAGAAGTAGAATACAGAAAGATAGGTTAGGTAAGGTGGGTAGCGAAGTAGAGAGAAAGATAGATAGAGAGGGGTGAAACTAGGTGAAGTAGTGAGACAAAGGTGAGGTAGAGAAAGAGAAAGAGAGGGAGATTCATGCAGAAGAAGAGTGAGAGAGGTAGGAAGAGCCTGCCAGGTGAAGTAGAGAGACATAAAAAACAAGCAGGGAAGGCGTGTTGAAAGGTGATCTAAAGATAGATTTGAAAGAGATAGACCGAAAAGGCAATAATCATTTAAAAGAGGGCTAAAGGTAGAGAAAAAGGTTATAAATCAAGGAGTAAGGTTGTGAGAGAGGTGACTTAGAGGGAATAGAGTTAGGAAGAAGTGGAGAGGTGAGACAGTGGTCAAATGAGGAAAATGGAGAGGTTGGTTATTGAAAGAAAGTAGGAAGAGAAAGATGATGTAGTGTATCAGATGTGAAATAGAGAGAAAGGTCAGGAAGAGGGTGTTGAGGTAGGGCTAGGGGGTGAGAAAGGTAGAGAGTGAGCATAGAGGGCATAGAGATTGAGTGGTGAGGTAAAGAAATAGATGAGGTTGAAAAACGTGTACAGTAGATGGTGCCGATTGATAGGGCAGTGAGTTGGAAATGACTGCAAGAGTCTGAGAAAGGGGTGAGGTAGAGATGGGGTAGGGAATAAGAGATGTGAAGGTAGGCACAGATAGTAAGAGAGAGAGGGGTAGAGAGAGGTGCACTTGAAAGAAAGAGGTGAGGTAGATAGACAAGTGGAATAAAGGAATGCAATATAACATGAGTGGTAGATACATAGAGGTGTAGAGATCAGTTATGAGAGGGGAAGAAAAATGGTGACGTAGAAGAGCTGGCGTCAAGTAAGGGGAGAGATCTGAAACAGAAAGATTTAGGCCTAGAGAAAGAGGTAGAGAGTAAAAAGAGAGGCAACATCAAGGTACTCAGATAGAGGGATAGATAGATATAGGAAGGTATTTAGTGAATGGTGAGGTAGAGATAAATGAGGCACAAAAAGAGAGAAAGGAAGTAGCAAAAGGTGAAGTACAAAGAGAAGGGAAATGCATGGAGAGAGGCAAGGTAAAGGTGTAGAGTAAGTTAGAGGGAGGTAGACAAAAAGTAGAGAGATCGGTAGAGAAGGGTGACTGCAGATAGTGGAGTTGATGTATCAGGTGATGAGTAAGAAGCGAAAAAGAGGTAGACAGAAAGGTGGTAAGACATGGATAGAAAGTGAGACAGTGAGAGTTAGACAGAGAGGGAGAGAGAGATTGTTTTAAAAAGTCAGAGGTGAGAAAAAAGAAAGTGAGAGATAATTTTATCAGAAGGAATCTGGGAAGGAAGGGGCCTTTCCAGTTGTAAACATAGCCCATTACATTAAACGTCTCTGGCTGTTTTCCTGCTCTGGCAGGCTGAAGAGTGAGGAAGGTGCCCAGCCATGGTTAGGTGAGGCGGGAAGATTGAATGTCCTTACTGCTGGGGATGGGATGATAACCACAAACACCACCCAACATTATTAAGAGCCTTCAGGTATTATCCCAGTACAAGTACCACCAATTTGTTTAAAGTGCCCTAGCTGTCCTATTAAAAGCCCCTTTAAAGTGAGAGCCAGTGGCACCTCCTTAGAAGTGAAAGTACTCTTTAGATGTGTTATATGTTATACACAACCAAGTCTGTTCCAAAGGTTGTGGAAGGGATATGCTTAACTTGGTTCACTGCTGAACTCTTGGACATAAGCAGCATTGAGTGTAGAGGCTTATTCAACAGTCCCACAAAGGCTCCAAGGATACATTGGCTCTCTTGCTAGCGATGTGCTCCTGCAAGAGTGCTCCTCCACCCCTCTCCCCCGTAGCCCCTGCCCCCTGGCTCACCCTCCACCGTGGAAGCTTCCAGACCGAAGGTCTGTGTGTGTGATGACGCAGTGCAACACCATGATCAGTGACACCCCTTATGTAATCCTAAAAATAAAATAAAAGAGAAAACAATGCTTTAAGACTATATGCAGAGATAAAAGATCGTAACATATAGTTGCGCAAAGCGAAGAGCAAAGAAAATAGGAAGAGAGAGGCTACATAGATCACCTTCGACAAATTTCACAAATCTAGAACATACTAGAGCTGAGTTAGCTCCTTACTTCCCTTTTTGTTTATCAACGAGTGCCCAGCCAGCCCGTTGGCCACCCTTTGATAAGATATTGCTACCCATATCCCATCACATTATATTCATATGTTGGCAGTCCTTTGACGAGCATCAAGATAAACCTTGCCCTCTTATGCCCTCTTATCCCCTTAGCCCTGCCAGAGCTTCCTGTGGTTTGATCTCTGAGTTATAGTAATGAGTACGACCACCCACGACTATCTTTAGCTTAGCGGGATTAATCAAATATGCCTGGGCACCCTTGGCTTGAAATGGAGCAATCATTTGCTGCAGTCTCCATTGCCTTTTGACTGTTATGTGGCAGACGTCTGGCCTTGCGAAGAAGGCAACATCCTCAACTTTCCGCTTGGTTTCTGGTTTAGCCTTTTCCCAAATGTTCTGTCATAATAGAAAGTTCCCGAAATAAACCAGGATAGCTCTTGGTTTTGTATCTGGCCCAGCTGGAGCTTTCATGTTGAAGGGAATTCGGTGAGCACGTTGGACTTCTTGCTGCCAGTTCCACCCTTCCAGGTCAGGAAATACCTTCTCCAGCAGGTTAATCATATACAGGCGCACGTCAGTACCTTCTTGTCCCTCCGGAATGACTAAGAAGCATAAATTGTTGCGCCGTTGGCGATTTTCTTGTTCCTCTAACTTCCATTGGATGTCTGTCACTCTAGCCTCTTGGGCCACTGATTGTGCCTGAACGCCTGAAATATCATCCTCTAGGGCTCTGGTTCTTGTCTCCAGCTCAGTTAGCTGGTTACTAATATTGTTACAAACTTTTGCAACTTTCCGAACTGTACACTGCATTTTGCGGAGAGCCAACTGTGAGCGTTTGTTCTCTAGCCTTGTCTCTTCCCCATGAGACATGATTGCTTGTAGTATAACATCCAGAGTTGAAACCGAACTATCCTGAGGGTCTTGAGGATCTTGAGAAGCGGTACCTAGATTCCCCGCAGCGCCCCCGTCAGTTGTGACGTCGGAGAATAGTCCCAGTTCAGGTCTTCTTTTCTCGTACTTGCCTTCCTCCCTGCCCGGCTAGATCTTCTGCGCGCTTTGCGCAAGGTTGCAGCGGAGTCCACATCACTGGTATAGCTGTCGCTAGAGCCTGTCCATAAAATAGATTCATCCGCTGAGGCAGTGCCATCCGACAAGGAGTAAAAACAATCTGTTGCTTCTGAGTCATTCCCTTTTTTCCCTGCCCGGATCTCCTTACTGTCTTGTAGAATGTTGAGCCCTAAATCATCAAGGGGGGTAGTAGGGTGTTGTAAGGATAGTGCGTCCTTCTGTGCACTTTTTTTTTTTTAGACTTCCCTTCCGTGGCTGATAGAGGCCACTTGCCTTCCATCTGGTTTATTTTCGTAGGTACTACTGCTACTGCTGCTTGTAGTTGTACTGGTTGTGTTACTTGTACTTGAAATTGCGGGGGATCATTGACTGTTGCATTGCTATTATTGCTATTATTATAGCTGACTGTATCCCTCTCTGCCTCTGCCTCGCTAGCGCCTTTTGCCCCTACCATGTTTTCCTCTCCGTTCCCCTTGTGTGGCTGCTGCTGACTGATACCTGCAGTTGTGGGCTCCGCATCCCCATTGTCCATTGTAACCGCTTTCTCCACCGATGCTCGCTCATTGATTTCCGTATTCCTTACCAGCGCGCTGGCTTCGGAGACTCCGGCTGGTTCACTGAGTACTGGATTCTTCCTTCCGGATCCCCTCAGCAGGTCCGCAACAGTGTGGCCGGGCAGACGTTGCTGATGCGTGGCTCCGCCTTTCCCCTTTCCCTCTGGGGCGGACTCATTCCGGACCACTGCCGGATCTCGCCATCCAAGGTGCCGTGCTGTTCCCATTTCAGTTTCCACAGTGCTGCCCGTCGATGCAGCTCCGGTGCCTTCTGTCCCTGGGCCGCCAGCCTTCATCTGTATCTTGGATTGAGCAGGCTTCGGTTTCATGATAAGCGGTGAGTGGTCGCCGGGGGGTGCAGAGTCTTCCAGCACAATGCTCAGTTTGTAACTTGCGGCTGATAACTCTTGTTAGCCCAGTGACGAGTAGTTATGCCGCCACTCTGCCAGAACTCTTTGTAGGGTGCCCAAAATTGTCCTTAGCGGTATCAGCATCGTCCTCTTTTCCCCTGCTCCATATAGCTATTGTTGAAGCTCATAGATCATGGTGTTGCAAGCTGCTGCAGTCGCCTCAGCCGCCTCAGCCGACCGCCATCTTGCTTCCTGTAATGTTCAAAATGATTTACCCAAAATATGTACATCCAAATACTAAAAAGTATAACTTTATCAATGCTTATTCAAACATTTTTTGGTTCTATGTGGCTGGCAGATGCTGGGCAGCTTCAACTTTTGGCTGTTATTGCACATCCCCATTTCTAAAAGGTTAACCTATAGTTCAGTTTTGTTTGACATCATGGGGACTTACATTAGCTGAAAATGAGTGAAAAAATCACAGATGTTCCAAACAATGCCCCCCAGAGTAGGTCTTGCCTGTAGCCCCAAAAATCCTTAAGATGGCACTGAAAACAGCAGGCCTGGGGCGGGGGCGTGGGTTCTCTCTCAAGGCTCTAACCTCACCCCTTTCTTATCAGCCAGGGGCTTCTGGAGGGAAGAGGAGTGAGATTTCTTTTCCTACCTCCTGATTTCCAAGCCCACTTTTACCAAGTCAGAAAGATGAAACAAGCTGGATTATGCAGGACCTACTACCAGCAGGATCTCATCCAAAGGTCCCAACAAGAGGAAAAAGCAAAGAGCTAACCATCCCACAGGTGGACAGGAGACCAGGCTCCAACAGACTGCTGCTTCAGACCACTTCTTCAACTCCTTATGTCCAAGCCATCTCCTGCCCTGCCTAAGAGGAAGGAATCCTGGCCTAGACCAAAGCCTTCTGTGGCCCGGATCACCTCCAGAGGCCAAGGTAGATGGCAAGCCACAAACCTCCCATCCAGACCTCTCAGGATTACCCAGCCCTTTGATTTCTGTAACTCTGCAAATCTATGAGGAGCACAGGGCCAGAGCACCAACTCCAGAGGACCATCTATTTCACCTTTGAACCCTGCGCCCTTCCCTGAAGACTGACCAATGCAAGCTGACATACACCCTTCCATCATGGCTTTAGACAACATTTCTATGATAATCAGAGTCCAGGACATAGTTGGTTTGAACAAGGTAACTCACTTTATTGTGCAGGGCATTGACACTGCAAGTAAGTATTCGTTTTTTTCCAAAGCTCCTATGTTTCTAGTCTTGTCAATGTTATTGACCCTTATAAGCTTTAAAATGTTTACTTTACCACATATATTGCCCAAAAAATAAATCCCCTATACTAACCTAGCAGTATTTCAAGACAGGCTGCGATTCGTGAATGTGGGCCTGTGTTTTGGGGGTACACGGGCCTATTTTTGAAACCGTTCCGATCCTGACTACAATGTGTGATCCTCGATACCTCACATTTTCTCGACCTGCATGGAAACCATGACCCAAGGGGCTCTCTGTGGCCCCTAGTCGTCTCCATCCCCTGGTGTAGTTCGTAGTCTCTCACTCACACTTTCGCTCTTTGGGGCATATTCTCAAGGAGCCATCGCCGATTTATCGGCACTTTAGCGCCGCAAAAGTGGCGATAGACTTATCGCACTATTCACAAGCTGGTGCAAACTGCAGACACCACCAGTTTACCTGCGATAGCTGCCGCAAAACACATCGCCACGGATGAGAGCGACAATTAATGCTAATGATATGCAGAGTAGGCGTACCCGCGCAAAAACACACGAAAACACCACTTCGCGATATCCACAACGAGCAGCCAGATCTGCGATGCGACCCAAAAACAGGCGATAAGGCTCGTTAGCAGCAGGGATTTAACACCTGCTTATTACTGGTCTTAAGTAGGACAAAAACCTGCAGTACAGAGGGAGCCCAGGCCAGAGCCACATCTGAAGACCAACAGATGCCATGGAGCTACTAATCATGCAGCTTGGAGACCCAAGAGGGCCACAACACCCACTGCCACCACCCCCAGGACCACCTCCACCCACAGGACCACCCCCCCGGACCACCACGAGGCAGCGCAGAACAAGACAGCGGACCTTCCGAAAACGCATCAGCCTCACAGACTTAGCGCCAGAGGATGTCATTGCCCACTACAGGCTCAAAAGGACAACCATCCTCCGCATCATGACCCACATTGCCCACAGGCTGACGGTACCAACACAGCGGACAACCAACATCCCTCCGCAGACAAAGCTGCTGGCTGTGCTGCACCTGTTGGCCTCTGGTACCTCCCAACCAACAACTGCCAGAGTCAGAGGAGTCTCACAGCCAGCCCTATCAAAGGCCATCACACCTGTCCTGGATGCCATCATCAGTTTCATACCCCAGCACCTTCACTTCCCCCACACTGCGCAGGAACAGCTGGAGACCAAGCAAGGCTTCTACGCCATAGCCGGATTCCCGCACGTGTTGGGGGCAATCGACTGCACACATGTCCTACTTGTGACCCCTGCCGACACTGCACACAATTACCGCAACAGGAAGCACACGCATTCCATCAATGTGCAGGCAATAGTGGATCACCGGGGACTGTTCACCAATGTCGTCGCCAACTACCCAGGCAGTGTGCATGACTCATACATCTTCCGACAGTCCATCATCAACCAGCGCTTTCAGGATGGCACCTATGGAAATGGACTGCTCATTGGTAAGTACCAATGGAACACACCACACACCTCAATTCCACAATCACACAACGCACAACTGTGGGAATGGACACGTAACAAAATCACATCCAACATGCCAAACAACATGCACACCTGCCAGACACGACAACACAAGTAACCGTGGTAAGAGGGGCCAGAAATGTGGACAAACCATACACTAAGACATAGCCCCTCTGCCACACATTTGCAGAATGTGGGGAGAGGTGGGAACCACGATTGTGCGTAGGAGGCAATGGACCTATGAATAACAATGTACACAATGCCAAGTGTGGCGGTGATGTGCTGGACAGTCTTGAGTATGCAGAGCACAGACATGTCCATGTGGACACATACTGCTGGAGTCTGTAGTGTCGTGGACAGTGGGCACAACCATGTCATCACAGGCAGTGGGGAACACCTTGGACAAGTAGCCATGTCGGCCCCCCTGTAAACGTTAGCGTAAGCGTAGTGGGCAGGGCCGGCGCACGCCAGTCCAGCGTAGGGGAGTGACTAAATAGGCCGGAGCCCAGGGAGTGGTTCTCTTCCGGGACGGCCACCGAAGTAACTACTGCGTGTGGCTCTGTGTCCGCCATATCCTGACCATAGGCCTACACACACGTGGCGGGCAACCTACAATGGGCAAAGTCACACCGGCGACAAGGTGGCTACGTCCCACGCCACCCGGCGCACATCTCGTCATCGCCTGCAGTGGCGTGTCTGCCAGGGTGGCGTCCCTCACCCTGCCACAAGGCCGCCGTCATGACCGGTGGTGCCTGCACGATCCTGTGCACCTGCCGCACCCCAGCCCGCTGATCCCCAGACCCGACCTGCGCCCAGCGGTGAATGCCCGCCCCTGCGCACCCAGGCCTCACTGCTCACCTGCCACCACCGGAGTCTCTCCAAGAGGGCCCACCACGTGCCGGTGCAATCTCCAAGGCCGAGCTCTGCGAGCTTGGCAGCCTCCTCAGCAGATCACTGGCTTCTGCGCAACAGGTCCCCAGCGCACCCAACGGCACCGCACCGCGGAGTTGCGAGTTGGCTACTGCTGCCTTCTGACCACACTGCGGTACAGCAAGTAACAGACACATCATTTCCAGTCCGCCCCTCCAGGCCTGCTGCATCATTGCAGGCTGCACACCTGCTCAGCTCTTCCGGTGGGCCGAACTCAGTGCACCACAAGTCACCGTCCAGCCTCCAGCATTATAGCATGATGCACACCCGCTCAGCTCTTCCGGTGGGCCGAACTCAGTGCACCGCAAGTCATCGCCATGTGGCGGTTGGCCCGTGCCGGACGCAGGGCCTCAGGTGCCACTAACTCAGTGCACCACAAGTCACCATCCAGCCACCAGGCCTGCTGCATCATCGCAGGCTGCACACCCGCTCAGCTCTTCTGGTGGGCTGAACCACAAGTCATTGTCCCGAGGGGCTACCCCACAAGTCCGCCTCCAGTAGCCAACAGCATGTCCTCGGTAATGCCACTGGAGCCCTTCACAGTCACGGGGCCACCCCCGTCCCAGGCAGGCCGCCGGTAAGCCTGGGCAGATCGTCTGGACACGTACTCCGAAGCGCACGACATCCCAGCACCGCGGCGGCGGCGCACGCATGTGAGGAGTGCAGAGAAATGGCCCGGGGCTCTGGGTGTGGTTCAGTTCTGGGCTCTGGGCGTGGTCCAGTTCTGGCCTGGCCACAAAAGTGACTACAGCGTGTGTCTCCGTAGTAGTGTCTGCACCACCCGGCCTGTAATCGACAATGTTGCAATGTAGAATGCACCAGGAGGGCGGCCTCGCCCGAATGGATGAATAAAGGAGCGCAAGACCGCTCAGGGTCTTGGCTCATACATGCCAGCTGTTGTGTGTGTATCTACATTGCCGCAGCCTGAACCGAAGGCCTAGCCTCAATATCAGCGCGAGTTCAGCCAGGCCAGAACTCCACATCTGTGTCCACGCTATCCTTACCATAGGCCTACACACACATGGCCGCACACCTTCAATGGCCAACATTACAGTCTTGCTGTCAGTCCTGCGGACATGCGCCGACAGGCATGACAATGGTGTGCCGTAGGAGTGCAAGTGATGCAACCGCGCAGCACACACAAGTAAATAGGCTCGGTGGGAGGGAGGAGCAGCTGTAAGGCTATGTAATACACATTGTCCTACCACATTTGCCAGCAGAAATACATGGCTAACATGAATCCCAAGGTCGCACAAATCACACACCACGAAACTTGTATGTCTGCTAACACAGCATGCAGAACCACCAGTTAACACTGACCTCACTCACCTCTCACAGGTGATCAAGGATATGCACTCAGCCCGTGGATGATGACACCCCTCCGAGACCTGAACACCCCGGCCCAGAGGCAGTACAATGTTGCCCACAAACGCACCAGGGGCATTGTTGAACGCACGTTTGGCGTGTTGAAATCACGTTTCAGGTGCCTGTACATCACCGGTGGAAGTCTCTTGTACAGCCCAGAAATAGTGTGCAAGATGATCCCTGCATGTTGTGTATTGCACAACCTATGTGTACGTACCAATGCCCCATGGATCCAAGTCCCAGAAGCACCGGACGATGATGAGGAAGATGATGCAGGTGGACCACACCCCACTGCAGCCGCAGCAGGAATAGCCCAAAGGAACACAATCATCAACAATTTCTTCGCATGAGCACATCACATTGTGACTGTCCACAGCAATCATGGCACAGTACAAGATGACCACATGACCAGCATGTGCAAATATAATCTTAGCAACACACATTCCCCGTGTGCATGTCAGTCCTCTGCATTAGCACATTACTCTGACGGGTGTAAGTGCAACATTGAGTGCTTACATTTGCATATGTTGCAAGAAGAGATGGTGTGTATGTCACCTCTGTACCGAGAGGCTGTTTAGGGCATCACGTATTCGATATGCCATATCAGGGTGTCACATGTAGTACGTCATGCCACTCATCAGCGTCCCACGTGTACATGAACATGACATGAAGGCCGTCATTGGTGTTCAGGAGAAGACAACAGGGTGCCATTTGTGGTCAGAGGTGTACCTGCCTGATGCAAATATACACCCTGTGTGTCGAGTCCCACAACATGTACAACATGGCCGTAAGGGGGATGTGGGCACAGTGGACACCTCAGCAACATTGGGAGATGCACACCAGCCTAGAAGCCAGCAGGTCCACCTTGCGTGGAACACACCAAGGTGTCCCCTGGTCAAATGTGCCATGTACAGGTCACATGTGTACACGGACGTCATCCATCAAGAGTAGTGATCAGTGCCAGCTAATAGGTGCAAGGTGAGTAGTCAACCGCCTCCTCACAGCTACCTGCACCCATCACTGTCAGACTGCAGCAAAACAACACTGCTACATCAGAGCATGCAATACTGACCGTGAGGGCATGTACATGGCTGGTAAGGGTTCAACCATGCCGGAAGGCGAAGCAGTGACATCCCACCCACCCAATACTCATCACATTTCCAGAATGCAAGCAGATGACAAACTGACATTGTGGATGACAGCCCCTCTGTCTGAACTACAAGGCGGTAGCACATCTGCACCTCCGACCTTGGGAATGCATGCACCCGGTACATCCTGAGTGATACCATAGCAGCTGCTGACGGCTCCCACACTACGCACAGCGCTAACCAGAGACCAACGTATACACACCCCACACACAGGAGTCCTTGCTCATAGTTCACTTGCATGGTATGACCTTCACACTTACGCACCGACCATCCCAGGAGTCCAAGAGCTCCACACTCAAACCAATCATTGCTCTGAGCTGTGGCTTCCACATAACTGTGACTTTGCCTTTGTGACACACAGCCCTATTTCATACATTGACGTGGGGCTAAGTTTGGAAATAGCGAGATTGTTGTTTTGGAGCAATGAGGCCACAGCAAGTTCACACATTCCCAGTCTTCTCACTGCCTATTTGGGTCACGGACATACATGCGCATTGAAATCAGTTCCCAGGGAGCACCGTTGTTTGGAATCACTGCCCCTACATACATCCATACTTTCATACTTGCTTGATCATGGACATGACTCATCTGTGTGAATTTGAATGTCTTAATCACATTCGGTGGAGTGGTGAAGGTGGACCAGTACCTGGCCATGCACACGCTACTTTACAATGTTGCCCCGTGGAGGGCTACCAGGGTCCTTTGGGGAGGGAAAAGTACATCGTAGGAGAGGAAGTTCAGTCCACAGTCTGATTTCTGTGTCATTGGTTACCTAAACAAATGTAGCAGTCCATGTCGGGGGCCAGGGTGAGTGTCGCAGAGTGTTAAGGGGGACAGTGGAGGGTGTTATTCCTGGGCATGATGCAGAGGGCGGAACCAAGCAGAAAGAGGCCATATGGCGGAGATGAATGCTACCGCTTCCTACTTAGCCCAACGGCAGATTCATCCTCATCATCGTCCTCCTATGTGTGATGTGCCTCACATGTGAGTGGTGGTGTTTTGTCTGCGGCACTGTGTGGCAGTGACACATCAGGGGCCGGAGGTGCATTGTCAGCCGCACTGTGAGGCACTGACACATCAGGGGGCGGTGATGTGGAGGGAGTAGTGGCAGCAGCATTCATCTGCGCCAGGCCTTGTGGCAGCACTGCCATGATGAGGGTCTGCAGGGCATGGTAGATCCCTGCTACATCTCGCTGGTGTGCAGCCGTGGCAGCCATTCTTCCCGCCTGCATCCACTCCATGTTCCTCCCCATGTTGGCCAACTCACGGCTGAGATCGCTGGAGCCACTCTGACTAGACAGTTGTTCTTGTCTACGAGTCATGACTCCGGCGATGTCAGCCATGGATTTTTGGAGACCATGGAGCGGACTTTGGGTGTCCGTTAGGGCCTGTAGGTGGTCCCTGATGGGACTTGGACACCCATGTATGGCATCTAGTTTGGCTGCCATGATGTCAAACCCCACCCGCACCTGCTCTGCCGTCCCCTTCTGGCCCTGCGACACACTGCGTTGGAATGCCATGTGTTGCTCGTGGGGATCTTGGGAGACAGCAGTGGTGGTGGGTGCTTCCTGCGGTGTGGTCTGTGCAGGGGGTGGGTTCGCCTCGATGCAGCTGGGCTGCCCTGCTCCTGGGGGTGGGGTGCTGAGGGTGTCCATGAGCTGTTGGAGGGCATCGGGGTCGATGGTGTGTAGGTCCTCTTCATCATCGATGATGAGGACGGTCTGCTCTGCAGGAGGTGATGATTCTCCCTCTGCAATGTGAAGGGGAGATGCAGTTTGACATTGTGTTCACATGTATGTTGACGCATTGGCCAAGTTTACAAACAGACTGCATGTCAATGTACATTGTAACTGTTTGTGTGGAGATGCCTATTTAATGCTGGACAGTTGACATTTCGCCACCATCACGGATGTGAGGTTGTATTTGTCCATTGTCATCTCACAGTTTCCTGCTATGCCAAAGGCGAATGGCCATTTTCTACACACAAGCGGCAGCAGTTGTGTCCTCTGTTCTGTTGTGAAAGTGTTGCAGTTTGGTCCACTTTGTTGTAAATGTTGAGGTGCTCTGAGTGTTATGTGTGTGTGCTGCATTGTGGGTGATTTGCCCCTTCAGCTCTGATTTGGCTGGCCCTTATCCCTTTCAGGCGGTGTGCCTTTCACTTCTGTGCTTATACAGTGCTGAGCTGTTGCAGACTTGGGTAAATTGGGCTCTTGGTCGGAGTTGTGACTCTTGGGCATGGTTTGTCTGCATATGTGCTGTTCTTACTTCTGCATGTGTGCCATTGTGCCCATCTCCCCCGTCTCCCCAGTCCCTGGTGGTTACTCACCCTGTTGCTGTTGTGTCAGGTCATGTTGAGCAGTGTCCGGTCCTCCGACTCCTGCCACCGTCTCCTCACTGATGACTGTGGACACCATTTCCTCCATCTCATCCAGCTCCTCCTGTGGCGCAGGACTCCCACCCCCAGTCTGCATTGCTGCTCTGCGGTTGTTGGCGAGTTTCAGCTTGGTTTTGCGCTTCACATCATTCCAGCGCCTCTTGACCTCTTCCATTGTCCTCCTCAGCACTCCGACTGCATTCTCCTTGGCCACGATGGACTGCCATATTCCATTTTTTGTTGCCAATGACACAGTGGAGGTGACGAACAGTTGTTGATGGTGTTCTGTCACCTCCGTAATCAGGATCTTGTTTTCTTGCGGACTGAACCACGTCTTCCTCTTCTTCTTCTCCTTCCCTTCCCTGACCCCGAGGTCCCAGGCTGGTCCTCCGTGGGGCTTGTGGGGTTCGGGTTGTCCTCTGTGCTTGCTCCGGCTACCTCCATGGTGCTTCGTAGTTTGTGTTTTATTTGTATTTCATTTTTGCCGCTTTTATAGTGATTGTTCCCGCCTTACTTGTGGGACTTGCGGGCCTAACGCTGCATTTCCCTGGATTTTTATCGCAGTTGGGCCCATCGCAGCTTTTTTCACGTTCGGGTTTCCTTTTTTATCGCCGTCGCAGTAGTTGTATCGCGGACATTTGAGGCGTTCTCTGGAAACTATTGCATGTTACCGCCGTGTTTGGAATACGACGTTGACACGGAGTTATTTTCCCGCGATAGATGGCGATATGGAAAATTGCGTTAGCCTATTTTGGCAATGTTTATTGCACGTTCTTGTGAATATCCCCCTTTCTGTTTTGCTTTCTAGGCAGTTACTCACGCACAAACACTCACAATCATCTACACCATGAAAACGCCGTCCCCCATCCATCACTTTCAGATCGGTTTGCAAGCTTGCTCCGACCGTCCCCTGCCTGCTGCATCTGTTCCAGTTGTTGTGAGACGCCAAAACCCAGATGTTTTAACTCTACACCAGGAGAGATGGTTGCTGCGCGGCTCCCCCCGCGGAGGCCCATCTTGACGCACGGAAAAGCAGACGAGCTGTTTCATTCAATCGATCGAAGTTAATGACCGGGTCAAAACGCGTAAGCAGTCAAGTTCATTGCTATCGCCAGCTAGCACGCGCGCAGGAACAGCTCACAGGAGAAGATAAAAGCAAGGAAACGCCACTGCCCACACTCTTCCTTACACTGCACAGAACACTGTCTTCATCAGATAGGACTCCCGGTCTCCGGGCCTCCAAGTTCAAAGCATACCAGCCGCTGTATCAAGTGTCCCAGGGTTATGGCTTTCGATTAGCACGCAGGGCGCATCTCTGGCATTCCACAGCATCAGAGACATTCTGCAGGCGCTCCGGAGCATACACGCATTAGCGGTGAGGGCCAAGCGCGAGCTCTAAACTGGCTAAAGCTGCAGAACTGGAGCTGACCTGACTTCATGCTGAATGCATGTTGGGGTTCCACCTGGATATTGATTTGGTGTTTTAGCGTTGCAAATGTGAAGGTTGTTGTCGTGGTCTATGCAGGGACTGAGCCGTGCATTGCAAGAAAATATATAGTCCAAGGGAATCGCTTTATCCAGAGGCCTTAGCATAACTTAGTATATCAACCGTTTAATGGTGACCCATTTCAAATATTTACAACAGGGGCCCTTTAAAGCTCCGGCATGATTTTTTTTTGCTCCCTTCAGAGCAAAACAGGCATGCCAGAGAGCCTTTGTTGCCCCTGATCAAGAAGACTGCGTCAGCAACAGGAAGCAAACAGAATTCTAAGACCCCTGTTTACTTTCTGAAGTTTCCCACTCCTTGCCCTTTCCTTGGTCCCTCCCATCAAGTAGGAAGCTATGGAGAAGCTAAGACTGGGACAAGAGTCAAATCAGTGCTCTCTAAGACATCAAAGTTGTGAATGATGTCACTGCCGCTACCCCTTGCATTAGGATGGACCAGTGCCCATGAACAATTAGTACTGTTCGTGAGAGTTTGTTCCCTGTGGGTACTGCTGAACAAGGGAGTAGCCAGAAAATTAAAATAGCCCCCACTTTGAACTAAAGCGCCGATGCCACCAAGCAAACGAATCAAGTAATCTGATACCTTCATGTGAGAGATTCATTTTCTCTTCCATCCATGCATTTACCTACTCATTCTTTCATTCTTCCATCCACCAACTGATATCCACAAGTTGACTTTTACATTCTGTCATCCATTCATTCTTTCATCCATCATTCAATCCTTCACAATTCCATCCATTCATTCAACCATCCATCCACCCAATCTGCTATCCATCCATCAATCCATCCACTCTGCCATTCATCCATTCACTCTGTCATCCATCCATCCATCCAAAATCCATCTGCCCATCCACTCTGCTAGCCATCCAACTACTCTGCGATCCATGCATCTAGTCTCTCAGCCATACGTCCATCCCTACACTCTGCCATTCTTCCATCTATCTAATCATCCATCCACTCATCCACTCTGCATCCATCTATTGATCAACTGTAGCATTTATCCATTCATCCATCCATCCACTGCCATTCATCCATCAACTCTGCCATCCATCCATTCATGCACTCTGCCATCCAACCTTCAAATCTGCCATCCATCCATCCATCCATCCATCCACCCAGACATATATTCATCCACTCTACCATCCATCCATCCACCCATCCACCCATCCATCCTGCCATCCATTTTCTTATCTCTTCCCCACTCACCCATCAATCCCTTTATTATGCCACCCTTTCACCTGTCCATTCACCTATCCATCCTTCCAATATACCTTCTTTCTTTCTCTGTTCTATTTACCCAGCTGTCGTTTTTCTTGGCTCCTGCTTGCTCTTCTGTTGACGCTGTATTCCAATGTCAATGATGATCTTTTGTCAGCAGACAGAAGAGGCCCGTAGAGGACTTCATCCCCGCTGCAGCTGCTAAAGCGGGGGTTCACGATGTGAATTCTTGAATGTGCATTTGCATCTACATTTTATAAGAATAGATCAGAGTGAGTGAAATGGAATCAACTCTACATCCTAGACATTACTCCTCTACAGAAGATATGTTTCAGTGAACAAGTGCACAAGAGCTGATTAAACAACAGGATGGTTGCTCATCTTACATCCATAATATACAAAAAGCAGCAAATTCCACTCACAGACTGCCCAGACTACCATTCCCTGATTTGTGATTGCTCAATACAGGCATCTGACTACAAGCATTTCATGAAAAACCCATAGCTCCAACTTAACTCCACGACCCTGTTACTTTCTCCACAGAAAGAGGGCTTAACAGTTAGTGAATCACATGCTGGTAGGAATGTCTGTTTCCTATGAGTTTGAATTTATTTACATGTTATTTTTCTCTGATGTACATTTATATGCACAGATATCAATTTGTTTGCTAAGAACATCTTGGACCCCCTGGAACCAAGTAGCTAAAGGCCCATTTCCAGACTCCCTTTCTCAGCCAAACCACTTGAAAAAGCATTAAATCACAAATTGATTGCCTGTATTGACAGTAATAACCTGCTGGACCCCTCCCAATACGGCTTCAGAAAGGCTCATAGCACAGAAACCGCCTTGCTTGCCGCCTCTGAGGAGATCAGATGGTCCATGGATAAAGGAGGTCAAGCCGTTCTGATTTTACTCAATCTCTCAGCGGCGTTTGACACAGTTAACCACACTATCTTGATTAACCGTTTAAGGGAACTGGGAATATGGAAAAGCGCGTACTATAAGGAAGCGCGCCATTAGGGCACAGAACCCCGGGATCCCGGCCACGCCCTCGTGGCTCCTGGCCGAGGGATTGGTCGACGCTAACGGCAGGAATTACTTCCGGGGCGTGACGTGACGTCACTTCCTGCCGGGGCCGGCAATGGGGGGGGGGAGCAGAGGAGTCACGCGGCGGGAGAGTCGAGAAGTCAGAATCGACGGGAGAGGACGGCAGGGAATCCTGATCGGTGTCGGAGTTTTTCTCTTTCTCTTCCCTTTCTCTATCTCACCTTGCAGGGCAATAAGCATCGGGACCCTGGGCACACCGCTGTGGGAATCCGTTGGGGGGCGTCGTGCCACCTGAGGACCAGGAGCAGCACGGGCTTGAGTGTTACTCACCCAGCTCGAGTGAAGTGCTCGGTGGAGGCTCCATGCGAGGGCGGGTTGGCCCGGTTTGTCGTCCTTATTTATCCGGTAAATATACAATCAATGTGATGATTAAGTTGGGCGTATGGGGCGGTATTTATTTGTCTGGCTGAGGTGAGTGCGATAGTTCTGGCCCCTTTTGACTTCACAGTGCTCCAGGATGTGGGTCAGGGTTACGGTTTGGCCTAATAGGCGTGGGGGAGACCGCGTTGCATCGGACATTGGTTGAGGACGGTGAACCCCCCCCTTTTTTTCTGGGGCGGAGAGACCGATGGATTGTGTCAGGGGTCTTTGCTTTTTCATTAGATGAGTCCTGGGTTCACGGCAGGCGCTGCTGCCGAGTAGAGCGAATTCCTCCTTTGCCCGCACTGTGCCCTGCCTAATGTATGCATTTCACCTGGGGCCCATTTCATTAGTATTGTATTGTGTCTTGCGTGAAAGACAATGAATCACGCAGACTTGTGATCTTTTATACAAAGTTCTAAAGCACTTGCAGTTCTTTTGGCGGCAGCGCTTGTGCGGTGAGCACGCCACGCTCGGCATTCACAGGGCGACAATTTTCCACTTGTTTAGCCGAGTTTTGGGAATCCGGCCCTCCTGTTTGTAGATTGAGGCAATGGCTCGGGGGTAGGCAGTGGTCTCGGGGGGTATGATGTGGAGGTATGGTTTTTCGCTCGGGGGAGTTATACACTAATTCGCACATTTTTGGCGATCTCACAGTGGTGGGCGCAGTGAACGGCACTTTATGCTGAAGGGGCCATTGGGCTGCGAATCGGCCTTTATCTGTACCCGGAGCGGTCCTGAGCAGGCGCAGTTATTGAGGCTTGTGTTGAACAAGCGGGGGGGGACGGGTGTGATTCTGGTGGCACAGCATCTGAGCCCGAACCACCTCCGGTCGGGGCATCGCGCACTGGAGAGGTCTGCAGTTCCTGGACACTGGGATTTATGCAGACAGGCTCACTCCCAGGGGGAGGTTCAAACCTCATCCTACTGGAAAGGGGACGGTAGTGGAGCTCACAACGGCAGAAAGGGATAGAGTAGGCTTGTTGATGCTCATGGGGGCGTACATGTCCATCCGTCCTCAGGTTCAAACTCATGCATAGTTTGTACATAGCATATTTTGGACTACCTATCGCAGCTGGGGGATTGATCTAGTCGGTTACTCAAAACAGAATTGGGGCTGCGACATGCGCAGCGGGCCGGATATTTCCCCGGACTAGATTAAGGTAGTATGCCTTCCAAAGTTGTGTGGGTGCTGGGTCACTTGCGCTCCGCGATGGGCCACTTATTGTTTGCAGCAGCTACGTGAGTTGAAGCTGGTGGGCTTTGAGAGTGTCTCCCTTTCGTTTGATTGATGTTGGGGCCTTCAGATCGCACACATTCGCCAGCTGGTGGAAGACTCCGTGTGCCATAGGGGACTGCAGTTCCCAGAGTTGGTTATCCTACATTTAGGAGGTAATGATATGTTTGGGCTGGGACACAGGGCCTCGAGGGAAGCTCTGTTGTCCGGATTCGCCCAGTTGGGTACGACGTTTCCAGGACAGCATGGTCTCATAGTGCCATGGCGTAAGTGGGGGCCAGGACTACGGTCAAGTGCCTTTTAATGTTTTGGTCAAGTGCCTTGAATGCCGGAATGGCCTTGATGTGCCCGGGGCAGGGGCCGGCTTGGGAATACACCCACAAATTACGCATGGGGATCATATGTTCCTCTGCAATGTTGTGCACATGTCTACCTTGGACTCAGAATTGTGGATCCATGGCATTTGAGTCTGACATGGCGATGGGCCTGTGGATTGATGCAACTTGGGGCTACAGTGATGTGGGCGTCGACGTTTCGACCCGACTTTGGGCTCAGAGGGTGATTCGGGGCCTCGGCCTGCGGGTCTTCCTCAGGACAGGGGTGGGCAACCTGGGAAATTGTGTGGCTTCCTAATTCCACACCCACAAGGAATTATGGAGGACGGGGTGAGTCTTCCCACTTCTCCGGGTACTCGAGGCTAGTGTCCTCATCCGTCAATGCAGGGTAGTGCAGAATCAATCAGATGGAAGTATTGGCACTTAATGCTAGGACTTAGTTTCAATATCCTTGCGATCCGCACACGAGTTGCAGGCTTGCTCGGAATTCCTCTGAGCCCAAAGTCGGGTCGAAATGTCGACGCCCACATCACCGTAGCCCGGACCGCAAGCCCCTAATCAAAACGTGCTAAACAATACATTGCTTGGAAGACATTTTGCACTTGCGCATTAAGCCCATCTGCCTCGGCAGCCATTTTTACAGCACGGCCTAGCAGGCCCGAACGAACTATCATGAAAACAAACACAATAACAGTTAAGAATAAAGAAAATAAGCCTTTTCGTTTCCCACCCATCATTCTACGTACCCCATTTAGGTGTTACCTAGCAAAGCGACATGTAAAGCTAAGTTTACTTACCATCCGCATTCTTTTGCCACAATACAATTTACTACATAGCACAAATCATGCAGTATTATTCTAATTAGTACGCAAACCATTATGTTAATATTATTCCACCTTTACAATTGTAAGTAGGTTAGTTTGCACATAAATTGCAAGTTACCAAAAAATGTCTATAAAAGACATAAAAATGTTGATTAGTTGTCAAAACAATTAATAACGTTAATTATTAATATTAATATTAGGGGTTCAAAAATGTCTTATTTACCTTGCTCCATCAACTCCCCCTTGGTGATTTTTAATATCACCACAAAAACCCATGTTACACAATTTTTCAGATAGCATTGTTTCTTGTCCATTTGCTTCTTGTTAGTTTTACACATCTGTATCCCTTTCATCTTGTCTTTTTGTTCTCTCATACATGCTTTCTTTTAGTTCTTCCAGTTCTATTTCACCTATTTCTCGTTCTCTTTCTTTCTTTATCTTATTTTCTCTTTTTATTTTGTTTTGTCTTTTTCTCCTTTTGATACATATAATAACAAATTTCGCAAATAGCACCACTAAGATTACTACTGTTGCTGATATCAAAACTTTCCCTATAATAGAACTACTTATTTCAGTGAACCATTTTGGTATTGAGGAAAAACTCTTACCAAGTTTCTCCCAGGCATTTTCAACTTCCAGTGGAACAAGTTCTTTGTGCAAATTTGTAATATTCTTTTATATACTTTTGTATATTTTCACTTTTATCTGGAATGTAAGTGCAACAATGTTGGACTTTCAGCATTCCACAGACTCCTCCCTCTTTTGCCAAAAGAATGTCAAGGGCAAGTCGATTTTGCATCACCATAGCTCTCATGGCAACCATCTCGGTATTTACCATCAAGAACCCTCCAGCAGTATTCGTTGATAAACGATCTACTACTGTGGACAATTTCCGCATTTTAAATGCATTCAAAGATATTCCCACTGCTGGTATCATTGCTCCAAAAATGTCACCCACTATTTCTGAAAAACTTTCCCTTTTTCTACGTGTGAGTGTTTCACCCATTTCGTGTGTTCCTTTTTCTTCTCTTTCTAAATGAAAAATCTTTGGAAAGACCAGGCCTCAGTAGCATGACCCATTTCAATGGTCCGGCAACCTGTAATAAGCTCTGTTTCCACAAATATAATAGATCCCTGGAAATATTGGATCTTTTCCTCCTTTGAATCCCCATCCTCCTAAAATTTTGTCATTATCTTGGCAGTCACTGGAACCCACGAAATAGTTGTCATACCTAGTTCTATTTCTACTAATGCATAACTTTCCCTGTTGGGGCCAATCTAAAGTCATAGCTGCATTTGTCTTTTTCTTATCATTACTTTCTCCTTCAAATGCCCAAAGGGGTGTTTTTGTCTCTTCTTCTATTACCTTTCTTTGAAATTTGACTCTTCTGCTTTCAACCATCTCTAAAAATACCTTTTCTTCCTTCTTTAACTCACAGGTAAGGTTGTGTTTTACTATATCATCTAATGTCAAAGCTTTATTTTCTAAGAAAAATTCACCAAACATCCTTGCTTCTTTCACCTTGTTCAATTCAGAAATTATAGGAATCTTTGCAAAAATCTTATCTATGTCAGTATAATAATATTCTAATCTACCTGTTCTATAAAACAAACTAGCTAAAACACTACATGTTATTCCATACGTCAAAGGAAGGTGATGATAGGTCACACCTTCTGAAACAGACGCAGGTAATTGCATACAAACAAAACAATCTCTCACATCCATTGTTTCTACATATTCATATAATAGCTTTGTGAAGACATTCTTTGAAAAATCAGTTATGGATCTATCTTTATATAACTCTGCACTATCTATTAATGTTGCTGTGTTCTGTACGTTAGCTTCCTTATCCTCCTTTGTGTTGTTCCCTAATATGGACGTTTCTTCTACAGCTAATCTAATTGGAATGGTGATTCCTAAAATAAGCCATACGAACATTAATAAACCTGTACAAAAGAAACTCATTCTACACCATCTACGTAAAAACTCACATCTACATCTTCTATTCTCTGTGTCTACCATCTTGTTCTATTACCTAAATATATATATATATATATATATATATATATATATATATATATATATATACAGAAAATGTGTCACCACACCTCAGAATGACATTTCAGCCACTCTACTTTCTCACTTTGTCTCGTTTGGTACTCTCTTTAGTTCTTTACAGAACTCTTTCTTGTCTTATTCAGTTTTTAGTGTCCAGTCCGGCAAAAACTTCTTTTTAATCTCTTCAAACTTGTTGCACTTCACTTTCACCCATTTGGTTGCAGCTTTGTTCTGGGTTCTCGTGAGTGATTTCTTCTTCCTTGATATCAGTCAATGCAATGTATAGCCATTCAGGTGACTTATATTTCAAATGAGCTTTCTTTACTCTTTTCGTTTTCTGTAATTGTTTTCCACTTTGTTTTCCTTGTTCCTTTTGACTTGTTATCTCGTTTACTTGTTCTGCATTATCTCTGTTTATGTTAATGATTTTGTATCTCAATCTTTTGACTTCGTGGGGCCAACTATCTCCTGTTCTCGGCCTTTTCGGTTCACTTTCTTTTTCTTCTCGTTCAGCTCTCCAAGTTCTTTTTCTTGGTCCTAGTCTCTGTTTTCTCTCTTCTTCACTTTCTTCTGATTCTGTTTCAGACCTTACTTCATTTCCTCTTATCTTGAATTTTATGATTTCATCTTCTTTGTCTAGCTCTGATTCTTCCTGTGTCTTTTCTGTTCGGTCACTTGTTTCTATCCCTCCTCGAGCTTCTTCCGATTTTTCGTTGATCTCTCTGTCTGTCTCTATATTTCCCTGTTCTTTTGTTTGTTGGTCTGTCCCTATTGCTCCTCGGGGTTCTTCCGATTCTTCTATCTTTCTATTTGTATCTATCCCTCCCTTGTCTATTTGGACAAATTTTGAAGGATTTTTACCATAACTTGTGCTTGGCTGTTCACTGTCACTGTCTCTTGGTTCAGTTTCTTCGTTTATGATGTCAATTTTCCATTTATTCTTTAGCTTTTCATCACAATCTGATTGGTCTGTATCAGATGCTGAACTGGTGTCTGATATTTCCAGATGTCGACTTACAGGTCAATCTTCAAGTTCTGGAACTTTTGTTACTTCAGATTCTTCTCCTGTTGTTAAACTTGTACCTGGGTCTTCCAGATGTCGACTTACAGGTCGATCTTCAAGTTCTGGAACCCTGTTTGTTTCTTCTTCTGCATTGGATGCTGAACTGGTATCAGATATCTCCAGATGTCGACTTACAGGTCGAGCTTCAGGATCTGGAACTCTGATAGTGTGGCTGGCATGTACCCAGTTTTTCACTCCTGCACATTTGACTGCAGTTCTTGTCACCAGGATCACTTGTCGTGGTTGGTCCCAGCAAGGAACCAAACAGTTTCTTCTTCTGTGGACTTTTATGCGGACCCAGTCTCCTGAATTCAAATCATGAGCTGGTTTTCTTTCAAGAGTGGTCGCATCCGGTCCAACCTGCTGAAACACAGAATGTACCACATCAGCCAATCCTTTGTAATAATCCAACACGAGATCATCAGTTATAGTCAGCAGTTTGTTGACAGGTACATGTGCTTGTCTCATTGCTCGTCCCATGATTATCTCGTGGGGACTCAGACCTGTTTTTCTATCAGGTATGCTTCTGATAGTCATTAACACCAATGGTAGGGCATCTGGCCATTTGAGTCCTGTGGTTTGACACATTTTCCCTAACCTATTCTTTATTGTTCCATTCACTTGTTCTACCACTCCAGAAGCCTCTGGTCTGTATGCACAGTGCAATTTCTGTTGAATGCCAAGAGCTTCACATATCAGTTGAATTAGTTCGTTTTGAAAATGTGTTCCTCTATCTGTTTCAATCGTTACTGGAAAACCGTACCTTGGAATGTTCTCTTAGCAAAAGCTCAGCTACTGTAATCCCATCATTCCTTCTGGTCGGGTAGGCTTCCACCCAACGAGAAAACAAACAAACGACCACAAGAACATACCTCAGTCTATTGCTTGGGGGCATTTCTATAAAATCCAGTTGCATTCTCGTGAAATTTCTTTACTCTCGTCCTATTGTTCCTAGACTCACTACTGTCTTCCTTCCGGGGTTTATTTGTTGGCAGATAAGACATCTTTGACAAAGACTTTCAGCTATGGCACTGAATTTTGGGTTATACCAGGTTTGTCTGAAAAGTCGGATCATCGCATCCCTTCCAATATGAGCTTGTCCATGGTACATCCGTGCCATGTCAGAAATCATGCTATCCGGCATAACTGGTCTCTCATCTCTGTAAACCCAAACATCATCTTCCTCCCTTTTCCTGCATCCTGCTTTTATCCAGCTATCCTTTTCCTCATCATTTGCTGCTTCCTGTAACTGTCTCACCTCAGCCCATGTTTCGACAGGGTTAGTAAAAAGCAAAGGACATGAAACATGCTCTCTTTCTCTCCTTCTGTTCAATGAGACTACATTTTTAGCACAATACTGAGCTATCTCGTCGGCATACTTATTTCCCACGGTTATGTAGTCTTCCCCATTTTTGTGTGCAGTGCACTTTACCACCGCAATCTGTTTAGGCAGCTGTATCGCCTCAAGTAATTTTTTCACAAATTCACCATTTCTAATTGGAGTTCCTGCAGACGTCAAGAAACCTCTTTGGGACCAGATCTGCCCAAAATCATGAACCACTCCGAAGCCATACTGGCTATCCGTGATCACTGTGATTCGAACATTCTTTCCCAGTTTGCATGCCTGAATTAGAGCAATTAGCTCAGCCACTTGGGCGGAACGTATCCCTCTTAAACAAGATGCTTCCATTACTGTAGCTACTGTACATACAGCATACGCCGCACTCAAAACTCCTTCACTCGTTCTCAAACATGAGCCATCCACAAACATCACATAATCTGATTCTTTCAATACAATATTCAAGTACATTCAAGCAATCATGGTCAACTTCATCTTTATGTATCACACTCTCTTCATCCGGCAATGATGTCGAAGGATTCACGCTTGTGCATCAGTCAATGGTTACATTGTCTGCACTTAAAATCACTTTTTCATACCTAGTCAGCCGACGATGTGTCATGTATTGGGTTTTGGTTCTTGTCAAGAGAATTTCGACTGAATGTGGAACATATACTCTCAGTGGGTATCCCATCACAATACCTTCACTTTGCTCCAGACTCACAAAAGTAGCAGCTACTGCTTTCAGACACCCAGGCAACGCTTTTGCTACCGGGTCTAAAACAGCTGAAAAATATGCAATAGGTCTTTTCATATTTCCATGTTTTTGCACTAGAACTGAAAGTGCACACCCATCTCTCTCACTACAGTACAGCTCAAAACCTTTTTCATAGTCAGGCATTCCCAGTGCCGGTGCTTCACACAGTCTCGCTTTTAGTTCTCTGAATGCTTTCATTTCTTCATCATTCAATTCAAATGGATCTTTAACATCCTTCTTTGTCAATCGCTGTAATGGTTTCGCAATTAGTGAAAATCCACTTATCCACTGTCGACAATATCCAACCATTCCCAGGAACATTCTTACCTCTCTTTGTGTCATTGGAGCTCTCATTCCTCGAATAATTTTTATTCTCTCAGTTGTTACTTTTCGCACTCCTTTTCAATTTTATGACCTAGGTATTGAACGTCCTGTTGACAAAACTGTAATTTTGTTGGGGACACCTTATGTCCTCCTCCTGCTAAATGGTCAACAAAGCAATTGTGACGGTAACACATGCTTCTCTGGTTTTTGATGCCACTAACAGGTCATCAATATATTGAACCATCACAGATTTTTCGGGCATTTTTAAATCTTCCAACGATTTCTTTAAGATCTGATTAAAGATCGAGGGGCTTTCTGTATACCCCTGAGGAATTCGGCACCACGCCAAAATACGCTCTCCAAACCTGAACGCAAATAATGGCTGGCTATCTGGATGTAACGGGATAGAGAAAAATGCATGGCACAAATCAATGACAGTGTACCATTCTGCCTCACGTGGAATCTGATACAGTATTGCAGCAGGGTTTGGTACAATTGGACAACAAGGAACAACAATTTTATTAACCTTTCTTAAATCTTGCACTATCCTATATGTTCCATTTGGCTTTTTCCGTCCCATTATAGGCGAATTACATGGACTGCTCATTATTTCTTTCAAAATTCCTTGTTCAATCATTTTATTTATTACGGGTGTTATTCCTTCAATGATTTCTGGCATCAATTTATATTGTGGAGTATTTGGGTAGTTTGTTCCCTCTCTAACAGAAATTTTAACGGGGTCTACTCCTCTCATTAACCCAATATCTTCACCTGTAAAATCCCACACCTCCTGTTTCACTGTTTCTTTTAACTCAATTGGGATTTTCTCTACATCAAACATAGGAAACAAGTCATTCACTCCTGACTCTAAATCTGCCATTATCATTTTATATAGTACATCTTCATCTGGTGTCTGAAATGCAATCCCATCCGGAGTACAATAGATGGTGCAATTCATTTTACAAAGCAGATCGCGTCCAAGTAAATTTACAGGACTGCAATCACACACCACAAATCGGTGCATTTCTCTGAACGGTCCAACTTTTACCTCTACTAATTTGGTAAGAGGCGCCTTAATTTGCTGGTTTGAGACACCAACGACTTGGATATTTTCACCTGAGAGAGGAAGGTTTGGAATTTCCACTGATCTAACAGTAGAACGGGTAGATCCAGTGTCCACAAGGAATGTTACATTTGCACCATTCACTTATCCATCCACAAATGGACCTGCCTGATCTACCTCTAGAGTTGCGCCAAGCATGCACTCTTCTTCCTCTCCTAGGCACCGTCATAAACTTTCATCCGATTCATTCCCATCCTGTCGTAACCAATACTGCGATATCCCAGCTGCGCGCGGCAATTGTGTTACCTGCTCTCCTCCGTAGAATCCTGTCTCTGCACTGTATCTCTGTGGGTTTACACTCTTGGGAAGTGGTGGTTGTGGCACCTGACTCTGCTGAGTAACTACCTGCGGTTGCTGCAGCTGTTGGTAACTCACCTCACTCTGCACCTGTGGATTTAATGATTGATTTTCTGCATTAGCTTTTGCAGGAAACTTACACTTGTTTCTCCAATGCCCTAACTTTCCGCAGTTGTGGCATGGCCACTTTTTCTTTGCTTCTTCTATACTCATTTGGCCTTTGCCTTTACCTATATTCGGTTTGGATTTAGTTTGTCCTGTCTCATTAACCTGATTATTCAGTTGAGCTTCTTGTTTTTCTGCAACTTTCACTTGTGCCCACATTGCTTTCTCCTTTAATTTACGCTGTCTACACTCAATGTCATCACTACAATACTTAGCATACCTCAACAATTCGTCCACTGTACTATTCTGCCAGCATATCATATGCTGTTTAATCATTTCACTTATTTCTGGTTTCAGCCCATAAACAAATCTATATACAAAATGACTCATGTCCTTCTCATTCAGAGTCTCATAACCAATATACTGTTTGAAAACCAAAAGTAGCCTCTCATAGTAGGCATGTACAGATTCCTTACTCTCCTCCATAGTTCTGTCAATTTTTACCCAATCAGTTTCTTTGGGCGGAATTTTGTTTTTCAAAAAGGTAATAACTTGATCATATTTCCTCATAACATCTGGTCCTGGCGCTCCTGTTTTTGCGTCTCTGGGGTATTCTACAGTTGGCCAATCAATGGTAATTTTACATTCTGTCCATAAATCGGCTGGTACCACAATGTCAAAAAATCCATCCAAATCTACCCACAACACCTTCGAAACTTTGACAAACCTTTCCACTTGTCTGTACCATTCTACAGGTTTTTCTCTCAATTTTGGAAAGTCATTTGTAAATGACAGTATGTCTTGTCTGGACCAGGGGACATGCACATAACTACCTCCTGGGGTTTCTCTCATCGGATACTCCCTTACAACCGATTCCTTGTCTGTCACCGCAAAAGCCAAAGACGCTTTGTCAGTTGTTCTCTCATTCCTTTTAGTCCACCTGCTTCTCCATCTGTCCACATCACCCCACTTTCTCAGCAAAACAATCAGTTCTTTTATCTGGGTTAACCGTCCTGATGTGTTCAGATTTTCTATATCTTTCTCACCAAAATCTACCCTATACGGTTTCTGCAAACTCCTGACTTTTACAAATTCTACACCTAGTTCATTCGCTGTCTCTTCCAGTTTGTCATGTAAATTTCTAGCTCTTCAAGTAATGCTCTTGCACAAGAACATTATCTCGTCGTCCTGATATGTCTTCAATTTTTCTGTACCAATGGTCCCTAAAATTAATTCTTTCATATCTATCTTTAGCCTAATTACATCTAATGGTTTCGGTTCTGTCTCTTTCTTTTGCAAGTTTCTCATCCACTCATTTAATTCGTCTGGAGTTGGACCTACAGGTGTACTATTTATTTCTATCCAATTTCTATTCCTTTCTGGTGTTTCTGATGCAGACTCAGTTCCCATAGGAATTCTCCTTATTTCACTTTCATTTACTGTCAGGTTAGTAGGTGGGCTCGGTCTATATGAACTGACCAAATTTCTTCCCCCTTCAGTTTCTAGTTCCATCCCTTCTCTCATTCTTTGCAAATTTGAGTTCATGGGGATAACTAAAGAATGTTCATCTATTTTCTGGTTCTCAAAAACTGGTATTACTGGTCCTATTGTCACTGGCACAGTTACAGCTTCCATGTTCATTGTTAACTCTCTTATTTTCTCAGTCAATTCTTTTGTAGTTTTTGCTAACTCCGCTGCATTGTCTCTGTCACATTTTTCACTTTGTGGGGTTTTTAGCTGTTCATTTGACCTATTTATCTCATATCTACGTTCTGGACTTTTATTCCTCCCAGTTTCCATTGGCGGTGCATTGGGTGTCACCACCGCTGAATTCTGTTGATATGGAGGTGGGTTTCTGTTTAAAATATCTTCCAGCAACTCATCCTCTGTCTCGCTACCTCCATACCCGTACCTTTCTGTAACTGTATGTTTCTTTTTCTCTGTACACTTCTTTCTTGTACCCTCTTCAACTGTAAAGGCTGGAAACAAACCTTTTGTCATATTAGCATATCTCCAACGCTTCATTCTGTCCTCATGATTCACTCCCCACAACCTTCCAGGAACAAAACCATGATTCTTTGCACCTCTGTATCTTTCTCGTTCATACATCTCGTCTTCCCATTCACCTAACGCTTCAAATTGTGTCGATCTAGGTTTTGGCTCAAGCTTCGTCATTTTCTCTCTCAAATTTCGAAGTACGGCTATGCTAAACAAACCATTCTCTGGAAAAGCCAATACTCCATCATTTTGGGTATATTTTGTCCAATTTTCTAACCAAATGCAAGTATGAAAACCGTATTTCAGCCACATATGCGAAGCTGGTGTTTTCGGCGGAGGAATTACCTGTCCCTCTCTAGTCACTACCTTTTTGTCTTTCTTAAAGAAGTTCTTAATTTTCGCCATCCATGACGGTTTCTCTCTACCAAATTCATAATAAGCCATATTTCACGATTTCTTTCCCTTCTGCAAACTCGTAACTCAGCTCTGATCTCTATGTGCTATTCAGACTTATCCCAGCGCGTCTCACACCAACCCACCAATCCGAAGCTTCTACGTCACTGCTTTTCAGACCTATCCCAGCACGTCTCACACTAACGCACCAATCAGGGCGTTTTCCGTGTTTCTAGTGCACTGGCCAATCCCAGCGTGGCCTTTTGTCAACGTCAGTTCTGCTCCTGACCCCTCCTTTACAAAATTTATCGGCAATTTGTTCTCGACTGTTTCTGGTTAGTTACGACATTAAAAACACATTTCCATTGTCTGTTTTCGCTAAACAAAGTGATAGTTTACTCTATTTTGCAAGAATACAGTTTTGTTCGATAAGTGTAGCACTTCCCTCTACCTTACCCTTCTTTCAAGCAAGGGGTAAACCCGTTTCTCTGGGGATAAAACACATGTGGAGACTACACTGCTCCTGAGAATTAAGGCCAGAGCTTCACAAGAAAACCAGTTGCTATTTCACTCATACACGTTTCATACAGAAAATGTCCCAATCATAACACAGCCTGTGTTATCACCAATTTGAAAACCAAACAATGCACTATTCCATGTGACTTCTCTTGTTACACGTGTCCACTTCCTACTTCCCGGAAGCTTCAAAATTTCCGACTTACATATAACATAATACACTTCGACATAAAGTGTTAGACATGAAATAATCAATAATCAATAATCACCAAACTAATCTATAGAAACCATAACTCTGCTACCAAGAAATCTGATCCAGCGCGACTAATATAATTTCCTTTCCTTTGGACATGACATCCAGGTTGAAACACTCTTTTAACAACTATACCAATATGACGGTGGGGCCCATAACACCGCATAAAACGTTTACTCACTCAAATATTCCCTGGATCCCATGCACCTTCACCTAGGAGAAGAAGTTAATGACCGCTGGAAGAAAACGGGATACCTTTTTTAAAGTCGACAAGATAATTTCTCAAACATCATACATAAGTAGTTTTAATCCTGTCGGTTTCTAAGACATCAAGGTATTCCGCTCTTTGGTCGATGGACCAACTAGTGAGAATAAGTTGATGGTGATTAAGACCAGCTCAATCACATTAAACCTATTAAAACATTTACATTTATTATTGAGCTAAAGAACCACAGACTCGTAGTTTTAATTATAATAAAGTTTATCTACTTGTTTAAAATGCATGAATAAGTTTCAATTTTATTAATCAGTTTAATACATTTAATATCATTATAAAGAATAAAATTTAAAAGAATTCAATGCATACCCTTTTAGATGAAAAATAAAGTTCGTCACAGCAGATAAATTGAAGATCACAGCATAGAACTCCCAAAAACTGACTGACTGTCCCGCTAAACAGGCCTCCTCGACGGACCACCTATACAGGCTTCCCGCAACGTTCTCGTTCCTTCCCAGTCAGATTTAAAGTAAAAAGATTAATTATATTAAAAAAATAATGGCCTATGGAAAATAGCAGCAGCTCTCCAGCGTCAGCGCCCAGTGCTCAAAAATTATGTATGAATAGCGCATCCTCCTATTTAAGAGTAGGTCCTCTTATACCCTATTACTAGCTTACTAAACAGAAATGTTTCATTCTTTGGGGGCGAGATTCACGCTAATTGGTCCATTGGAGGGGTGGCAAGCATCTCCTCATTGCCCTCCTTGCTCAAACCAGTTCCGAAAATGTTTATAATTTTGTCCTTTCACACGGTTTTAGGACATTACCAATCCGATTGACAGCTCCTCTTATGTATCTTCTTTTGTAACTTTATTTTAAACAGTTCATTGGTAATTCACAGCTGCATCTTTGGTTCTCATACATTCTCGCTGAGTCCTTCTTGGCACACGTTTTGATGACAGGTCATGCTGACCTTGTTCCTTTTCATTCTGGGCTCTATAAGCAATCATGTGATATGTTTCTGCAGCTTTTCTTCCGCTTGGAAGCCATTTTGCACTTGCGCATTAAGCCCATCTGCCTCGGCAGCCATTTTTACAGCACGGCCTAGCAGGCCCGAACGAACTATCATGAAAACAAACACAATAACAGTTAAGAATAAAGAAAATAAGCCTTTTCGTTTCCCACCCATCATTCTACGTACCCCATTTAGGTGTTACCTAGCAAAAGCGACATGTAAAGCTAAGTTTACTTACCATCCGCATTCTTTTGCCACAATACAATTTACTACATAGCACAAATCATGCAGTATTATTCTAATTAGTACGCAAACCATTATGTTAATATTATTCCACCTTTACAATTGTAAGTAGGTTAGTTTGCACATAAATTGCAAGTTACCCAAAAATGTCTATAAAAAGACATAAAAATGTTGATTAGTTGTCAAAACAATTAATAACGTTAATTATTAATATTAATATTAGGGGGTTCAAAAATTTCTTATTTACCTTGCTCCATCATTGCCTTGGGCAACTTTACATCACAACAATTCAGTTTGCCATGTGGGGTGCCGCACGGCTCTTCACTAAGCCCTACTCTCTTCAATTTGTACATCACTCCCCTGGTCAAACTGATAAAGTCCTTAGGGTTCGCAGTTGTGTCTTATGCCGACGACACACAAATTGTGGTGTCAATCTCCAAAGATCATGAAGAAGTGGGCCACAGATTTAGCTACTGTATGGCTCAAATCGATCATTGGATGAAAGCAAACTGCCTAAAATTAAATTCTGGCAAAACAGAGGTGCCACTGTTCCGAAACAATCGTTCTGTTTGGTCACCAACTTGGTGGCCTCAGAACATGGGACCCCTACCAACGCCTGTTCAGAAAGGAAGAAATCTGGGAGTTATCTTTGACGATAGGCTTCGCTTTGATCATCAAGATCTTCTTCTGTTTTTTTCACACTAAAACTAATAAAGAAAATCAGTTCTTTCATCCCGGCAGAACTTAAAAAAACAGTTGTTACCTCCCTCCTCCTGACTAAGCTAGACTACGGAAATGCTCTCTTTATCGGTATCCGGAAAAAGTCATTACAAAAACTACAGACACTACAGAATGCGGCAGCCCGACTCCTTGCCTGAATTCCTAAACATAAGTCAGCAGCCCAATCACTGATCAATTTGCACTGGCTACCTATAGCAAAATGTCTAGAGTTTAAGACATTATGCATAACATTTAAAGCTTGCATAACATTGGACCAAGCTACTTTCGCCAAAAGTTGGCTTGGTACTGCCCAGGCAGAAAGCTCAGATCGTCTGATGCAATGTTACTTTCCACCTCGAGAGCAAAACTGACGGGCTGGGGGGGCAGGAGTTTTTTACTGAAGGCAGCCACGCTCTGGAACGCCCTACCCCTGCCTATTAAGAAGTGTACCGAGCTTCTGAGCTTTTGGAAGCAAGTCAAAACTTGTCTGTTTACGCGCCGTTAATTAGTATCAACTATATTTTATACAGCACCACTCTAGTCTGCACCAGCGCTAAGACACCTCCGGGCATTCGAGTGCTATATAAACTCAAAAATGAAATCAAATCAAATCAGTCAATCAACATCTCCAAAATAAATGTTACACAGATGGTGTATGACACCGCATAAGTACTTGTTCAGATTGCCGAAGCATAAATTGCAATGGAAGTAAAGAGGTGACTGAGGAGATGCAATGTATTTTCAGGTCTGGCATGACAGCACAGCTGTATGCGGAACCTATTGTTACCAATTCTTTAAAGTATACATAGAGTTGTGTTTGGCTTGACACAAGGCAGCGTTTCTCTCTCACTGCATTCTGTTGGCTGCGTGATGTATCATTCTACCTTATATGAGTGTTTAAATTGCAATGCACAAGGGACTATTTCACATCTCAAAAGTACAGGGAATTATCTTATGTTCAGTTTTTTACCTCATACATACATTGTGCACACTAAGCAACATTTTTTTTTTTTTTTACGATAGCAGACTTTTTTAGGGTTAATCATGAATCATGAGCGAATCACATACACATGTACACATAAATATTTACACACGGGCCCATGCAGGGGGTACACAATCCAACTCCTCCAAAGAAAACAAGAATTGGAAATATGCCTGGTTTCAATATGCAAATGCATGGAAACAGACATGAACAAATGAAGTGTGCATCCATTAGCACATTAAAGCCAGACCTTCTGACTTTGTCAATGCTTGTCTGTCTAGAGCTCTACTGAGTGATGATGATGACGTTTCTGACAAAGTATTTCGAAATGTTGCAGATCTTCCTGAGGAAAGTGGTGGTTTTGAGGGTAATTTAAACAAGCATTATCAAAGCAAATAGGTATTTTGCTGTGAAACCTATTTGTGTTGCCACTGCTTTTTCTTTATCCTAGATGACCAACACGGATGTGCCTTCTTCCTCAGCAGCCATATTTGAATAGAACTAGATTTAACATTATAAAATGCATAAAGTGATGGCCACCATGTCTTTGTGCACTTCCACAATGGGCATCTCTTAAAGCATTTTAAGAAACCCATTTGAGGCCATATTTGTATAAGACTTGTTAAAATAAAGAAAATGCTTTTAAAGATGCCCTCCACACATGCCTGTACGCTGATGATCACCTTTAACTGGTCAAATGTATTTTAAGATGGTTGCCTGCCAAAAATTAGCAAGAGGATGCTGAGGCAGATGGTACTTTAATATATTTATATAAGAAATAAAATACCTGAAATCCGTTGCAGAGTACTTCTGTTTATAATTCACACCCCATCCCCAAGAGCCTCCAACCCTCTGTCACAAACTAGAAGGATAGACTCCCATGGAGAAATGAGTAAGGGAAAGAGACACAGTAATCAGTTGCCCAGTACTTTTGGTTGCCTCACTCACCCTATAAAGGGAACCGAAGCATAATTACTCTTTAGGCTGGAAGTATTTTTACGTTAATTCAGAAGACTTATAACTACCCTCATGCACTGCCGGTATATTAATGATTTTCTTTCTCTATTTGTCATTGGTGAGAGTTCCTATGAATCAGAGTGTTGAAACAGGTTTTGACTATCGAAAAGGAGAACAACGAAGCTTGGCAATCAGGAACAGTTTAAGTTTAATTAAACAAGAACGGCCAGGAATAGCAGCCACATCTTTTACAATTGCGTACAGGAATTCAACTTGCATTAGGTACATGGCATGCTTTATACTGTACAGCTGATGTAATAAAGAGAAGCTCGCCCACCTTTGGGCAGGAAATATTGGTACAGTGGGCCATACAGTGTGTGTATAGATGCATGATCTCACCCTGATAGAAGAGTCCATAAATACCTACTGGAGGTCACATTCTGAGGAGGTCCTGGTGGCCGGGTGTGTCATGTGGGTTATCTAGGGTGACGCTTATTATTGAGCATTGTTTGAGCTTTTTCTGATGATTGTAACTGATTGGCTGCTCTGGTATCACGTCCTTGGGCCAAATGCAGGCCCTCACTGGGCATTTGTTTGCATTTATGAGTGGATGCATCCGACTCATTTCTTCAGGTATTACATCCTGGGGCCATATGTGATTTATTGCTGCAATCTTCCAGGTGTGTTTGAGGCTTGTTCCATATCTGGTGTTTCCATCACAGGAAGCGCTAGGGGTGGACAGAGGGCAGCTGGGTAATGTTGATCTGATAAGGGGTCACTCTGAAACTGTAACAAGTGTTTCATTGTGAATTTCGTAGCGCAGGCAGCAGTTGCTCTGAAGTGTGCTGGACTCCTAAAAGCAGGACCTTTTTATAAATTGATACAATGCTAACATTTCCCCTTCTTGTTGAGTTATCAACTACTGACATGGCTGGTTTGTTTTCTGGTCTTGCATATGGGGGTTTCCTGTTTCCGCTTGTGGTGTGCGTTTTTTCCTCGGCATTGAGTGCCCTAACTAGATGTTTCCCCCTATTTTTCAGAGTAGCCTTTTTCATGCAGACACATATCAATTGCAGGGTGCAGCAGAGCAGGAGCAATTTTACGACCACTGGTAATAAGGCCTTGTATAGTCCTGTGAACCACCCTTGTACCCAGGCAAACAAACCTGTGAACCATTTTATGTTTGGGGCATCTCCTTCTTTAATCATGACCTGCTGTAGGTTGTGCTGTGCTTGGATGGCGATTGACAGTGTGCCATTGTCCAGGTCATTCATGGGGATGAAGGTGCAGCATGCTGTACCTATCTTGGCGTATACTCCCACTTCCATTGCCGTTATTAAGTCCAACACATACCGATGCTGGATCACCATGAGGCGGATGGTGCACATTTCTTCTTTGATTGCATTGAGCCCATCTTTGATGGTGTTCCTTATTTTTAGCAGTTCCCACCTGGTGATCTGCAGCCACTGAGCGTTGGACTTGTATTGCATGGTGAAGAAGGGTACTGAACCTCTTACACCTATTTGCGCTTCAGTGAAGTGCCGGAACTCTTCAGGAATGTCCTTGAATCTGTCCCACCCAAAGTACTCGGCTGATCTTCTTTTGCGTAGAAGTGCAGTGCCTTTGCTCATGCGGTGGTAATGCAGCGTGGAAAGATCTTCTCTGGGTATGATCAAAGTGGGTGTGGAGAGGGTGACCAGTGAGCAAACCCCTCTCCAGTCTGGGACAAGTTGGATGTAGGCTCGCCAATGTGGAGGTGCCCTGCTGCCTATCATTATTATAGGTTATACTCCTGCAATTGCATTTCACCTCAATGGGTATCACCCCCTTTCCCTTAAAACACCAGGTATACATGGGTAGCTTCCTGACAACTATGGATTTCCCCTTACCCTCCTGCCTATGACTTCTAGGTGTTATGGAATTGTGTCAGTAGGATATCATTCAACCCACCCCCACGGGACCTGTTATTACTTTTGTTACCCAAATTGATGGCTCTGCAGGTGAACTGAACCTTGGGGTTCCCCTTGTTCAGGAATACATCTCCAGTTCCACTAAGGGCTAGCCTTGGTCCACAGGTTGGTACTTGTGTGGACATGTTATTGCACTGGGCTGAGGGCTTGGTGAGCTCCAAGAAATCCTTATGGGAACTTGTTTTAAGGCTCTATGTTCCAATACCGGGCTTGCCCCTTTTTCTTGAGGTTCTCTAGCTTGGACTGGATCTCATCTTGCTCTGTCAGGATGTAAAGGGCTTCCGGTATAATGTTGTACTTGGTTAGGTTCACTGTGGCTTGCTGTGGTGCTATAGTGTTGGGATGGAGTTTGGCTAATATTCGGCGTAGGTATAAATGTATGAGGCACAAGGTCTTTTTGGACGGTAACTCCTTAGACAGGTATAGTCTATCTAAACCTACTGCATGGGGTATCAATGAGGAAACATAGCAGGTTTTGGTAGATACTTGGCTCCCCACTGAGGTCATTGCTGATGCCAGATGTTGGGTAATAGTGCGCAGTGTAATATATGTGGGATGCCATTGTGTGTGATAATGTTGTATGTTAAATGTGTTAGATCCCGGGACTCACGCTGGACCTCTTTACCTGGTGACCTCAACTGAAACTTTACCTGTTCCTGTACGGTGACACATAGATGAAAAAACAACAAAGCACATAGGGCAAAAGAAAATAAATAGGTGAGTGTTTGAAGTCGGGGTATGAAGGAGTCAACGTAAAGTCAGGGGGAGCCCTATGGACAACCCAGCTGCAAAGTGTTCGCAAGGTCTGGGGGAAGCCCTACAGGCACTGCTGTCCCCAAAGTGTTCATAGTTCATGTTGGAAAGTCTATGATGGTGACTCCTGTGGTGATGGTGGTAGTGATGGGTCCAAGCAAATGTCGGACAGGTGGATCCATGACCCTTTCCCCTCAACCTTGACAGCTGTAGGAGTTGCAAAGATTACTTTGAAGGGCCCTCCAAACTTGCTTTCTCTCCACTGGCAATGGAAGTTGCGGATCAGGACTCGGTCAGCGGGATGCAGGATGATGTAGGTTAGGTCCCCGGAGGTAAGTACCACCTTCCTTCGGGTAACCTATATATATATATATATTGCCTGAAAATGAACCAGTGTTTGTGCTCGCCGAAAGCGAAAAGGGCAATGGCACCGCCGAAGACCGTCTTCGGCATGGATCTCGGCTGCTTTGAAAGTGGGCGGCCAGAGGCGCAACAAACCCGTAATTTAACATCATTTGGCATTATCCACTGGAGGATTTGAAAATGCGGAGGGACAGTAAACCGCAAGTTCCATAATGCATCTCTTCAAACCATCTGGGCGTCCACTAGGGGGCGAGCATTATAAATGGTGGTAATCGGCTTGTTGGTTTCTCTGCCCCTCTTTGATGTCACACGGCTTACCTCCGAAGAAGGTCAATGATGACCGAAACATGTAAGGACTGCCGGAGCTATTATTAAAAGGGATTAAACTGTTGTGGAGTGTGGCTGCCTCTTTGCTGAAAGGAGAGGTTCTTGTGGTAATATGAAACGGCGAGGGTCAACCGTCAGCACGCACCGCCAGCAAGAGTGCCTGAATTGCCTGAAAATGAACCAGTGTTTGTGCTCGCCGAAAGCGAAAAGGGCAATGGCACCGCCGAAGACCGTCTTCGGCATGGATCTCGGCTGCTTTGAAAGTGGGCGGCCAGAGGCGCAACAAACCCGTAATTTAACATCATTTGGTATTATCCACTGGAGGATTTGAAAATGCGGAGGGACAGTAAACCGCAAGTTCCATAATGCATCTCTTCAAACCATCTGGGCGTCCACTAGGGGGCGAGCATTATAAATGGTGGTGATCGGCTTGTTGGTTTCTCTGCCCCTCTTTGATGTCACACGGCTTACCTCCGAAGAAGGTCAATGATGAACGAAACATGTAAGGACTGCCGGAGCTATTATTAAAAGGGATTAAACTGTTGTGGAGTGTGGCTGCCTCTTTGCTGAAAGGAGAGGTTCTTGTGGTAATATATATATATATATATATATATATATATATATATATATATATATATATATATATATATATATATATATATATATATATAATATATATCACTGAAAAAAACACAGGTTTCAGGGACGCTGTTGTTAGTTGGACATTTCACTCGTACAAAAGCAGAGAAATTCGTCCGTTATAGTTAGTTGAGCTAACTATAACTCGCCCCCCGCAATGCACTGCTGATGATGTCACATATTACATCATTCATGACATGGTCAGTGACATCACTGATGACATCTCAAATGACATCTCAAATGACATCACTGATGACATCATCCAGTGACTCTGTGTTTCTGTAAAGTTTAAATATGTTTTTATATATATATGCCAAGGTGTATTGAAGAATGAGTGGGTGTATAAGTGTGTGAATGGATGATTTAGTATGTACGTGACTGACTATAAATGAGTGTTTAAATGTGTCTTACTGAATGCATGGGTTAGTGACTAAACTGTGTGAATGTCTGTATCATTCTGTCTGTTGGTGTGTAAGCGGCTGCATGGGTTGGTGAGTACCTACATGAGTGTCTATATGGGTTATTGATTGGTTGGCTGAGTATCTGTATGGGTGCCTGAGTGTCTGTGTGGGTGGGTGGGGGGTGTGTGACTCTGTGCATAGATGTGTGAGTGGGTGATTCACTGGGTGTATGGGTTCAAGAGTACATCTGTGAAGGGCTGTATGGGTGGGTGAGTGTGTGTATGGGTGTGTTGGTGAGTGAATGGATGTCTCAGTGGTACATGTGTGAGTAACTCCATATGTGAAAGGCAGTATATGTGAGTGTTGGAGTATATAAATGACTATATGTGAGAGTGAGTGATTGTGAGAGTAGCTGTATGGATAAGGGTGTGCTTGTATCAGTGATTGTATAAGAGAGTAAGTATGTGTTAGTATCTGTATGAGTAAGTGAGGTGGTGTGTGTATAACTGTATAGGTGAGTAAAGGGGAGTGTGATTGATTCTTTGCATGACTGACTAGGTGTGTGAGTAACTCTATGGATGAGTGGTGGTGTGTGAGTGTCTGTATAGGTGTATGAGTGCATATGATAGTGCTGTATTGATGAGTGGCTGCATGTATGAGTGACTGTATGGTTGAATGAGTGGATGTGTGTATAGACCTAGGAATCAGTGAGTGGGTATGTAGTAACTGGTATTGGTGTGTCTATGGTTTCGAAAATGGTAGTCTGTATTTTAGAGTGGGTGTGTCAAAGGTTATATTAGGGTATGAGGAGGTTCATCAGATTATCACGTGGATGATGTCATCAGTGATGTCATTTGAGATGTCATCAGTGATGTCATCACTGATGTCATCACTGATGTCATTGACCATGTCATGAATGATGTAATATGTGACGTCATCAGCAGTGCATTGCGGGGGCGAGTTATAGTTAGCTCAACTAACTATAACAGCCGAATTTCTCTGGTTTTGTACGAGTGAAATGTCCAACTAACTATAACGTCCCTGAAACCTGTGGTTTTTTCAGTGAATTTCTAAGGTTTTTTAAATGCTAATTTCTAGCTATAACGTCCCTGAAACCTATGGTTTTTTCAGTGAATTTCAAAGGTTTTTTAAATGCTAATTTCTAACTATAATGTCCCTGAAACCTATGGTTTTTTCAGTGAATATCAAAGGTTTTTTAAATGATAATTTCTAACTATAACGTCCCTGAAACCTATGGTTTTTTCAGTGAATTTCATAGGTTTTTTAAATGCTAATTTATAACTATAACGCAGTAGTCGTGTTTGCAGAGTGGTGGAGAAAGGGGATGGGCCTCCGACCAGCGCTCAGGAATTCCGCTGCGTAGGACTTACAGGAAGTACCAGGAGGGCTTCTTGGCCCCCAAAGACCCTCAGGAGTGAATTGGACTTCACCCCCCCATCCCGTAGTCTGCCAGGAGGCGCGTTTGCAGAGTGGTGGAGAAAGGGGGGCATGGCCTCCGAAGACGTCTTAGCAATCCCACTGTGTGGGACTTACTGGAGGTAACAAGAGGGATAGTTGGCCCCCAAGGACATCCTTGGTAGCCAACTACCCCTTCTATTACGTCCAGGAAGTCCCACACAGCAGCATTGCTAAGTTCTCATAGCAGGCCATGCCCCCTTTGCCCACCACTCTGCAAATGCGCTCCCTGGCGCGCTCTTGGATGGGGATTGAAGTCCCCTTCGCTGCTGGGGGTCCTTTAGGGGCCAACTAGCCTTCCTCTTACCTCCGGTAAGCCCCACACAGTGGGATTGCTGAGAGGTGGACACAGGCCATGCCCCCTTTCTCCACCACTCTGCAAACGCGCCTCCTGGCGTGTTCTAAGTTGGGGGATTAAGTCCCCTTTCCTCCTGAGGGTCCCTGGGGGCCAACTAGCCTTCCTGTTACCTCCAGTAAGCCCCATAAATCTGGATTGCTAAGAGTGGTCCGAGGCCACGCCCCCTTTTTACACCACTCTGCAAACGCGCCTCCTGGTGCACTGCTGCTCGGGGGATGAAGTCCACTTTTGTGTCCTGAGGTCCTCAGGACACAAGAGGACCTCATCGCCCCACCAGCAATGCTCCAAGAGGCGCATTTGCAGAGTTGTGTAAAAATGGGCGTGGCCTCGGACCATCTCTCAGCAATCCCACTGTGTGGGGCTTACTGGAGGTACCTGGTGGGCTAGTTGGCCCCCAGGGACCCTCAGGAATGAAGGAGACTTAATCCCCCAACTTAGAACACGCCAGGGGGTGCGTTTGCAGAGTTATGCAGGGAGGGGGCGGGGCCTCCAGCGAGTTGCCGGTTTATTTATTTTTTTATTTTATGGGAGGGGGCCACGTGGCCCCCTTTCCCTAGGCCACTTCTGGCCCTGGGGACCCCATCCCCCGGGGCCTAGCCAGCCTTTACATCTTTGTTTAATTTTGGAGGGGGGCCATGTGGCCCCCCTCCTGAGGCCAATTATGGCCCCAGGGACCCCATCCCCCAGGGCCTGACCAGCCTTCTTTTGAAAAAAATAATATTTTTGGAGAGGGGCCACTTGGCCCCCTCCTTAGGCCAATTATGGCCCCGGGGACCCCCCAAAAAAATGTTACATTATTTTTCCCAGGAGGGGGGCCGCATGGCCCTCCTCCCCTGGGCCACTTCTGGCCCCGGGAACCCAATCCCCCGGGGCCTGGCCTCATGTTGGGGACCGTGGGGGGAGCCCCAATGCCCCTACGGTCCCAGCCGGCTCCCCGCCTCCTCCGGGAGCCGGCATTGCTTTTGGGCAAGGGGAGCTGCATGTTAGCAGCTCCCGCCCTGTCATTGCAAATGGCAATTTCCCGGGGGGGGCACCCCAAGACATTGGAGGAGCCGGCCTTGGGCGGGGGTGGCGGTCCTCAGGGCCATCAAGGGCTCCAGGAGGGGGGCTGTGTGGCCCCCTACCTACATTTAACATAGCCCCGGGGAAGTGGTGGTCCACAGGGCTTGGGGGGGCCCGCGAGGCCCCCCCATTAATCAAGGAAGCCCCGGGGAGGTGGAGGTCCGCGGGGCTCGGGGGGCCCGTGAGGCCCCCCACCTCCATTTTAATAAAGCCCCGGGGAGGTGGCGGTCCCCGGGGCAGCGTGGGGGGGTTGGGACCCCCCATGCATTTATTTTTCAAGCACCGGGGAGGTGGCGGTTCCCGGGCTGCGGGGGGCCCCGTGTCCCCTGCATACAATTAACTAAGCCCCGGGGAGGTGGCGGTCCCCAGGGCTACGTGGTCTCCCGCGGGCCACCGCAAATGAATTAGTCATTGCCCCCGGGACCTGGCCCACCCAGGGGCTTAAGTACAAGGAAGCGCGGGAGCCCGCGCTTCGTTTTTAAAAAATTTCTAGGCCGGATTGGCACACCAAGCGCGAATTGGGCTGTCTTTTTTTTTTTTTTTTAAATGCTTTTTTTGGGCCAGGGGGCCTTGTGGGACCCCCTGAGCAGGCCTAGGGGGTCAGGGTGTTTCTACCCTGCCCCCTTTTCTTGTTTTTTACCTTTTTTTTTTTCTTTTGGCTGCCAACACATTCTGGTTTAGAGTGTTGGCAACCAATCAGAGTGAAGCTCGTGCCCGGGAGGGTTCGCGAACCCTCCTCGGTGCTCAAATATCAATATATTTTTTTTTTAATTTCTCAGCAACTACTGAACGGATTTACACCATTTAAAAAAAAAGTAAGCTTTCTAGACAAAGACCTACCTTTTTGCCAAATTTGGTGTAATTCCGTTCAGCAGTTCGGGCTGTAGCCTGTTCCAAATTTCCTATGGAAATTAACATGGGGAAAACACGTTTTGCGACCCCCCTTTTTTCTTGGCCCCCGCTTGACGAATCATCCCAAAACTTTCAAGACAGGAGCTGACCGGAGCGCCCCATTAGTTTTGAAAATTTTGTGAATATTCGTCAAACGGCGCCAAAGATATTGGCAAATCAAAAAACGCTTTTCCTACGGAAACTCTGAATTGACCAAAGCTTGTAAATTCCTCACTATATTAAATGTGTTTATATATATTTATATATATATATAGATAAGTTTATATATAGATATATTTATAGGTATATTTATATATATATATATATATTATCTACTAGCGGTCGCCAGTAGATAGTTATAGTTACAACCTATTATCCATAGGAAATCCGCGACATTCTATTTGAAATAACTCTCTTGCCGGTTGACGTATCTTCGCGAAATTTTCAAACTTTGTGGCCCGCTCCGGTCCGCTCCTACCCTGAAAGTCTCGGGGGATTCGTCAAGCGGGGGCCGAGAAAAAGGGGGTCCCAAAACGTGTTTTCCCCATGCACTTTTCCATAGGAAACTTTAGACACGGCTACAGCCCGAACTGCTGAACGGAATTACACCAAATTTGGCAAAGAGGTAGTTCTTGGTTCAGAAAGAACCCTTTTTGTTAAATGGTGTAAATCCGTTCAGTAGTTGCTGAGAAAATGAAAAGTAAAAAGTTAGTGATATCTATGGCCGAGTAGGGTCCGCGTACCCTCAGCGCACCCTGCGCGCACCGTCCCGATCACGAGCTGCATGTTAATTGGCTGTCAGCTGGCTGTCAACATTCCGATTCAGGAAATGTTGGCAGCCATTTTGTCCCTCGGTAGAACCGAGGGACAGAAACAAGTGCGCAAAGCGCACAAAGGGGGCAGGGTAGAAACACCCTGACCCCCTAGGTTTGCTCAGGGGTCCCACAAGGACCCCCTGGGCAAAAAATAAATATTTTTTTTTAAAAATCGTCAGGATGCGCTCAGGGTGCGCAAATCCTGCCGAAAAAAAATCGAAGCGCGGTCTCCCACGCTTCGATTGTATTTTGCCCCGGGTGGCCCAAGTCCCGGGGGCATGGTGGGGGTTTAATTTTATGTGTGGGGGCCTCAAGGGCCCCCCAAGCCCCGGGGACCGCCACCCCCCAGGGCTTTTTAAAAAATGGTGCGGGAGGGCTCTGAGCCCTCCCGCAGCCCCGGGACCACCACCTCCCCGGGGCTTTTTTTATTAATTGAGCAACCTGTGTGGGGGCTCCAGCCCCCCACACGCCCGGGGACCGCCACCTCCCGGGGCACTAACAAATTAAAAGGGGGTCCGTTTTGGACCCCCGAAGCCCCGAGGACCACCACCTCCCGGGGCTGTGCTGATGTAGGAGGGGGGCCGCGCGGCCCCCTCCTGGAGCCCTTGATGGCCCTGGGGACCGCCACCCCCAGGGCCGGCTCCTGCAGTGTCCCGGGTGCCTACCCCGGGACACTGTAGTTTGCTATGGCAGGACGGAGCCTCGCGGCTCCCGTCCTGCCATAGCAAACTGCTTTGGATATTGGAAGAGAGAGCAGGGAAACCTGCTCTCTCTTCCAATATCCAAAGCACATTGCTTTTCCACATGGGGAGCAGCATGTCAGCTGCTCCCCATGTGGAACAGCAATGCCGGCTCCCAAGGGACGTGGGGAGCCGGCGGGACTGTGGGGGATTGGGGACCCCCCATAGTCCCCAACGGAGAGGGCCAGCCCCGGGGGATGGGGTCCCCGGGGCAAGTAGTGGCCCAGGAGGGGGCCACGCGGCCCCCTCCCCAAAAAAGAAAAAAAAAAATGGAAAGGCCGGCCCCGGGGATGGGGTCCCCGGGGCCTTAAATGGCCTGAGGAGGGGGGCCACGCAGCCCCCTCCCAAGAAAATAAAAAAAGGCCATGCCCCGGGGATGGGGTCCCCGGGGCCAATACAGGCCCAGGGAAGGGGGGCCACGCGGCCCCCTTCCCATTTTTTTTTTTTAAATTAAATTTTAAAAAAGGGGTAAGGCCCTGGGGGATGGGGTCCCCAGGGCCCATAAACAGGAAAAAGGAAGGGGGCCACACAGCCCCCTTCAGGGGACAAAAAAACGATCAGGCCCGCAGGCCCCGCCCCTTCCTTCACCACTCTGCAAACACGCCCCCTGGCGCGTTTGCAGAGGGGGAACAATCCCCTTGAATACTGGGGGTCCCTGGGGGCCAACTAGCCCACCAGGAACCTCCAATATGCGCCAGGGGCTGCGTTGCAGAGACGTGTAGAGAGGCCACACCCCTTTTACACCTCTCTGCAACGCAGCTCTGTGGCGCTTTTGGAGGTATATGGTGGGCTAGTTGGACTCCGGGGACCCTCAGGATTCAAGGGACTTAATCCCCAGCTTAAAACGCACCACGGGCGCGCTAGCACAGTGGTGAAGGGAGGGGCGGGGCTTCAGGTGACATGTGTGCAAACAGGCCCCGTGGCGCGTTTTAAGATGGGGAATTAAATCCCCTTCAATCCTGAGGGTCCCTGGGGCCAACTAGCCCAACAGGTACATCCAGAAAGCGCCACAGAGCTGCGTTGCAGAGAGGTGTAAAGGGGTGTGGCCTCTCTACACGTCTCTGCAACGCAGCCCCCTGGCGCATATTGGAGGTTCCTGGTGGGCTAGTTGGCCCCTAGGGACCCTCAGGATTCAAGGGGACTTAATCCCCCAACTTAAAACGCGCCACGGGGCGCGTTTGCACAGATGTCACCTCAGGCCCCGCCCCTCCCTTCACCATTGTGCAAATATTCTTCTAAAATCATCCGAAATACGAATTCCGATTTACTCACCTATTATCAGGAGAGACCTCAGTACTGCATCTTTCAGCCCAGTACTGGTCCTGAAAAGTAATTTTAACCGTACTTACCGGTAACTTGAATTTCCTTCATAGGCTAACATTGACTGGTTTCACTTGGAAATTCTTCTAAGTGTGGAGTTTTGGAACTTTAAAATATTCCTCTAAAATCAGCTGAAATACGAATTCCGATTTACTCACCTGTTATCAGGAGAGACCTCAGTGCTGCATCTTTCAGCCCAGTACTGGTCCTGAAAAGTAATTTTAACCGTACTTACCGGTAACTTGAATTTCCTTCATAGGCTAACATTGACTGGTTTCACTTGGAAATTCTTCTAAGTGTGGAGTTTTGGAACTTTAAAATATTCCTCTAAAATCAGCCGAAATACGAATTCCGATTTACTCACCTGTTATCAGGAGAGACCTCAGTGCTGCATCTTTCAGCCCAGTACTGATCCTCAAAAGTAATTTTAACCGTACTTACCAGTAACTTGAATTTCCTTCCATAGGATATCATTGCCTGCTTTTTGCTGAAAAAGTTTCTGTGTTGATTTTTGAAACATACAAATATTCCTCTAAAATCAGCCGAAATACGAATTCCGATTTACTCACCTGTTATAAGGAGAGACCTCAGTGCTGTATCTTTCAGCTCAGTACTGGTCCTGAAAAGTAATTTTAACCGTACTTACCAGTAACTTGAATTTCCTTCCATAAGCTAACATTGACTGGTTTTACTTGGAAATTCTTCTAAGTGTGGAGTTTTGGAACTTTAAAATATTCCTCTAAAATCAGCCGAAATACGAATTCCGATTTACTCACCTGTTATAAGGAGAGACCTCAGTGCTGTATCTTTCAGCCCAGTACTGGTCCTGAAAAGTAATTTTAACCGTACTTACCAGTAACTTGAATTTCCTTCCATAAGCTAACATTGACTGGTTTTACTTGGAAATTCTTCTAAGTGTGGAGTTTTGGAACTTTAAAATATTCCTCTAAAATTAGCCGAAATACGAATTCCGATTTACTCACCTGTTATCAGGAGAGACCTCAGTGCTGCATCTTTCAGCCCAGTACTGATCCTCAAAAGTAATTTTAACCGTACTTACCAGTAACTTGAATTTCCTTCCATAGGATATCATTGCCTGCTTTTTGCTGAAAAAGTTTCTAAGTGTTGATTTTTGAAACATACAAATATTCCTCTAAAATCAGCCGAAATACGAATTCCGATTTACTCACCTGTTATAAGGAGAGACCTCAGTGCTGTATCTTTCAGCCCAGTACTGGTCCTGAAAAGTAATTTTAACCGTACTTACCAGTAACTTGAATTTCCTTCCATAGGCTAACATTGACTGGTTTCACTTGGAAATTCTTCTAAGTGTGGAGTTTTGGAACTTTAAAATATTCCTCTAAAATCAGCCGAAATACGAATTCCGATTTACACACCTGTTATCAGGAGAGACCTCAGTGCTGCATCTTTCAGCCCAGTACTAATCCTGAAAAGTAATTTTAACCGTACTTACCAGTAACTTATATTTTCTTCCATAGGAATCCATTGTCTGGTTTTCAGCAAAAAGTTTCAAAGTGTTGATTTTTACAAACTACAAATATTCCTTAAAAATCACCTGTATGACTTAAACGCATTCTTTCAACTGTTTACAGGAGATGCACCAGTGCTGGATCCAGGATCCAACACTGAGTAAGAAAAAGTAACGATAACAGTTTTTACCTGCTAAGTGAATTTCCTTCCATAGGATAACATTGGTGATTCTATGAGTAAAAGTTTCTAAGTGTCAACTTTTAAAATACAATAATATTCCTTAAAAATCACGACTGTAACCAAAACGCTTTTACTCAACTGTTTACAGGAGATGTACCAGGACTGAATCTAGGATCCAGTCCTGTGGTTAGAAAAGTAATCCATAAAGTAACTAATTGCATTTAACTAGAAATTCACATTGAGCTGAATGTTGCATTGTGTTTGAAAATGTGTTGCCCATTGCAACAACTGTAACTACTGTACTTAAAAGTCTATTGCCTATGTGCAAAGTATTTAAACTAAAGTAATTCATTCTGAGAAAGTATTTTTTGTAATGTAATGTATAATGTAATTACAATGTAATTTAAAAAATAAAATCTGTAAAAAAAATTGTTTCTAAAAATGTAGTAAATCAGTATGAAAAACATTAGTATAACAATTAATACATTTAAAAATTGTCATTTACAAAACCTTTGAAATTCACTGAAAAAACCGTAGGTTTCAGGCACGTTATAGTTAGAAATTAGCATTTAAAAAACCTTTGAAATTCACTGAAAAAACCATAGGTTTCAGACACGTTATAGTTACAAATTAGCATTTAAAAAACCTTTGAAATTCACTGAAAAAACCATAGGTTTCAGACACGTTATAGTTACAAATTAGCATTTAAAAAACCTTTGAAATTCACTGAAAAAACCATAGGTTTTAGGGACAGTTATAGTTACTTGGACATTGCACTCGTACAAAACCTGTGAAATTCCCCCGTTATAGTTAGTTCAGCTAACTATAACTCGCGCCCCGCAATGCACTGCTGATGACGTCACATATTACATCACTCATGACATGGTCAGTGACATCACTGATGACATCACTGATGACATCTCAAATGACATCACTGATGACATCATCCACGTGATAATCTGATGCACCTCCTCACACCCTAATATAATCTTTGATACACCCACTCTAAATTACAGACTGCCATTCGCAAAACCATAGACACTCCAACACCAATAACTACATACCCACTCACTGATTCTTAGGTCTACACACACACATCCACTCACTCACCCGTACAGTCACTCATACTTACGGTCACTCAGTACAGGACTATCATATGCACTCTTACTCCTATATAGACACTCAAACAACGCCACTCATCCATAGAGATACTCAGACACCTAGTCAGTCATGCAAATAATTAAACACACTGCCATTTACTCACCTATACAGTTATACACACACCAGCTCACTTACTCATACAAATAGTAGCACATTGTTACGCTCTTATACAATCACTGATACAAGCACACACTCATCCATACAGCCACTATCACAATCACTCACTCTTGCTTATAGCTATTTATATACTCCAACACACATATATACTGCCTTTCACATATGTAGTTACTCACACATGTACCACTGGGACATACATTCACTCACTAACACACTCTTACACACACTTACCCACCCATACAGTCTATCACAGATGCACTCTTGAAACCATCCACCCAGTGAATCACCCACTCACACATCTATGCACAGAGTTGCACACACCCCTCCCACACAAACACTCAGGCACCCATACAGATACTCAGACAAGCATTCAATAACTCATTTAGACACTCATTTAGCTATTCACAAACACATGCAGCCACTTACACAGCAACAGACAGACGGATACAGACATTCACCCAGTTTAGTCACTAACCCATGCATTGAGTAAGATACGTTAAATCACTCACTTATAGAGTCAGTCACGCACCTACTAAATCATCCATACAGACACTTACACACCCACTCATTCTTCAATACGTCTTTTCCTATATATATTAAAAATATTTAAACTTTACAGAAACACACAGTCACTGGATGATGTAATCAGTGATGTCATTTGAGATGTCATCAGTGATGTCATCAGTGATGTCACTGACCATGTCATGAGTGATGTAATATGTGACGTCATCAGCAGTGCATTGTGGGGGCGCGAGTTATAGTTAGCTGAACTAACTATAACGGGGGAATTTCACGGGTTTTGTACGAGTGCAATGTCCAAGTAACTATAACTGTCCCTAAAACCTATGGTTTTTTCAGTGAATATATAGATATGTACATTTAATTAAATAGGGCCAAGGAGCTGGACTATGCGCTTAATTTGGTTCTGCTCTGAGGTGCTGGGGTCTAAATTAACCTACCAGTGAATAGCTGATGGGGGGTCAAGGGGTGGTCTTCTGTTTGGAGTGTTCCTTAGAATGAACAGGGCTAGGGGCAAGCAATGGAAGCGTTTATTACCCATGGTAGCACACAGTTTGCTGAGTTTGTTTTTTAGCAGGTCATTGAGGCGTTCCACTATGCCATTACTTTGGGGGTGTTATGCTAAGATCCGCTTGTGGGTTATTCCCATAAGGGTACAGATGTTTTTGAACATTTCATTTATGAAACGTCACCTGTTTTTTGTTCAGATGACTTCTGGCAGATCCCACCTGGGTATGGCTTCTAGAACCAGAAAGGTAGCTGCGGCTTTAGTGTCGCAGTGTATGTGCAGGGGCCCGCTTCTATCCACCTAGAGAAGGGGCAGACCACCATGATTAGATATCAGTAATTGGCACATCTGTCAATCATGTCAACGAAATATATGTGGAGTGCCTGGAATAGCACAGAAGGTCTCTGGATCGATGAGGCTGTGACATTCAGTGTGTGTTTAGGTGAGTGCAGCTGACATACCATGCACTAATTTAGGTACATAGAGATCATTTCTGCCATATAGGGAATAAACCAGTCTAGCTGTAGGTTGGTGAGCATACTCTCTTTAGGGGTGTGTGCTGAGAAGTGGAGCTGGTACAGGGCTGTGTAGAGTAGGCTTTTGGGGCATGAGATGGTCTCCCTATAATTGTGTTCCTGTAGATGAGATTGTGGGGGGTCTGTGTGCATCCCCTAGAGTCTCTGAGTTCTTGATCATGTAGGAGAGCCACTTCCTGTACTTCCCTATGGTATAACCAAACAGTCTCAGTGTATGGTAGTTCGAAAGGTGGTGAGGAGTCCTCTGAAGGTTGCTTTTAGGCTTCCTGTACTGGGAACTCATAGATTGCTCCTCTTGTCCCATAGACCTCCTCCTCCTTTGCGGCCCAGTCTGCAAGTGCGTTGCCCCAGGAGATAAGTCCTGGCCTCCTATATGTGTGGTGCACTTGACAACTGCTAGTAATTTCAGCAGCATCAATGTGTTAATGAGGAGCACTAACAGATCCCTGTGCATTACTGGTGTGCTGTCAGGTTTGAGGAAGCCTCTTCTCTCCCATCTGCTAACACTGGAATTCACGGTAGCTCTAACATAGGCAGAGTAAGAATATACCATGATGATGCCCACAGTGCCTTGTGTGAGGGCCTCAATGAGTGCCACCAATCTCGGCTGAATGTGCAGAGAGGTGTGGGAGCAATGTCAGCTGTGCTGTGATTTGCAGGGAATCTGAGGATGTCGGACTATCTCCTGTAACCACTGCTGCCCTTGTGTGCCTAACACTGGTTCCTTGATCTATTACAGAAGCCATCTGCGAACATGACTTTGCTGTTGGGGATTGAGTCTTCTTCTGCCCTGGCCGCTTCATCTGGTGCCTGCACCAAGGTGGCTGGGTTGGCGATATGGCACTGCATAATGTTGAGCACTGGTCTGGGTAGCCTAAGCTCATATCCTTAGACTCGCTGGGTTGTCAAGGTGCCTTTCCATTTCTGTATGATTGCAAACACTGCATGTATGGTGTACAGTGTGAGGGGTGCCCCATGGCAATGCAGGCACTTTTTTCCACCGAAAAGGCTGCAGCATCTGAGCCTGCTCACATGGAAATGTCCTTGCATTACAGAGTCGAGTTTACTACTGTAATACGCAATGGGTTTGTCCCCTAAGGGCTACTACTTGGAGAGTACCGCCGTCATCACCAATCCATAGCTATGGTAGAACAGGAAGAACTCGTTATAGTCTAGGGTCCCAAGTACAGGTGCATTCATGATTTCTTCTTATAAATGGGTAAAGGCCCCCTGCATCTCAGGGTTCCATGTCAGTTGGGTACCACCAGACTTTGCATTCTTTATTGCAGCCAGTAAGGTGGCTAGGAGGGTGCTGTAGTCAAAGACCCATTGTCTGAAGCAGTTGCAGAGCCCAAGAAATTTTTGCATCTCCTTCTTTGTCTGGGGTAGTGCCATTGCTCTAATGGTATGTGTTCATTCAGGTGTGACTTGTCTTCCTGAGGCTGAGATAAGCAGACTGAAATAGCTGACCTCCTGTAGTAAGTATTGTAGTTTCTCTTTGTCCACCTTGTAGCCTCTCTTTGCTAGCGTAGTGGGCAGGGCTATAGTGTCTTGTCTGCTTATGAGCTTTGTGGGGCGCCATATAAGGAAATCACCAGCATAATGTAACAAGGTGCTGTTACATCGGAAGTTGGACAGTTCACGCCTCTGGATTCTGTTAAAGATACTGGGTGACTGACAGTACTCTTGAGGCAACCCCTAAAAGAGCAGTTGAGCTTTTCTAAAGGTGAATGCCATTAGGTATTGGCTGTCTAGGTGAAGCAAAATGCTGAAGAAGGCATTTTTACCATCTGTGACTGAGAAGTACACAGCGTCAGTTGGGATGCTGGTCAGTATGATGGTGAGGTTTGGTACCACAGGGATTTTTGGAACCACTGTATCATTTAGGGAGTGTAGATCCTGTAATAGGCCTCACGTTCCCCCCTTGCCTTCCTCACAGAATGAATGGGGGTATTGCAGGGTGACACCCCTGCATGGAGTACTGGCTGATCAATGAGGGCCTGTATCATGGGGTCTATGCCTTTCTCTGCTTCTTGGACAGTGGGTATTGTTTCACTTGAGGGTGGATTGTTCCTTCCCCGAGTGGGAAATTAACTGGTTCGGCAGTGTTGATGAGCCCCACATCACGTGGACCAGTTGCCCAAAGCTGTGGGGGTACCTGTGTGTAGTCTTGATCCCTGAGGAATGCTGCCGTGGTGGCAAGTGCCAAGGCCCTGAGGCGCAGTTTACCTCTGATGTCTATGGGGATCCTCAAAGATTATTGTTGAGGCTTCTGGATAGTCAGTGAACAGTTGTTTGTTGATATTTTCTGTACGTGGAGACCTGGGTGTAAGAAAATGATGCATGCCCATGAGATTTGATTGTCATCAGAGGCCATCAAGACCTCGTAAGTGGGTCTGAGCTCTACTGCCTTGACTGTAACCTCCTCTTGGCGCCATTCCCTGCGGAGTAAGAATTCCTTGGCCAGCTGTACTTGTCTTCCTGATAGTGCTGAGGCGTTGGCGATGAGGTTAAGCACTGCATTGGAGCATGCGGTCTGGTCTATTGGTGAGGCCCTGACTGTGTCGCCGTTTCCAAAGTTGGGTCTTAGGGTCATAAGTCGTAAGGGGGAGACCTTGGGGGTTGAGCAAGTCATGGTTTCATCTTCTGAAAAATTGATGGACTTGTTTAATTTTGGCATTAGATCTCTCGCCTATCAGTCTACTTAGTAGACTTTTAATGTCCCCTGTAGCGAGTGTGATGCCTGGGGTGTTCTTTTTCAAAGCAGGTTATCCACTTCCCCGCCCCCTCCAATAGGAATGGAAGCTTAGTCTTAAGCACTTACTTGTCCATCCGGCCCAAGGGACATAAACAATCCCTGCAGCCCCTGCTGAAGTAAGGGGGATTGCCTTGCTGCTGAAGGGGTGGTGGGCTTGTCCTCAATGTATTTTTCCCACTTTGTGAGACATTGTTGCATGTAGAGGAAATACCAGTCTGGGTTTCTCCCCTCATGCCAAATGCAATCCTCTGCCATGGACATGACATCTGGCTCAAAAGACCCTTCTCATGGCCAGGGCCTAGTGTACTCACCCTCTACTCTTGTCCAATGGGCTAGCAAACTACATAAAGGGTTCATGTAAAATGTGCCTTCCCTCAGTGCAATTATCTCCTTTGAGGTGTGGTTACCCTTCCAAACTGCCCGTGTTGTGCCATTGGTTGCTGTTTATGGGAGGGGGTATGTCTCTGTGCTATCAGTATCTTATTTTTGTAGCATCGAAGTTCAGTGAGGATCACATGACCTTGCCTCCTGATCTCCTCTTCTGCCCTATATCTCAGGGATTTGGACATGGGTGGTGGTCTGCTGTACGGTGACCCTACACTAATGAGCAGCCTCTCACCATCCATTTCCTGTTCCCTTCACTCTCTGCACGTGGCATCACTTCGCTCTTCCTCTTCCAGGGTGTGGGTAGTTCTTTTCTCTTCCCTGGGTCTCCTAGCTACATCCCTGCATTTAGGTCTACCTATCTTTGTCTGGACCTTCCTGTGCTCACCCCACTGTGTCTCTCTTCTTCTGTCACTCTTATGCCCCCTGCAGCTCTGACTTTGCTTTCTGACCTCGGGGAGCTAGAGCTTACTTCGTCGCCTGAACTTACGGGATCGCTATCTAGGATGGCTAAGAATCGCCCAGCTAGCCAGCCAGCCTCATCTGACTCTGGAGGTGCTGAGGTCCAGCTCCATTGTGGTGCACTGCGAGTTAGTTTCCTGAGCGGGGTGGCCTTGGACTAGGGCAGGCCTAAGCTATGTGGAGTGGCTAGGGGTGAGGGTGATTGGGATCCTCCTCTGTCTTTGGTGACTCCATTTGTGCAGGTGGTTCCTCTGCTTCTATTATGTGGGGATTACCGTACCCCAAGGCTCATGTTGCGGAGGTAACCACATACATGCCGGTGTATGGAGGGTCAGTGCTGAAGCCTTAAAAGTGGACTGAGCTGCATGGTCCTTTAGTGTCCTTTCTTCGACCAGTCCATCATTAGGCCACTAGTACGTGTGTGCTTTGGTTTCCTAGTGCCTCTCTTGGCAATGTTTAATAATTGTTGTCTTTTCGTTGGGGAAGGCTCACTGCATGTGTTTTAGAGGCTTGCACACTTTTGTGGTTTGAGGGGCCATGTGAGGCTTTGACCCGGGTTGGTGATGGTCTGAATGGGCAGGGCTGGTAGTAGGCAGGTCCGCTGGCGTGTGCTTTGTTGGGAGCTAGCGGCTAAAACTTGTGTGAAAAAGTTCACTTTTTGACCTGAGGCAATACAATGGCAATCAAAAAGTACATTTACATGCATAAAATCATAATCATTTCAAAGACAATAAAACCTTTCTTTGCTTTATATTAGTAATAACAGTGGGCAGAGGCTATTGACAGGACAGAGAGGTGAGGGATATGAGAGAAGGTTCGCCTGAGAAAATAGAGTGCGTGCATTAGCAAAATGGGTGAAGCAAGCCTCGAGGAATTGTGCACACAAAAGAGTGCGCGTCTTGAAAGACACGGTGTGGATGCGTGTGATGGAAAACAAATTAGGAACATAGCGACAATACGCACATTAGAGCAGAGAGTGCTCATAGGGCCAGAATTCACATGTGAACCACCGTCAAACAATAATGCACACACAAAAAAAATGCAAGTTTTGAGAGCTGGATGAACAGTGGAACAACAATCAAATTATGAGCAAGTAGTTAATGCTCGCAGCAAAACAGAGAGTGCGAGTATGACCAGAATTCACAAATGAAGCACCCCAAAAGAATAAGGCGCACACAAGAAAATGCACATTTCGAGAGCGGGGTGAACTGCCTAACCGTTTGTAGAGTGCTTGTTATGTCAGCTGGGGCATGCCCTTTAAGAGTGCATGTGAGGGCTTGGAGACCAGCTGCCACGTACAAAACGGTCTACAAAGGGTGGGTTGTACAAGTCAGGACCACGTGGCAATATAAACAGTTGTTCAAGAGAACACTTAAAAGCGAGGCACAATGACAATGCGATCCTGTTAAGCAGGCTCTTCTTGACCACAGACAATGATAATGCAAACAATGAGAATGCACTTCGGCAGCGCTGGCTTCCCTCACTCAGACAACTATGATGCAAACAATTTCAATGCGTTTTTGCAGTGCAGGCTTCTCTCATTCAGGCAACACTCATCCCTCATTCATAGAGCATCTATGTACATAATTTCCTTTACTCAAGGGCACAATTGTTGTACAGCACCTCCTGGACTCTGCAAGAGTTAGGCCTAATCTCCTAGGTGCCCTGGTCCTAATTGAAAATGGCTTACTCCTTTTTTCCCCTCTCAACACTCCTTTCAGATACAGGGGGTGTTAAGAAACCCTCCTGCACTAAGCTCACAGTTAACTAAAAAATATGAGGTTGAGACTAACGTACCTCCAGGCCACTCTGATCGGGAGTGCTGGGCAAAACCATTTTTACGCTTAGATTACCTCCAGGCCACTCTGATCAGGAGAGCTGGGTGAAACCATTTTTACGCGTAAGAGTACCTCCAGGCCACTCTGATCAGGAGTGCTGGGTGACTAGTCCACAATAAATAATTATACAAAAATGCACCTCCAGGCCACTCATATCCATGAGTGCTGGGTGAATCTATTTTTACGCTTGCCGCTTCTGTTTGCCACGCTATGCTGTTTGCATTATTTAAGAAAAAATAAGCTAATCACAGCGTTTTACCTTTTCCGACGACTGCCAGAGGGCTGGCAGGCTTGCAGTAAAGAGAGGTGCCTGCCACACCTCTTTCTACCTAAATGTGTAGTGGGCTTGAGGTCTGGATTCGCCTGTCCTCTTGCTGCAGTTGGGTATCAGCCGTGATCAGCTCCTACGCTGGATTGCCAAATGTTGAAGCAGGTTCTGACTAAGGAGAACACTGAGGCTTGACAATCAGGAACAGTTCAAGGTTAATTAAACGATAATGGCCAGGAATAGCAGCCACATCTCTTACAGTTGCATGCTAGAATTCAACTTGCATTAGGTACATGGCATGCTTTATACTGTACAGTGGGTGCAATAAAGAGAAGCTCGTCCCCCTTTAGGCAGGAAATACTGGTACAGTGGGCCATAAATTGCAATCTTCCAGGTGTATTTGAGGCTTGTTCCATATCTGGTGTTTCAATCACTGGCAGCTCTAGGAGTGGACAGAGGGCAGCTGGGTTATGTTGATCTGATAAAGGGTCACTCTGAAACTGTAACAAGTGTTTTATTTTGAATTTGGGTAGCACAGGCAACAGTTGCTTTGTGGTGTCCTGGACTCCTAAAATTGGGACCTTTTTATAAATCGATCTGATGCTAACAAGAGAATATCACAAAATTAGTAACCAGTCCTTTGCATACATTTACTCAACATACAAATAATTCATTTGGGCAACAAAATGCATATCTTTGTCTCTCATAAGTCAAAAAAGTACTGTTTCAAATACTCCAATTGAGTTCTCCAGTTAGATAAATAGTTCAGAAATCATGCAGCCCAAATCCTCCAAATACTCTAAGAAACATTTTGAACTGCGGTGTTCAATTCCTGAAGTAACACATTAAACTAATTTAGGATCCACAAACTGATAAACAATATGTTACACGTTCATCCCTGTCAGAAAATGGGTTGTTGGTTGACTGGGATGTGAGCCTTGGTGAAGCAACAGCCACAATCCCTTGCAGGGTGAACCACAAAAAGTCACTAAATTAATCTGTGCTTAACCCTGGGTAGCTTGGGACAAAAAGTAGTCAGGCTTAAAAGTAGTCAGGCTTAACTTAGAGGCAATGTATAAAGAATTTATGCAGCACACAAACAGTAATAAAGTGAAAACACAATACAAAAAAAATCTAGTCAGTAGAACCGGATTTATACAGTTTTTATGTTTTACCGAAGAACTAGCGCCTAAAAGATCAAAGTGCCAATAGTGGACATCTAGTCACTCTAGACCTGGCCACAGTCGAACACAATGGCTGACAATGATGGAGCATGGTTCAGATACAAGAAGTGAATTGGGCTGGATTAGCGCTTACAATTAGTCTTTGAAGAAATTCTGAAAAAAAGTGTCAGAGAAGATCAAGTTCAGCAGGGCCAGGCTGCAAGAGGGGTCCGAGTAGGGAGCGTCATTGTTGGATGGCCTTAAGTCAAACCACAGTGAAGATTTCAATTTTCAGACTTAGCCAGCAAAATGAAAGTTGAAATTCTCCAGCTGGTCGAGGCAGGGAGCTGCAATCAAAGACAATTCCACAAGGTCAGACAGCCCTTTGGTGAGGGACAGGTGAAAAGGATTTGCTGCCAAGAAGAACGTAGCAGGAGAAACTGTAAAGTCAATCCGACCAGCGATGCACCTCGGGCGGATAGGCGAGCAGGTTTGTCCTAGTCTCCTCCTGGTTCTCAGAGCAGTTTTTGGCCAAAATATTTTGAAGTACTCAGTTTTCAGATTTGGCTACCTTGGCACATTTAGCACCACAACCAAGGGCCTAGGACTAGTGGTACACCACTTGGGGTGTCAGAACTTACTCAGGCTGGGTCCAGGTGCAGGGTCAGGATGGTGGGAGCCTTTTGTGTCCCTGTGGCTCTGTTTAGGAGGCCAGAAAACTAGCCCTTGGAGTCACTCTGGTAGTCCTGGGTACAGGTAAAGGCAGGGCTCAACTGTAGGGCTGACCTCTGAGTGTTCAAGGCAGGCTCCAGACAGCAAAGCAGTGCTTGCCAGCACAGCAACAGTCTTGCAGAGTGCACAGCAGGTCACAGCAGCAGGCAGTCTACTGAGAGTCCTTCTGCAGGTCCAGTAGTGAACTGAAGAGTGGGTCTGAAGGTCCTATTTTTATACCCTGGCACCCTTCTTCTGGAAGGTGGGAGAAGCTTCTAGAAAGGTTCTTTGAAGCGCATGGAATTTCCTGAATCCCCTGGCCTGGCTCCAAGCTGGCTGCAGTGACAATGTGAGGTCATTAGCCCCTTTGTGTGAAGGCAGGGCACACCCTATTCAGTTGCAAGTGAGGCTGTGCCCATCTCCCCCCACATCCTGCCAGCAGATGATCCATTGAGGCACATCTAATCCCTCTATTGTGCTATTGTGCAACTGTCTGGGAGGAATTCACAAAGTCTAACTGTCAGCTACACCGAGTCATGTGACCCAAAACAGGCTGCAGGCACAAAGGACTATGGATAGGAAAATGCTCACTTTCTAAAAGTAGCATTTTCAAAACTGTAATGAGTAATCTGACTTTACAGTTAAAAAGGGTTTATCAGTATAATTTCATAGATATCAAACATGACATAGCCAACTGCTCCCCATTAGGAATTAAACTTACTAAAGGTAATAAGGGATCCCCAATGTTATCCAATGGGAGAAGTCAGTTTCACAGTAGTGAAAAGCAAATTTAGGAGTGTTTCACTACTAGGACATGTAAAACTTATAAGTACATGTCTAACCGTTTAATTACAATGCACCCTGCCAAACAGGCATGCTATGGCCTTACTTGTGGGTGACATATCAGTAATAAAAGGGGAGTTTAAGGGTTGGCAAGAGGGTTTTAATGCCAAGTTGACATGTAGTGTAAAACTGCATTCAGGCTGCAATAAAAGGCCTGGGACATATTTTAATGTGCTGTATAAGTGAGTGGAACAATTAAGTGCTGCAGGTACCCTGGCAGCATTTAGTTTACATGTCCTGTGTATATGGTATACTCATCAAAGGGGCGCATAACTAAATGAAATATGCCAATTGAGTATAAACCAATGTAACCATGTTTTACAGGCGAGAGCACAAGCACTTTAACACTGGTTAGCATTGGCAAAGTGCACAGCGGGAAAAAGAGGGTGACCCTGCAGAGAGGGTGAGGTTCAAAAATCCCTAAAACAGAGAGATTGCAGTGGAATTCTCAAAGCAAATAACCATGTTACAACTTGAAATTGTAGTGATAAATGGTCCTGATTTTCCAATCTTCGCTACACCTTGAAAGGTAAGGGTTCAGAAAGTCACCAAATTGGCCCGGAGTTCCCCACACTGCAACAAATGATTTGCAAGCATCCACGTTTTGCTTCCAGATTTTTAAATATTATTTTGCAGTTACAACCAACAACAACTAGTCTGCGCATCCAGAAGGACATTTGAGATGGCGCTCATGCACTTGTCCCAGGTGCACTAACAACAAAACTGCAAATTCAGAGGAACATTCAAGACAGTGTTCATATTTCCAAGATTCCACCCAAGTTCTTCACAGATTCAGAAGTCTCAACCCTGAATGCAATCTCAGATTAAGAAACACAGGAATGCTAATACATTCCATTAAGGAATATATATATTGCATGTTTTTCAAATTAGTTCAACTCATTTTGTACGCCCAGAATTTTTGCTTCCTGATCACCCAGATTTTGACAATTTACTGAGGGTGGGTCTCACTACTTGTGTCTTACATATAGTAACCACATAGTAAATGGACTGCATAGGTTTGTTGCTAGTTTCTGCCTTTTAAGATAAGGGGCACCTGACTAGTTACACGAGAACACGTGTGTGGGCATGCGCATATGAGACTACCATTGTGTGCAGCCCAGTAACTATGCACAGGTAGCCTGGTAGAGAAGAGCATCTGCAAGGTTAGATGTTGGCCTGTGATACGCTTTATAATATTAGTGCGCACTCATAGTGTGATACGGCTTGTACCCACCTCAGTAAAACTGTGCATTTGTCAGACAACATAAACGTCTACCTGCCTGATTTTTTGCTGCCAGCATGCAAGGGGCAGAGCCATATGAAGAGAGGCACTGCTGGGGACCTTCAAGCCTTGTCACCCCTTGCAGTGAGAAGAGCCGGAAACCACTCAAATAAGCGCGACGCTGTCCTGCGGCCCCTGAGATTCTACCTGCCTGATTGTTTGCTGCCAGCATGCGAGAGGCAGTAATGTGCAAAGAGAGGCACTGCTGTTGGACTTCAAGCCCCGTCACCCCTTGCAGTGAGAAGAGCTGGGAACCGCGCATATAAGCACAACGCTGTCCCACCCCCCCCCTGGGATTCTGCATGTCTGATTTTTGCTGCCAGCACTTGAGGGGCAGAGCCATGCAAGGAGAGGCACCGCTGAGGGACTTCAAGCCGTCACCCCTTGCAGTAGGAGGAGCAAAACCGCGCATATACGCACAATGTTGTCCCGCAGTGTGGGAGGTGCAATGAGCGAAGCCTGGGCAAAGTCTGGGCCAAGGGCAAGCCCGTCTTCACCCGTCATTGGTCGGAAGAGTCTGGGCTGGGCAACTCCCCTTTCATCTGCCTTAAAATGTACTTTGTAATTTTCCATTAATCTAGCAAAATGCTTTTGTGAATCCAAATGAGGAAACGGAAGGTACTGCCACCGGTTGCCACACCGGGTACAATCTTAGATGGCTTCCTGCAGAGAGCAGGGGTTGTCATCAACAAAGAAATCAAGCTGGCAGAGAGGAGATTATCGCTATCCTCTTCTATTTACATACCTGCTACCCCAGTAGCTCGAGATGATGCCCCAGATGATTCCCCAGGGGTCAGGGAAAATTTACCCCAGATTCAACCTATTGTGACTCTCCCAGTATAGTGTTGAACAGCTCTCCCAAAGGGTCATCAGCTTTGGACCCAGCAACTGACAAAATAGGGAAATCTAAGCCAACTGGAGGAAAGAGAAAAAGAGCAGAGGGAGGTACAAAATCGAAAAGACAGTGTCTTTGTTCCCAGAAGCGACCTCAAAACATTGATGTGAGCTGTGATACCCAAGGATCTTCAAACAAGGAAGTTAGAGTGCATCCTCTGACAGAGGAGCTTAGTATGTGCATGTCCGAAACTATTAAGGACACCTTTCATGTTGCTTTAACTCTTATCATGACCCACCTAAGTAGAATTGAGGAGGAGATGTCCAAATTATCTTCTGTTTTGTTAGCGGGGCAGCCTAGTGGCTCCTCTATTTCTGACCAAACTAGGCTGATACTAAAACCAACACATTCACAGCAATCAAATACATCTCCACTGGCTAAGAAACCCCCCAAACGCTGTTAAGAAGGGAAGTAATCTACAAATCAATTCTACAGGCAACAGAGGGCACAGTGATATGAGGGTCAGACTTGCCAGGCCTCCACATTACCCAAAAGTATTAGGTAATACACAGGGGCAAAGGCCCAATATGTGCCCCACCCTTGACAGGATCCAATCTCAGATATCTAGAGCACTCAAGGTTTTGCATCTTCCTCCACAAGCTACTCTATACATAGTGATATTGAAAGGAGTCCTGCCATTTATGGGAAATATGACGGAGGAGTATAATCAACTTTTAAACAAAGTGGTGCACTGGGTTAATGGGAGGCTTGAAGGCCCGGGGCAGCTGCACGACCAAATAAATCATGTCAGGAGAGTCTCATGGATAGGCCCATTGCCCAAACAAGATGAAAAGGACTGTATTGTGAAAAATGAAGAAGTGATGAAGAATACTATTTTTAGGCTTAACCACCCTAGCCTTGTGCCGAATGCAATCCAACCCCTTCCTTTGGGATTTTCTTACAGACTTTCAGCAAGATTTCCATAAGTATTTACTAATGTTCACTTTTCCGTTCCTATGAGAAACATATTCGAGCCACTCTCGATTCTGGACCAAACTGATTGATTCCCTCTTCAAATAACTACCTCATGCCCAGGCCCATGCCCTCCTACTCCCACGGGATCCAAGGACAAAACCCCAAATTTTGGGAGGGATTGAAAATTGCCTCCAGAAACATTGCAAGGGCACCGTCGAAAATTGGAAACCTGGACTGGATTGACTTGTAAGTGCTGCCGATATTATCTGTTGTCAAGAGACTTGGTCTTATGAGGCCCTGAAACTAAATGGCTATCAATCCTTCCTGGAAACAGCCACCCCGTCTTTTGTGGGTAGGGCAAACGGTGGCTTAGTGACTTTTACATCCATTCGTATACCTTTCCTCTTAGGCGTATGGGGAGGCATTTAGCACCATTATCTTAAAACATGATTTAGTGGTAACAAATTAAATGGTTGATAAGAAGGGGAACACACTCCCAACTTACACGGGTAATAGGAAAGGAAGTATAATCGATTTTATTCTTTTGTCCCCTGAGCTTGTACAGGTCTTTGCATACTTTAAGGTCATTACTCACTGTTTAAGTGACCACAACCCTTAACTGTTATCACTGAACCTCCAGATACTCAAAGCCATAAAAATAAAGACATTAAGATAGATCACCTTAATAAAAAGGGGGATAGAATCAAATGGGAAAAGGTGAACCCCGCTCTTTTTAATGAACAAATAATCTCACAAAATGTACCCATAGTTCTATGTTGCTTCTCAGATAATGCAAATGATCATTCGACCTTGGAAAGCTTTAGTACCCTATGTAGAGCTATTTCAGAAAAACTGACAACTGATAAACCTAAAAATTATAAGTCTCTTGTAGATGGTTTAACTCAGCATGCAGTCAGGCCCATAAACAGCTAAAGTCTTCTCTAAAAGAATGGCTCCGGAAGTTAGAGCCACAAGGCAGTATTACAAACTTACGATAGCGAAAGGAAAAAGGAGATCCAGGATAAAGCTTGGGAGATCCTCCTTAAGGAGGCTGGTTTAAAAGATAATTCACTATTTTGGGAAATTATCAACCGCCCTCTTTTTCTAGATCAAGAAACCTCAACAGTTGAACCTTTAATCCCAGCCGATTTATGGGTGGCCCATTTTGAACAGATTTTCTAATCAAATTCTAGTGCACCGTTATGTATTTCTCAGGCACCAGAACTTCCCTGACAGGTTGACCCTACTCAGGCTTTACCTTTACTCATAGAGGTGAATGACGTTTCATTAGCAATTGGGAAATGTGCAGGGGGGATAAGCACCAGGTCCAGATGGTGTACCAGTAGATATCTTTAAATCCAAACCAGAACTCTGGGCACCTCTCCTGACAAATGTATTTAGGAGTGTAGTCACAGAACAAATCCCAAGTCATGGAGAACAGCTATAATGTGTCCAGGTTTTAAAAAGGGGGATCAGCACTCACCAATGTGCTATAGACCGATATTATTGATAGACTCTAGTATGAAAATTCTGGGTAGAGTACTCTTGGCACGTTTGGAATCTTAGGCCACAGAAAATAAAATTCTTTCTAATGTACAATATGGTTTCAGATTAGGTGTTGGAACTGTTGACCAGTGCTTAAATTTTTATTTGCTGGCAGTAAAATATGTAATGGCAAAAGAAGGGTCTCTCCATTTGGCGTTTATTGATTTATCCTGTCCCTTTGACATGGTAAATCGATCAAAACCCTGGTCACTCATGGAGAAGATGGGGATGGAACCAGAACTGCTTTCTCTCCTAAAAACTCCTCCATTATTGATTGACTGTAAGAGTTCGTTATGGTTTGTTGGGTTAAACAAATCCTCACATTAAATTTACACGTGGGGTTCGACAGGGATCCATCCTTGCCCCTTTTTCATGTCTTTTATATATAACTGGGATTTTTAAACATCTTGCAGAGGTTTAAAAGGATATCCTTCAGTAAGATAAGCAACCCATTGCTATTAGTGTGCTCTGCAAATGGCCTCCAAACACTATTGGATTCATTTTTTTCCTATATGGAAAATCTGGACCTTAAGGTTAATCTTGCAAAGTTCTTTATCATGACTTGTGGGAACCATTAAACTAAATCCAAAACTTTCATAATGGGGAATTCAACCCTGGAGAAGGCAAAAGAGTTTAACTATCTAGTGATTCTGTTTAGTTCCTCTTTGAAATGGAACTACCTTTTGACTTACAGAGTACAACAATTTCATAACGGGGAATTCAACCCTGGAGAAGGCGAAAGAGTTTAACTATCTAGTGATCATGTTTAGCTCCTCTTTGAAATGGAACTGCCTTTTGACTAGCAGGGTACAACAATTTAAGAAAAATTACAGGCAATTTTTAGATTTTCGTATAGGTTGGGAAGGAAGCCTATTAAAGAAATGTTAACCTTGTATAACACCAAATGTATTTCAGCTGGGTCATATGGGGCAGACCTATGGGTTTACACAAACACAACCATTTCCAATAGGCAGGAAATTGATTAATTCACTGATTATTGATGACCCCTCCGGGGGCTGCCACTCTGGTCTGCCATCAAGAATTAGGTCTTGGGTACCTTGAAGACAAGTTGAGCCTCGCCCCACTTTTATTGTGGATTAAATTATTGATCAACCCTGAGGGCTACATGAAACTTTTGATGCCATTGGAATGAAATAGATGTTTGATAATCCTTTTTAAATTATCTCTAAAAGTAAGGATGAAGTTAAATTACAATATCTTAACTTCCGCACAGACACACGATTACGGAAAGCACAGTTTATGGTTTCTCTGAAAAGATATGTTGATATTTCGATGACAGATCACTCGGGACCATATCATCTCTGGGTTGTGAATCATATCCACCATAGTTACCTTACTTTCTTCGGGTTGTGCTTGATACATTTTATGGTTGCTTTTCCTCTACAGTATGTTTGGACACATGATGTACCACCATGTAGTTATGATCAGTACCCACACAAAGCACAAGTCACTTTATATTGTTTTGTTCTCTATATACTGCTTTTAGGCAAAATATTCTAATCCCTGTTTTAAGGTAGTCATAACTAAGAACTTACAAAGAAGGCTTGATCTTCTTGCAGAAACTTTGCATCCCAGAGATTTGTTTTGCTGTACTAAATGTTATTAGGAAGGCTTTAGAACTAAGGAAAAGGTGTGAATTGATCCCCCTGAGATTATGCTGAACAGTAGAAACATCTGATGCTGGGATCCCATGCCCAGGCCCGGAAGTTCCTTATTGGGTCCTGGGATCTAACCCTAAGGGAAACAGAAAAAAGATGCTGCTTTCCACTGCGGGAGCACCAGGGAAGGATAGCACATAAGAAGTGGCCAGCTCCTGCACTTCATAGGAGCAGCGTGCGGGAAACAGGCCGGCATTACATGTGCCTTAATTAAGGCTCCTCCCACAGCTCCCACAGCATAAATCTGCCTTGTGGGTGTCTCAGGTGGGACCGGGCACCCCTGCTTAAAAAAGAAAAAGATGAATGGTTTCCGGCTGCCATGGAACAAGGAAGTGGTCAGTGCCGCTAATAAAATATTCACTGCCCCAAGGAGGAAGCACCCCATATTACCCTAGGGGCTTGATGTGCACATGTATTTCTCTGCTTGTGATGGCCCCAGGAGGGCAGGGGCACCGACAATGTAAACTGCAAGCAACGTGGTGTCTGCAGGAGTGTCCCCAGATCAGTTTTAGAATTAATCCTCTGCCTCCCAGGTCCTAAAATGCATGACCTGGAGAGACTTGCTTTGCTTTTCAAACACTCATAAGGCTAGAACTTGAACTTTTTTTTATAGCATTGGAGTGCAGCAACATCTTGTGGTTGGTTTTATTGCTGCATTTTAAGTGGCCTAAAGGTGTTAAAAAAAGACACAAACATGTTATGCTCATTTTAAATGCTTTAATAACAATAAATGGCTTACAGTAGATTTTGATGAACATTGAAATGCTTTATTGATAATAATGATTGCATTTAAACATGGTTATTGGCTGTGGTGACTTAATGATGGGATTAATAACATGTGGTTGTGGGTCATTTTAATATGGTTACCCCTTGACAAAGCCAATAGGCTCAGACTTATATATTGCTCTGGTGATCCTGTGACGAAGCCAATAGGCTTTCCTTACATGTTGATATGGTGACTTGTGACAAAGCTAATAGACCTGTTTTTTTAAGCGATATCCCATTATATTTTCATGTTCTATCTGTTGTAGGCCGGGGGCGGTACTGTGATTTTGGAGGTCATGGCCCTCTTGGTGTCAAATGTGATTTTAGAATGTCACCAAATGTGTTTCTGTCTGCTTGATGTATATATTTGTAAACTAATGTGTAGTATTTAGTAGTGTGTGTAATAAATGTACTTTTCCTTTGCAAGGAAAAAACACTGACTGGACAATCATTTATTATTGCGTGCCACATAATGGTGATTACTGGCCCACACCACCTCCCCTGAGTAGGCCTTGGTCTGCTCTGCTTTGTTACCCTGAGAGTCAAGTGCTACAATAGGGTGCTTAGTTCTCAGAAAGGGGATATTGTGGGTCCATTACTTGTGCAGGCCTCTCATCCTGCACAACTATTAACCTCATTTCTTACACATACTTTTTCATGCATATTAAATCATAACATCTGGAAATTACTTATGTAATAGATTGGAGATTAAAAGTGTGGATGAGTAGGTGAGTAGGGTGGAGGGAAGAAAACATAGTCCCATAGATGTTCTGCAATCCAAGCAATGGACAAATACGTCAACCAATCAAAACACGGTGGGCCTCATTAATACTTGGCCGCATTAGGGGACATTTTGGCAATTGTCTCCACATGTGGCGATAACGATTCCGCATGACCCGAGGGCTGATTTGCGCTGTATTTAAAGAAAAACAGATCTTCATAAAAAATGCTGTTTTCTGGGGGTTTAAGAAAATATGCTGATATTGCTGGTGATGTTTCTATCCAGCGCTGGTTTAACCAAGTGCAAGTGTGCATGCGTTAATTTACATATTTTCCTTTTTTCTATTTTTTCCAGCACGCAGGAAGGCTCTGTCTACACTTTGCAGTACATATAAAGAATGGTCCCAGTATACGAATTAATGTACCTTAAAAGAACCAATGAGTTATGTACAATTAGACACAGAATCATAGTATTCTTAATGAACAGTGTTATTTAATCACACTGAACAACCAGTATTTTATAACATTCGTTAACACAGTTTTTAAAGCAGTGCCCCAGGAGGGAGGGTATAGTGAATGAAGTGAGGATAAGGGAGTGAGTAAAACAGTGTATGGTTCACAAAATCAATTATTCCTCAGGGAGGGGCTCATCCAAGAGCCAGGTAAATCACATTAGATCCATATATTAAATAGCCATAGTTGCAGACAAAGAGCACAGTGATGAATCGCTGTTGGTCAAACTGGCTAACGTGGTAGATGTCGACGTTTCGACCCCTGGAAAGTAGTAGGTAAGTATATCCCTTACGTTGGGGTCTTCCTCAGGACAGGAGTGTAGGGAGGGGGAGTGGGGGCGAATTACCATCAATAGCCCAAAAGATGGGCCTGAAGAGAAACAGGGCGCGTAGGCTCCAAACTGGTATGAGCGAGCAAAAACACTTGTGATGGTGCTGATTCATGAATGAGTGAAGAGAAAGGGGCCAGCCAGGGTTAATCTGCTGGGCCTTGGAAGTGAATTGACACAGTCACACCATCGGGCAGAGAATGCTCTGTGTACAATCGTTTCGTAAGTCAAAGAAATGTCTCAGTCTGGGAAAGGACGCGCCCTGTTTCTCTTCAGGCCCATCTTTTGGGCTATTGATGGTTATTCGCCCCCACTCCCCCCTCCCTACACATCTGGTGAAAGAGTTCACAGAGTGATCCTTGAAGGAGAATACCAACTGGGTATCATCCGCATAAGATATAGCAGTTGGCAATAAGCGAAAAAAGGGGTGCCAAATATATATTGAAGAGTAGCGGGCCCAAGGCCGAGCCCTGCGGTACCCCCCACCACAGTGGTTTGGCTTCTGACTTAAAGGGTTGAAGAGTGACCCTATGCGTGTGGTCGCTGAGATAGGACTGTAACCAAGAGAGAGAGCCATCCCCCCCATTCCCATCAATTTAAGTCTATCTAGTAGAATTTGGTGATCCACTGTGTCGAATGCTGCGGACAGGTCCAAGAGCACCAGCATCGCTGAAGCTCCCATGTCCACAGTCATTCTGACTGACTCTGCCACCTTCAGCAGTGCCGTCTCGATACTGAAACCGGACCGAAAACCGGACTGCGTATCATGCAGAATGTCATGCCTATCAATGAAGTTGGTTAGTTGGCGCTGACCCAACTTTTCCAACATCTTTGCCGGTGCTGGCAGTAATGAAATCGGGCGGTATTTGTTGAGCTCTCCCGGGTCCACATTAGGCTTTTTCATGAGGGGCAATAACATAGCATGCATCCATGAATCAGGGGAGATGCCCCTGGAGAGTGAGGTATTCTATACATGATTTAGGGTGGGATTAATCAGGTGAGCCAATGTCCTCCACAGTTTTGGGGGGCACGGATCCTCTGGGGACCCTGATTTACATTTCAGGATCTCCACCAGGGATTCCTGCTATGAGATGGGGAGGAATTCTGAAAAAGAATCCTCAATGTTGCGGATTCCCACGGCTTCCGTTTCAGCTCTTTCCATCCCTGCCATGAAGGTGTCATAGACCTTCTGAATTTTATTCTCAAAGAAGTCCAATAACTTCGAACACAATGAAGGGGACGGTTGTGTCTTACTCTCAAACGCCACAGGCTTAGTAAAGGAGCTAACTAGCCTGAAGATTTCTTTGCTCGAGTTTTCAGCGCTATTAATGCGCTTCACAAAGTAGTCCCTTCTTGCCACCCTCATCAATTTGTGGAGCTCTTTTAGAGCTTCCTTATAGGCCAATTTGGCCGGAGGGCTATTATCTTTCCTCCAGAGGGGTTCTTTTCTTTTACATTTGCTTTTTTCCACTCTGAGGTCCTCAGAGAACCATGGGGCCGATGGGGAATTTCTCGAAAGTCTGCCTAATCTGGCCGGAGCAATGTTGTCCAAGGCGGCAGAGATCCACCTGGTCAGTGCAGGCGTGTCCACATTAGGGTCGTTAGTTAATTGTGGTTGACTCCAACAACACTGGACCCAGGGAATCAGCCATTAGCTTCTTCCAATTTCTTTTTGGCATGTTGCGGATTTCTCCACCAGGTTGTAATATTTCCGTACTAAACGAGAAAGGGACCAAGTAGTGGTCTGTCCAGACCACTTGTTGCAGGGTCTCGGCTACCAAGGACGGAATGTTCGAGAATACTAAATCTAAAATGTGGCCTGCACAATGAGTGGGGAATTTTACATGCTGAGTGAGATTAGCTCCATTTAGTGACATAGTTAGCTGAGAGGCATGAATACAGCCGGGATCCTTAATATGTAGGTTAAAATCTCCTAGGGCCGTATAGTTGGCATATTGCAATTACTTCTGGGCAATGAAGTTGCATAGATCTGGGATTAGACTGAGAGGGCAATCTGGTGGTCGGTAGATCAATAGCCCCGCAAAGGAGGACGTGGGTCCGGTAATTATACAAAAATTCAGACCTTCTATAATGCCAACGTTTTGCAGGTTTGTAGTGGAGATCGCCCAAGAATCCCTCACAAAGATGGCTACCCCACCCCCTCTTTTTTCACCTATCCTGTTTGCGCAGCAGATTTTAAACCCGGGGGAATGGCCAAGGCCAAAGCCGGTCTAAATGCCTCCTTTAACCATGTTTTGTCCAGGAACATCACATCCCATTCATTGTTAGACAGCGATAGCCAGATATCATCTGCATGTTTGGGCAGTGACCTGCAATTGATCAAGTAGGCTCTTATCATGTCTCCTGACTTCTTTTGCACCGAAATTACATCCTTTGCAGTAATGTGGGAGTATAGCACTCACAGGTCAATCTCATGGCCAGTGGAGCATAAATTCTTCCTTAATGCCAGGAGAGAGTCTCGTGGCCAGGAAATGCTTTTTTCGCTAGTAAAAGGGAAAGCTTAGCTGGTGCTGGCCGCAACCCGGATGCGGACGGACACGGACGGGCGCAGACGGGCTTGCCTTTGGCGCGCCCCCTGCGCGCGTCCGGTGCGCGTTCGTGCACACATGGCAATCAAGTAGTGTGTACCAGCTCTATCTGGAAATGAGGAAGTCTGGGGGAGAAGCCGCGTCCCTCCGCTCAAACGGCAGGAAGTGCCGCAGCAGACCGGGGACGGGTAGAAAGTGAAATGTGCAAAGAAGCAAGGTAACTTTGCTAAGTTTAGTTCAAAACTGTGTTAGAACATTAAAAATACAATCAGTGACTAGCGAGTTTTAGACAATAAAATGATGCTAAAATAACCCCTCGGCGCGCTGCTCACTGTCCGCTGCGCGTCCGTGCACACATGGGGGCAGATTTACAAGCCCCTTGCGCCACTTTTGCGTCACTTTTCCCATATTAAAAATGACGCAAAAGTGGCGCAAGGGCCTTGTAAATAAGCCCCATGTGATTAAGTAGTGTGTACCAGCTCTATCCGGAAATGAGGAAGCCTGGGGGAGGAGCCGCGTCCCTCCGCTAAAACGGTAGGAAGTGCCGTGGCGGACCGGGGACCGGTAGAAAGTGAAATGTGCAAAAAAGCAAGTTAAATTTGTTAAGCTTAGTTTAAAACTGTGTTAGAACATTAAAAATGCAATCAGCGACTAGCAAGTGTTAGACAATAAAATTGTGCTAAAATAACCCCTCGGCGCGCTGCTTACTGTCTGCTTCTGCAGAAAACAGTAGCCAGTTCTACTGTAGACTTGCAGACTTTGCACTCAGGGTGTCGGAAACCACAGGAGGTGGCTGTATTCACCTTTAGCTTTTGCGCCTCTTTGCTTGGAGCAGGAAAATAGAGGCACTGTGCACTAATTCCTGTGTATTAAATCTCCATGTATGTGCTTGCGGCTGGAAGTGTGGAAGCTTTGGGTGGGCATCACCACTCCTGCTGCTGGCCATATTCCCCAGGGACTTTCATATATTTTGAGAGACAAAAAGTACCCGAAAAAGGCACCCTCAGGATGGAGAGAGTTAAAATGTGGTTTAATATGCACAAATGGTGACTGTGCTTTGGAAAACAGAATTGGGAAGCCTTAATGTTATAAAGGATAAATAAAAGCATCAATTTTGGTTAGAGACAGTAAATGATTTGTTACTGTCACCAGCTGAAATTGGTATGTTAAATAGAAGCAGAGAAAAATACCATTATATCCATGGACATGGCGGGAATGTCCCACAGCTGTTGCAATATTGTTTGTGTGTATATGCAGGACCACTGGAATTATACAGAAGGTGAGGGCCAAATTTTGTGGCAGGATTGAGTAAATTATGAAGCACGTAAAGGTAAATGATGCAGCATAATGTGGCAAATTTTTTAAAAGCATTACTTCATTGTTTCCTCATTTTTAAACTTGGTAACACTCTCTGGACATTGGTTGCACCTCATTAGTACCAGTTTAACACCCAAATATTGCAATGAGCAACAGGAGGGTGACCAGTCCAGCTTTGCAAAGGGCCTGCAACTGCACAGTAACACGTCGTGTTCTTAGTAACATTTGAACCGTTTGCAGTAAGAAACACCTTTTGCTTTGTTACAATCTGCAGATTATGTGGCAGGTGATGGATTATGTGGCAAATGTGGCAAATCTATAATTATGCAAAAATCGCTGTAGCCGCACAATTACATAATTCCACTGGCCCTGGTCATGTTCCCCCTGCATGGTGGTGATGTGTCTACTAAGAAGGGGCATTGAGTTGGGCTGAGGGAAGACTTTAAAGCGAAAAGCAACTTCTTATGTGCAAGAGCAGGCTATGTTTTTTCCAGATATTTCTGTGGAACTGGATTAAGAAGTGCCATTATCAATGGGAAGCAAGAAAAGACATGGGTTACTGCAGAGAGGAAAGGGAGAGGATCTGAAACATTGTTGTGTTACATTTTCAGAATCATTCTGCAAATAAGACCAGGCAGAGCCTTAGTTATGACTCATGAATCTTGCTCAGCTTACCTGGACATATTGTGTACCAAGCATGTAACAACTACAAAGACTGTCAGACATATGTACGCATTGCTTTTGCGGGTTCTTGCAGCATATCATTGTAAGTACACTCACACACAAGAAAAACATACCGTTATTTTTAAAGGTTTTATTTTAAACCAGTTTTAGTGAAGAATAAGTGAAAGAAAATAATTGCAAAAATCATTACATTCAAAGTGACAGCATAAACAAGAAATGTAAATAACATGGCAATCGGCAACATACTACAAATGGTGAATTTTTAGAATCCATACATGCTAAATCTTAAAGAATTAATAGTATTGCCATAATGAGGGTCAATATTTCAGTATCATCGACAACCCCTTGTACCTATATTGATGTAATTTATGTTTTCTCACTTTGCAGGGGTGTCTGCAAAACAAGCCTAAGTTAAGTCTCTGCAGGAAAATAAGTTATGAGACAAACAGCCTCAGATGACCGTGGATGGCTCGCTTCTGAGATGATCTGTTCTGCTGGCTCGAATGTCCTAGTCTCTATCTCTGTGTCTAAGAGTGCTGTGAACAGCTATTATATACCATTTAAAGCATTTTAAAAAAATAACAATAACCCTCATAATTGTGATCTAAGCTGAATGAAATACTGGGAGAAAAACCTTGCTGTTAGACCTGTCAGTCTTAGGCTGGTCTTCCCCCCAACGTTTTGCTTCCGCCTCCATTTTTTTCTGATCTTGTTTTTGCTGGTATTAGTACTCTGCACACTTTACCACTGCTAACCAGTGCTAATGTGCTTGTGCTCTCGCCTCTAAACATGGTAATATTAGCTTCTACCCATTTAGCATATCAAATTTACTTGTAAGTCCCTAGTAAATTGGTACTACATGTACAGAGGGCCAGTAAATGAAATGCTACTAGTAGGCCTGCAGCACTGATTGTGCCACCCACTAACATAGCACTTTAAACATATCTCAGGGCAGCCATTGCAGAGCTTGTGTGTGCAGTTCTAAATTGCCATTTCGAACTGGCAAAATAAACCTTTTGCAAGCCCAAACCTTCCTTTTTAATACATAAATGACACCCCTAGGGTAGGCCTTAGACAACCCTGAGGACAGGGTGCAATGTATTGAAAATCGAGGACATGTGCATTTAAGTTTTACATGCCCTGGTAGTGAAAAACTCTTAAATTCCCTTTTCACTACTGCAAGATGGATAGCATAGGATAACATGGGAGTTGCCTTATTACATTTTATAAGTGTATTTCCCAAATTGGAAGAGATGACCTGTTCATGTTTGGTGTCTCTAGAATCAGAATTAAAAATTATAGCTTATGATGAATTCGGATTTTAAATTGCAATTCTAAAAAAGCCAATCTTAGAAAGTTGGTATTTTCTTGCCTTGGCCATTTGGTGCCTGCAGCCTGTCACTGGTCACATGACAGGGGGAGTTGTATTCCTCCTAGACAGCCACAGACAATGGGAGCTTAGGTGTGGCTGGATGGGTCATCACTAGAAGGATGGGAGGGAGGAGCTGGGCCCAGCCTCACTTAGACCTAGATAGGCTGTGTCCTGCCTACACACAAAGGGCTGCAGAGCCCTTGTAGTTAGTTTGGAGCCAGGACAAGAAAAGCAGGGCATCTGTGCACCTCAAAGGCGTGCCTGTAGAAGCTTTTATCCACTTCGAAAGGCACAACTGGGTATAAATACTAGACCTCAGACACCAACTCTTCAGTACCCTTCTGGACTTGTGGATACTGCTGTGCTGCTGTAGGACTGCCATGCTGCTGGACTGCACTCTGCTTGACTCCTGATTTGCTGTGCTGACCTGCTGCCTGTTGCCCTCTTGCCTGGGTGAGAAGGTATGAACCTGCATCTCTAGAACACTAGAACCCAGAAAGACTCCAAGGGAGTTGGCTGGCCTCCTGATCTGAAGCCTCAGAGACATAACAGGCTACCAATAACCTTGCATCTGCACCTGGACGCTGCTATTTGTGAGTCTACCCTGCCAAGTGGTGCCACCTCAGTCCTGATCCCTTGGAAGTGAGCTTAAGGTACTTTGCCAACCTCTACGGATCCAGCAAAACTGACGCACCTCCTCTGCTGTGCAGTGCAACCACAATCAGAATGGACGCATCCCTGCTACTGCGTGGATTGGACCGATCGCAAAGACTGGTATCACCGCCGAATCCTGCATTGCCCACGTAACCGTCACTGTCCAACATATCCTCAGTGCAGGCCCTCACATCTCATCGATGGCAGTCTCACCGACAATGACGGACTCCACATCGCAGCCTCCCAGCTCTTCGGAGCCGATGCTTCCCTCAACTGCTCGCTGCATCTTCAACACCGAATTCGCATTGCAAGCTCTTTCGATTGGATCTTCAACGTCAATGCAACAGGACTGTGCACCGCACCCTCGCCGCATCTCAGCACCAATGCATCTCCTCGGCTGCACGACACATCTTCAACGCCAATCTGCGCAATGCTCCATAACCCAGGATTTAAGGTACAGGCCAAATTGGGTCCCTGTGGCTGGCTTGTGCTCCATCACAGTTGGCCTGAACTTGTGACTTTGTCCCTGTCAGGCGCAACCAGATATCCACAGTTGGAGCTTTATGCCTTTGGGCACTATTTTCCCTAAAAACTTTAAAATTCAATATCTTTGGTTCTCCAAATTGGATTTATGTCATTTTGGTCTATTTTTATTTATGAAAAATTACTCTATTTTTGTGGGATTCTTTTGTGATGTGTTTTCACTGTGTTACTATGTTACTGTTTGAAGTGTTGTATAAATACTTTACACATTGCCTCTAAGTTAAGCCTGACTGCTCTGTGCCAAGATATCCAAGGGTTGGGTACAGGTTAATTTAGGGTTTGTTTGTGACTTCATCCTGAGAATAATTGTAGTTGCTGTTTGGCCAGGGCTCACACCCCAGTCAACCAACAACCCAATTTTTTATTATACCTGCATATTTATATAAAAATCAAAAACTATTCTGATTTTTTCCAAACATTGTTGTGCATGACATCCTTGGCGTGGTTCTCCCCCAATCTTTTGCCTTCCAGACTTCTGTTTTTGCTGAATTCATATTTATTTGGCATTACGACTCTGTGCACTTTACCATTGCTAACCAGTGCTAATGTTCTTGTGCTCTCTCTCCTAAACATAGTAACATTGGCTTGCACCCAATTGGCACACTTAATTGTCTTATAAGTCCCTTGTAGTGTGTCATACCATATACCCAGGGCCTCTAAATTAAATACTACTAGTGGGCCTGCAGCACGTATTGTGCCACCCACTTAAGTAGCCCCTTAAAACATGTCCCAGGTCTGACTTTACAGCCTGAATGCAGTTTTAAACTGCAAATTCGACTTGGCAATCTAAACTCCTTGCTGAGCCTTAAATTGTAATTAAAAGGTTGAAGATGTACTTAAATTTTACATGTCCTGGTAGTGAAAAACTCCTAAATTCATTTTTCACTACTGTGAGGCCTACCTGTCCCATAGGAAAACATTAGGTTGCCTTATTACATTTAAGACCTGCTAACGTTTATTTGGGACCAGGAAGCACATCATGTTTGGTAGCTATGAAACTGTATTGAAAAATCCTCTTTAATGGTAAAGTTGGATTTTAAATTACAATTTTTGAAAATGCCACTTTTAGAAAATGGGCATTTGTCTGACCTCAGCGTTTTGGTGCCTGCAGCTGTCATAGGTCACATTACTGGGTGTAACTGACAGTTAGACTTTTTGAATTCCTCTTGGAACACCAGATGATGCCTGAAGGTTGTCATGCTGGCTCCAGTGCCTCTCAGAGCCTCCACCCTCTGCTCATTGATGGTGACCCGCTGCTTGTACTTCCTAGTGTTTCTAGGTATGTGGGTTCTCTGCACTATCTCTCCGTCACCCAGGGGCACTCGGGTAACCAGTACCTCATCCCCCATACTATTTGGGAAAATGTCCTAGCCAAGCGCTACACTAGCCAACTTCAGCGACTGCCCACCGATGGAGGGCTGTGCCCGCTTGAGACACTTGGCATCTCCATTGAAGTGTATTTCCTGCTGGCACCCATAGCACTTAAATGGTGCCTTTCTTGCAGACCTACTGTTAGGGAACCGTATTTTTTTCTTTTCAGTAGGGGGGTGGTAGTCCTGACCCGAAGAACTATTTTGGGGCCCTTTAGAGAACTCCTTGTTTTTGTTTTTGTGCCCCCTCCTCCTTCTTCTGGCAAGGACCCTTCCCACCCTTGTGGTGATCCCCCCCCAGATATCTTCTTGTGGACCCTGGTGCTGACCCAGTGGTCTGTTTCCTTAGCAAGCTTCCTGGAGTCAGAGAGTTTACTGTCAACAAGGTGTTGATGCAGATCTGGAAAATAAAGACTGAACATGTTCTCCTTTGCAATCGAGTAATACAGCCCCGGATAATCTTTTACTTCATTGCCTTCCACCCAACCATCCATTGCCTTACAAAAAGAATCAATACAATCCAACCAGGTCTGTTGGGATAGCTTCTGACTGTCCCTGAACTTCTGCCTAATCTGCTCTGGAACAAACCATAATTTCTTTCATGGGGGATACCTCATCCTGTCACCCACATCTAGGGTAAGTAGGGTGTCCCTACCGTCACTAGGGATATGCCTCCACAGACTAGCCCCCCTCAGGGACCTTGTGCTTCTGTAGGGCAATCTTATAAGCCTCAAACCATATAGCTATGTCATCTCCGACCACAAAGTCAGGCACCAGACCAGAGGGCACTTGGGTAACGCTGCCATCACTGGACTCTTCTTGCTTAGCTCTGATGTCCAGTTCCTTTTGACTTAGCTAATGGGCCATTCGCCTTTCCCTCACGGCTAATTTCATCTCCTCCAAGGCTCTCTCAGCCTTCTCTTTCTCCAATTCCAGTTTGGCAAGCTCCAATTTTAATTTTCTCTTCCTCCTCCTGTTCTTCAGCTCCTCTGGGGACAGGACTCCGGATGACACACTGCTCCCTGGTCGGGATGGAATCACTAATCCTGGTAAGATGTTGCCCCCCCCTCTTCCACAGGTAGCAATCCCAGACTCTCCTGTGAGTTTTGGTCCAATTCTTCCTCCTCATCCAGCTCCTCATCCTTCTCTGGGGTTACATTCAAAGTAGCACAAGCTTTTTCTCAGGCCCGCCACACATTTTGCATCTCCATCTTCCTGGTGGAGCTCTTTGCAGAAAGCCCAATTGCCTTGCAGAAATACTTGAGCTGGGCCACAGTATAACCCTCCTCGTTGGCCAGCTCAAAGTCCATCTTTGTAGATGCAGATGTAGAACCTCCAGCCAGAGACATGATTTCCGAAGAAAGAAAAATTGCCAATCAGTGACAGTTGAAATGAGTTTGCATTACTCCTTGGTATGAATTGGAAATGAACACCAAATTACCGTATGGCACTGCAGAAACACAAGTCCTATCCTCACCACTGATCGCCAGTGTTAGAAATTGGGGTTTTGTTTGACAGAGGAATGCACCCTGGCCAAGCAGGAACCACAATCCTAGTCAGGGTAAGTCAGATACACACCATAAATTAACCTGTGCTCACCCTCTGATAGCTTGGCACAGAGGAGTCAGGCTTAACTTAAGAGGCAATGTGAAAAGTATTTGTGCAACACTTCAAACAGTAAAACAGTGAAAACACCACACAAAAAGATACTACACCAGGTTAGAAAAATAGAGCTAAATGTAAGGAACAAAACAAGACCAAAATGACAAACATTCAATAAGTATAACTGGGGTTGTGAATGTTTAAAGAATGAACTGAAATGACGTGCCTAAAAGCACAAAGCACCAACCAGGGCTTTCTGGTTGCGCTAGACCGGGTCAAAGCCAAAAGTGAAGCCAACCGCGATGGAGTGCTGGTCGGATGCAGCGACCAGCCTTGGCCCGCTGAAACAGGTCGTTGGTTTGCAGTTGCGTCGACGTCGAAGACAAGAGCAGAGGAGGTGATGCGTCGATGTTGATCCTTAGGATGTCGGCGAGGAGTTGGCTCCGAGACGTGCAAAGTCGGAGATGCGTCGGGACTGGAGGCAATGCGCCGTGCTGGCAGTGATGCGATGTCCTTGATCCTCACAGCAGCGGCGATGTTTCGGCGTCAATGGAGACGTGCCAGTTCCGAGTGGCAAAACGATGGCGATGCACGGATTTTGGCAGCTGCAGCACTTTATACCCACCTCAAAGGGACCAGGACTGGATTGGCACCACTTTGCAAGGCCAGAATCTCAGGTGACAGAGTCCAGGCACTGTAGGCAGATGGGTTGGAAGTTTTGATGTCCCTGAGACTTCAAATAGGAGGCAAGCCCTTGGAGTAACCTTGGTTCTGGATTGAAGAGGTGCAGTTCCAGTCCTTATCACTCCCAGGCAAGGAGGGCAGCAGGCAGCAGCACAGCACAGCAAAGCAGGAGTCCAGCAGAGTAGCAGTGAAGCAGAGTGGCAGTCTCTTCAGCACAGCAGTCCTTCTTCATGGCAGAGCATCCACAGGTCGAGAAGAGTACTGAGTTGGGGGTGTCAGGGGTCCAGGACTTATAGCCGGTTGTGGAGACGTCAAAGATTGAATAAATCCAGCTGTTTAGTGCTAATTGATGAGTCAGGCAGTGCCTACACTGTGGAGTTGTATCTGAAGAAAAAAATGGGCCTTTGAAGTGCAGAGAGTGTCTGCCCTTCTTACCCTGGCATCAGACTCACAACAGGGAGGTATGGAGCTATATGGGGACAGGACATAGGCTATTTTAGATGTATGTGTCAGCTCCTGCCTCCCATCAGGAGGTGGATGACCCATCGGACACACCTAAGCTCCCTCTAGAGGGAATGCACAATGCCCAGCTGTCACCCATCCCAGATGCACATTCAGAGACAGGCAGAAGGCACCAAATGGCTAAAGTAAGAAAAATGCCAACTTTCTAAAAAGTGGCATTTTCAGAATTACAATTTAAAATCTAACATCACCCTAAATTGGGATTGTAAATTGTGATTCCAAAGACACCAACTTGGGGGTCCCATCCCAATTGGAAATTCCACTTACGAAATGTATTAAGGTAATCCCAATGTTAACCTATGGGAGCCTTGCATTACTGAAAAAAACAATTAAGGGTTTTTTACTGCAAGTACATGTAAAACTTAAAACTACATGTCCTATTTTTTAAATACACTACACCCCACCCTTAGACTGTCCAGGGACTACCTTAGGGGTGAAATATGCATTAAAAAAAAGGTTTGGGGCTGGCAAGAGGGTTAACTTGCCAGGTCGAGATGGCAGTTCAAAACTGCACACACTGTCTCTGCAATAGCAAGCCTGAGACATGTTTAAAGGGCTACTGAAGTGGGTGCCACATTCAGTGCTGCAGGCCCACTAGTAGCATTTAATTTACAGTCCCTGGACACATGTAGTGCACTTTTCTAGGGTCTTATAAGTAAATTAAATATGCCAATTGCAGATAAGCCAATGTTGCCATGTTTAGGTAGAGTGCACATGCACTTTAGCATTGGTTAGCAGTGGTAAAGTGCCCAGAGTCCTAGGGCCAGCAAAACCGAAGTCAGCAAAACCAGGAGGTCTGCAGACAAAAAGGCTGGGGAAACCACGCCAAGGATGCCAGGTCTAACACCTACATTGGATGACATTTTTAACATGAATGATCCCAGCACTATTTCTGTGTATAATTGAGGTGTTGGTGGTACCTGGTGACATGATTTTCTAATGATGGTCTCTTGGAGATATAGGACAACCATATATCAATAGCATAGCACAACAGCATCTGGCCAGTAGAATATTTTTCAACAAAAAGATGATAGAGGTTAGATAGTATTTACTAAGAGGTGAGTCTGCTCCTTTTGAGGGTTCGATTGACAACATTTGGAGAAACAACTTGCCAGATGAAAAGAATGTGTGGGTGAAGACAAAATGGATTCCAGTCAGTGGCCATACATGAGGTTTTGAGGAGCTCATTTATTAAACTTGCTATATTCCTCAAGGCCCAAAAGGCCCTAGAGTGGATATTGTTTTCTTAACTAAAAGCAGAGGTTGATATAATTGTGGAATTTGCCATAGTGTAATTATGCAAAATTATGCAGTGGGCAGCCATTCGTACTTGCTATATTCATTGATGCTGTACGCCTGTGTTGGGATTTTACTGACAAATTACTCATAATTACGCAAACAGGCATAATTGCCTAATTTTAGGTAATTTTGTGTCAAAAGAGGAACAAGAAAATCACGAAAATTACATCAAGTTGAGTACAAATCATGGGAGAAGTAATATTATTACTGTATTGAAATATGTTCATTCGAACAAATGTTGTTGTTAAGTGCTAATTGATGAGTCAGGCACTGTGGAGTTGTATCTGAAGAAAACAAACTCAAAGCTTGCAGTAATTATGATAGTGGTGTGAAACTTTTGGCAATTTATTTTAATATTTAGTCAGATATTAAAATAGAATTATTGTAAATAACAAGCTTGGGGATAATAATGACAGGTCGGACCTAAAGATAGTTGTTAAAGGTATGCCCCTTTACAGTCCTCTGAGCCTGGCAATCGTCAGCTGTTATTCACCTATTCGTGGATTCCAATCTAGAGAAGGTACACAGTTCATTTTCTTCATCTGTGATGCCTCCAGATGGAATATGCGATGTTACATCGCATGCGCTACAACGCATGCGATAACAACGCGGTTGTTACAACGACTGTGTTGTTAAAACGCAAAACATTACATCGCAAGTCGTTTCTACGACTTGCTGTAGGGGTCGCGCTGGACTTAGGAATAGTATAATTTACTATTTCAACTCCAGCATGTGCAACAGTAGGAAAAGGTGTTGGAATAGTAAATTATACTATTCCTTAGTTTAGTGCGCCCCCTACAGCAAGTCGCAGAAACGACTTGCGATGTAATGGCTTGCGTTGTAACAATGCCGTCGTTGTAACGACCGCGGTGTAATCGCATGTGTTGTAGTGCATGCGATGTAAACGCTGTTTCCCCTCCAGATGTAATTGACAATGGGACATTTTGGCTACAAGCTCTCCATGATATGTGTGACTTTGGAGGACATCTTCTTCAATACCATTACAAACAGTGTTTATTCCTTTGTTATGCATGTCTCTCTTAGAGAGCCTCTATCATTTATTTCAGTTTTAAAATGGCATAACATTGCTGTGACGTGGGAACAGTTGATAACAGAACTCATTACCCACTGTTGCTACATCATAAAGGGCTTCTAGGGCAGGCTGAGAGAACTCTCTGAGAGCCTATCAGCGCAGCTCTGCTGTCTGCTTTCACTGAAAGCAGAAAGTACAGCCGCAGGAGGGGGGAGGAAGGCAAGGAAGGTGGTGTGGGTTGGTCAAGGCTTCTACTTTATTCCTTTGGGACAGGGATACATAACAGAGACCATGTTCCCCCATTACTCCTCTGCCACTGCATACCAGTTAAAAGCAGGGACATGCGATTTTGGAGGCCATACATAACATAAAATTATAGATGGGTAAAAAGTGAATTAGGGGAATGTTTTTCACCTTGGGGTTCTTAGTGACATCACAGACAACTCAAGCTTTGCTCCAGTTGTCTATATGACATCACTCAGAATCCATCAGTGAAAAACATCCCCGTAATTTACTGTTACCCATCTATATTTCTATACATTGCATCCTATCACTAGCTAGTGTTTTGCAGTAATTGCTTTTGGTGCATCTTGTTTATGTTCAGTACAGCACCCTAGGAAGAAAATCGGCCTCAGTGTTTCATCTTGTATTGAGACTGATCCCTTTTAAAATGCAATTTGATTGCTCTGTGTGTGAAATATAATAAGATATTTAGTCCTGCACCGTCTAGCTTACCCTGTGCGATGGGAAAAAGTTTCATGATGCAGGATAATTATAATTCAATAGTTTGTGTTATGTGAATATTTGCAATTGTATTACATGGAGCTTCAATGATCCCATAGCAAGTTAACAGTGTAGGAAAGCATTATGCCACTGGCCTTAATCAAGTTCTTGATTTCTTCAGTGACTATTGTATCCGGACTCGATAAGTTCTTTGTCAAAATGCCATTTCTCTTTTTGCGCCTCATGTCATAAAACCTCCTTTAAATACAAACAAACCCAAGGTTGGGGGTTTGTGACAGAAAATAATAAACAACTGGAATGTGCTGCATTCAAATCGACCAGATAAGCAATGCATGTATTATAAACGAGGCGTTTTTCTCATCAGCTTTTCCTGAAACACAAATACATTTCCACGAGTATTTATTTCCCTTCAAGTTTCCTGTGACATGAGTTAAAATTCGACACCTCTGAATTATTGCCTCACAATTTGGAATGTTAAACGAATTGAAAACTATACACGCTAAAATATAATAAACGATTTTTTAAATGAATTGTTAATTATAAATTACTAAGTGAGCCCTACATTAAATTAAAAGCAAACCAGCGTGGTGTTAATTATTCTATCTGTATATGCATTAATTCAAGCAATGAGGCACATTGCAGTGAGATATTGACAATCAGTATCCTGGGGCACAATGAGGGTAATTCAGAAAGGAATGGACCAAACAATACGAAACTTATGCAGAGTGAACTAATTGGAAGTTTGTGGGACATGATGTTTTTAAATCAACTTTAAGTATAGCCAATAATTTGGGTAAATACCTTGATGCTATTCGTGTATATTTACAAACCAATAAAAACATTGTATTTCTGTTTCTTCTCTCTAAGCTACAAACGTTTAATAATTACCCACTTTGTCCGTGTGCATCAGACTTGCATCAGACTTATGCAGCAGCCAGGTCTGGTGGCTTAGTGAACTAATGCGTCCACTGTAGGGACCTGTGTTTGGCCTCATGGCAGTAGCGTAGCAAGACGGGAGTGGGGAGGGCGGTCCACCCCAGGCGGCACGACTTTCGGGGCAGTGCCCCCCCTCTTACATGCGGCAAGGACCACCACAGTGGCAAAGTGGCTAGCTACGCCACTGCCTCATTGTCACAGGTTGAAATCTTGGCGGGTCCACTCAGCCTTTCATCCTTCTGAGGTCGACAAAATGTGTACCGTTGAGTAGCAATAAATATCTGTTATTCAGTGTCAAATTACCCTTCTGGGTGAACGTGCGTTGTAAGTTGATTATATTTACTTTTTATAAATCGTGCACAGTTTAGCCACGAGTTTGTAAATTTGCTTTTAAGCCAATAATCCAATTTATGATTGTAGAATGTTTTCTGATTCGAGCCCAGTATTAGTATATAAATCTGCTTTATCTACTCTTATCACGTAATAGCTGTCGTTGTTATTGTGGTTTAACTATACTGCGATGGCGCACGTTCTTTCATACTGTTGTACTTCCTGACAAGTGTACAGTGACAAGAAATTGGGGGCTTACTGTTGCTTTGAGCCAAATAGAACCCTTAGGCTACAAACATGTTATATTTTGTACAGAGTGAGTGGTATAAAAAGACTTTAAATGAAAGTGTAGAAAAACTACTCCCACGCCAAGAACGCTTACTAAAAGTATCCTTCATCAACGTCATAAAGGGCTTAGAAGCCTTGAGCTGGCTCTGCAATGTTTCTTTCTGCTGCAGATTGAGCATTGTTTTCCACGGCTATCTCTCTATAGCAGCATAGAATGTTGTTTGGCCGAGAAAACACGAGCAATAAATAAAGATGCGTTTACATTCTGTGTTTATCTTGTCACAATTGTTGTGCTTCAAAGACTGAGATCAAATATAAGGCTATGTTTTTCTGACAAATTGCTGCTTATTTTTTTAACATGGGGATAGCTGTTTAGGTTTCCTTCTCCAACTTCAAAGTGATAGGAGTTTTTAAAGCGAATTTTGTGACAATCTTGCTGGAGTACAGGGAGTGTGAAAGGAGAGGCTGTAGGATGCTATTTTTGTTGCAACACAACACAATGTAAATCCCTGTAGATGAACTGTGCACATTCAGCAGATAGGAAAGCAAAAATCAAGCACCTGTAATTCTGACGTGTTCTGAAACAGAGATTTGAATAGGATCAAAACAAATCAAGACACTTTACTTGGTAATGCACAAATGATAACTATTCCCAGAAATCCAATTTCCACACATTATCGTGTGTGCTATATAGTTTTATCAGTAAAATTGTAGGTCTGTGCAAAGTTAGTGGCCATTGCAATGGAAAATGTGTTCTCTGTAAATAACAATGTGATACCACACAGTACTTTAGTTACATTAAAAATATCGCCTCTCCATGCCCATTAAAGTTAGGTGGGTCACAAAAGTTTGTCATTCTCAAAATTGGGTCATAGTTCTTAAATGTTTGGGAGCCACTGCTCTATAGATTTCTTTTAGTTTATTGGGTTATTCTACAACTCACCCACTCATGCTTTAGTTTGCTTCAGTTTCATTGATTGCTTTACTGGGCGAACGAAGGCCATTGAGAGCCAATGGCATATTAGTTCATCATAACTGTTTCTACTATTTATTTAGTGATGCTTGGCCTCTGGCTGATAATTGATAGCAAGAACACTGATCTGGATAGGCATTCAGTCCAAAACAATCATGTTGACCTTTTTATCAGTATGTATTGGCTCCTGTTAGCTCTGTCCCCTATTTGTTAAATATACCCATCTCTGCACTGTTCAATGGCAGTAGTGAAGTCGTTGCAACCTTTATATGCCTCTGTCAATAAAAAGCAAAAAGGCATTTAAATCTCCTGCTATCTCAGTGCTGATATCATAACCAGCTCAGTGTTGGTGCCCATTCTCAAAATCCACTCTGTATCCTCTTTTTCAAAGCACTAATGGATCGTCTCACAGGTTAGTCTATTCACATATGTTGTGTTGGAATTGTTTTTTGGAGTGCTTTGTTCACTTTGTGCATGTCTGTTCTTCAAATGGACTGCCTAAAAGTCCATCCATGAGAGGCAAGCATAGATACATTTTCGAAGAACATATGGAGGGACAAGGAACTAAGGGAGCAGAAATACAAATGGATATGTGTGGAAACCTCAATTGTTCATGTGGACATTATTGAAAATGGTTGAATAGCCAGATGAATAAAGCCCAAGAAATGTCATAATACCCTGGATTAAATTGGATAAGCAAGACACCCTTGGAAAAAAAGAAATTGTGGATTTAATTGTTTGGCAGAGATAAGTTATCATGAAATCCTGATGAAGGCATTAAATCGGAAACCTAAAGTATGTGAGAAATCTGAGAAGTAACATATATGAGTGTAACAGACAATTCATTCAGAGTTTGCACTATTTGTATTTGCTCTTTTTTCAAATTGGACTATTCAAGTATGACTGAGAAGTGTGCTTGTGTGGTAAGTGGTTAAGGCTAGTCAAGTGTAAAATACAATTTTTTTGATCACTGTGTTATCAAGTTTATTTTTCCATAAACTTTGAAAAATTAAGAAGGATTTATCTTAGAATACAAGATATACACACAGACACATGCAAAGGACTGTTTGAAAACAAGATTTCTAGCGTCAAGTGGAAGGAGGACTTCATCATAATTATTGATCTACCAAGTCTGTACACTGGCATATCACATAATGATGGCATTGAACCATCAAGTATATTTTGTAAAAGATCACTAAAGTACTATCAGCAAAAGTGTATGATTTTGGATGTGAATGAATTCTGCCTGTATGAAAAAAAAATCTATTTGGTGGGCAGTACAAAAACAGAGAACTACCATAGACAACTGCTTCACCCTCAATTATGCTAATTAATTTGTAGGCTGGTGGAGGAACAGATGACCTGGGCAGATCATCCCAGCCAATGGATAGAATAGCTCAATCTATGAGTGTGCTACACTGATAACCTTTTTACTGTCTAGGGGGAGGATGGGACAGGCAGAAGACTAAGACTCCATCCTGAATCAGAATAGCCTGAATCTTCAATTTACCAGCCATGTGAGTAAACATGAGGTCCATTTCCTAGATTTTATGTAATCAGTGTGTAATAACACCATCAGAATCAGCCTGTTTAGGAAATGTGCAGCGGGAAATAGTATCTTTCATGGCAACAATAATTGCCAGAGAAATCTAAAGTGGAGAATCCTCCTTGGAGAGTTGCTCTGCGGCAAGTGCAATTTAGTAATAGTGACAATTTTGGTAGAAATCAAATGAGATGGACCGAGGGTTCAGAGTTAGAGGGTATTCTATAACGGCACTTGAGACAGCCAAGGAGAGAGTAAAACAATATTCACACCAGGACCTGTTATTAGATTCAGTCAAACAGAGAGAGAAATCAAAGGTCAGATTTTTGACCAATTTTTTGGTGGATTTGGCTGTGATTTGTGAGTCAATTCGCAAGAATTAGCATATACTGAGATCAGACATCAGAATGGGACATACTTGATGCATACGCCCACAAATAACATATAGGAAGAGTACTTCTCTGCAGGTTCATTTGTTGTACAGCCATTTTTCAGCCAAGGCCAATCCCCAATTAAATGTATCTGAGACAGCTTTTTGCCCATGCATGAAATGCAAAGCATGCAAATATATTAGTAAGGTTTCTATCTACAAGATACCAGGCAGAACGAAGCAGGTCAAGATCAACAAAGTATTTAATTGCAATTCGGATTATCCTGTGCATTGTTTTGTATGCTCCTGTAATAAACAATACATTGAGGGCATGATACATCCTACTAAGAATTGTATTCTAGAACACAAGTGAGCCAGAATGAAGGGGGATTCATCATACAAGTGGCTAATCATTTCTAGGGAGGTCATGCAAGTAATTGAAATCTCATGAGGTTGTATTGTGTGGAATGGATGGAGTAGTTCCCAATGAAACAGGAGGGAACAGAGCTTGGCGCTATGAAGACTTGAATTGAAATTCATTACTAACTTGCACACCATGATTCCCCATGGGCTCAATAGTGACAAAGAGTTGTCTGTGCATTTGGGTTAGAAGGTGTGCTGTATCGCCATTCTAAAAGTTAAAGGCACCACAAGGAAAAGCAGGGATTACAAAAGTGAAGAATGCCATAGTTCACTCATCTGGGCTTGATTTCCATGAGTGATCTAATTTGCATATATTTGCACAGATATAAGAAATGTGATTAGAAACAAATTATAGACCAGATTCTATTGCATCTGCGGGTGAGCCTGATAATTTTCCTGTTTGGGTATTCATCAGTAAAAGCATTTAATTTGTTTACAGGAGTTAAGGATTAGTTTTATAATGGTATATGACTTTCAAGTTAACCCCAATGAATTCTAGTTTAATTAATTTATAGAATAGGCCTTATTGGGATATTGATGGTTCTTCTTAGAATTGATAATTTATTATGTGGTTAACTTTTTGTGATATTGTTTGCTCTTTATGAAATGTGTAATCAATTGAAAGCACAAAGCACTTTCACTTAGCCAAGATGGCTGAAATGTATGAGTTTCAGCTGTTTTGCACTTGAGGGAGGGAGACATAACGCAAACACAGTGACCAAGGCTTGTTTAGGGAAAGCATGTAGGCTTGTGTTTTAGGAGTTTTTAATTGAACGTTTTAACTTGACTGTAAAAATATTGTGATTTTATCTGTGGGGGGCTGCTACTTTTTTAGTTAAAGTTTTCATGCTGCTATTCGACTGGGAGTGTGTTAAACTCCTTCCTGCTTTCTAATCTTGCACTTAGCACTTTGCGGGGAAACGCTTGCCTAGAGTGGCCATATTGTTAGTGCCATGCGTTTCCCCCGGTCAGCGCTCTAGTCGCTGCACGCCGGACTTCCACCACCGTATTTAATGGCCACTGCCCGTACGCGCAGCGGACACGCGCCGATGGCACGCCTAAGGCAAGCCCGTCTGCGCCCGTCAGCGCATCGACAGCGGCCAGGGCCAGTCATGCTGCCCAATTGAAATTGGAAGTGGGTGAGAGGGTCTCGTACTCAGGTGAGGCCTTAAAAGCGCTCTGGGCTCCTTTGTGTTTACCACAAGGTAGTATAGTCACACCTTGTTGCCCAGACTACGTTTGTGACACTTGTGGCTTCATGCCGATATTAGATATTCCTGGTAGGAATCCGCCTAGTCAAGTATCAGTGACCCTCAGTTTTCGGGCTGCCCTTATCAACGTGAGATCACTTAGGAAGCATCATGTCGATGTGTTTGATTTGATTTTGGATAATGGTTTGGATCTAGTGTTTATTACGGAAACTTGGTTAGACGATACCTCCAATCCAATTGCTGCATTAGCCACTCCAGCCGGCTTTAAGATCTCCCGCCTAGACCGGAAGGTAGGGAGGGGTGGTGGTGTTGCTATTTTGTACAGGGAGATGTGGTCTCTTCACAAGGAGGACACCAATGTCTGGGGCGACAGTGAGGTTTTGGATTTAAGCCTACACCTCTCGGACCATTTTACGTTGGGGGGTTCACTTATTTATCATCCCCCAGGTCCGGCTAGTACTTTTCTCAATTCTTGTAGCGATGCCGTGGCGGAGCGGGCGCTTCGCTTTTCGCAATGCTTGGTCTTAGGGGACGTTAACCTCCATCTTGATCAGTCAGAGACCAGGTATTCCAGGGACTTTCTAGATTCGGTCAATCTGGCCCAACTTTCACAATGGGTTTGTCATCCCACGCATCAAGGTGGCCATATATTAGACCCCATCTGTTCCAACTTCCCTATTCAGGTGGACCAGCCTCTCCCGGTCTCTTGGTCGGACCACTTTCTCGTTTGCTTTTCCTGGGAAGCCCCGCAGCAGAATTTGCCAACTCGGTCCGATCTCCCACCAGTTTTCTGTAAAATTGACCCTTTTGAGTTCAATAGTGCTTTGGCTTCCTCTCGGCCCTCTTGTCAGCAGGACCTTGAAGGGAGTCTGGCGGGGTTTACGGAGTGGATTTCCAATTCTGTGACCGCGCTCTCTTTTTCACGCACACCTAGGCTTGCAAGGGATTCCCCTTCCAAACCCTGGTTCTCACCCGAGCTCCAATCACTGAAACATGATTGTAAGGTATTGAAGAGGGCGTGGTGTTCCAACATCTACTGCCCGCAGGCGAAACATGCTCTCAGAACTAAACAAAAGAGCTACAATAGGGCAGTCGCGGTCGGTGTAGGTGTGCCGGCCGGGCGGTGACGTGGGGCGGGGGAGGGGCAGGGTGGGGAGTAGCAAAGTATGGATTACGGACCTATACAGGTAAGTAAACATTTAAATCAATAAAACGAATTTCGTTGGGCGCACTGCATCGCCAAATGCGATGCAGTGCGCGCAACGAAATTCGTTTTATTGATTTAAATGTTTACTTACCTGTATAGGTCCGTAATCCATACTTTGCTACCCCCCAACCTGCCCCTCCCCCGCCCCACGTCACCGCCCGGCCGGCACACCTACACCGACCGCGACTGCTATAGGGCGATTGCTGGGGCCAAAAGCCGATATTTTTCCTCGCGCATTGACCAGGCGAATAACAACTTGAAAGAAATGTTTTCAATAGTTCAAAGTTTCGTGGCTCCCTGTGCCCTGGTTTGCTCGCTGCCTGCCTCTGAGACCTGGTGCAATGTTCTTGCTAAGTTTTTTGTGGATAAGATTCAGTCCATCCAGGCGGCCTTTTCTGTTTGTACTATTGGACCCTTGGCTCTTCCTCCCCTCCCCCGGTCCCCAGCCGGCCCTATCCATAAATTATATGTTTTTTCTCCAGCAGAGCTGTCCTGTACCCTCAAAATTCTTAAGGGTTTGAAATCGGGCTCGCCCGCTGATCCGTGTGCAGCTAGGCTTTTAGCCTCAGCTGCGGACATTATTAATCCAGAAGTCAATAATATTGTCAATACTTCCCTGTCGGAGGCCCGGGTGCCAGCCTCCTGGAACCAGGCAAAAATTCTCCCTCTTTTAAAAAAGCCTTCACTAGACCTCTTGTCCCCTGGAAATTACCGCCCAATCTCTCTTTTGCCAAGTCTGGCTAAAGTTTGTGAGAAGGTGGTCACGAGACAACTCACTGACTTTGTGGAAGGCGCTGGCTTGTTGCACCCAGCGCAGTCTGGCTTTCGAGCCTCTTACAGCACAGAGTCTGCGCTGGTGGAGGTTTCTGAGGCAATCCGGGAGTGCTTGGATGCCGGCGGGAGGGCAGCTTTGATTATGCTGGACCTCTCAGCGGCATTCGATACGGTGCCTCACTCCCTACTTCTTGCTCGCCTCTCGGAGATCGGCATTGCCGGTTTTGCCTTAGGTTGGCTTACCTCCTTCCTGGCTGACCGGTCGCAGCAGGTTTGGCTTCCACCTTGCGCCTCTGTACCTCAGCCAGTGGCCACGGGTGTCCCGCAGGGTTCGTCCCTTAGCCCCCTTCTCTTTAACATCTATGTCACCCCGCTGATATATTTAGCAGAGGAGCTTGGGGCTAAGGTGATTGCCTATGCGGACGACACTCAGCTTCTGTTTACCTGGGATGGTGACGATGTTGCGGTCTCCTCTGCCCAACACTGCCTACTCTCGGAATTTCGCTGGCTGGCTCAGGCCCAGCTGAAGTGTAATGAGGAGAAATCCGAGATACTTCTGTATGGCAAATTCCCGACCAATTTCAGAGAGCTACTGTGGCCCGCAGGGTTTCCCTTGCCTTGCTTGTTGGGCATCGCCGTAAAAAATCTGGGTGTATGGTTTGAGGAGAACTTAACCTTTGCTACCCAGATTAAGAAGTTGGCGGGTTCCTGCTATGGCATTTTAAAAATGCTGAGGAAGTTTCTCCCTCTTCTTCCAAAGGCTGCAAAGGAAACCGTGGTTCGGGCTTTGATCCTCTCTCGGCTGGACTACGCTAATGCGCTGTATGTCGGGACCCCTGGCTATCTGTTGAACAAGCTCCAGGTAGTGCAGAATTCAGCGGCCCGCCTACTGTTGGATCTCCCCAGAAGGAGTAGTGTGCGCCTCCATCTGCGCTCTCTGCATTGGCTTCCTGTGGAGGTGCGGATTAAATTTAAAATCTTGTCGATTGCCCATAGTGCCCTGTATGGCCGGGGGCCCAGTTATCTTCAAAAGAGGTTCTCCTTTTATGTCCCGGCGAGACAGCTGCGTTCCTCCTCACAATTACTGGCTCAGATTCCCCGGTTCTTTCGTCAAAGGCTTGGCGGATGCTCCCTTGTCCGGAAAGCCGTTCTGGCGTGGAACGCTTTGCCATTGGCTCTTCGCAGCATCCAAGATTCCCGGATCTTTAAGAAAAAGCTGAAAACCTTCTTGTTTTAAACTCTGGCATATGATCCTCTCAGGTTTCGCGCCGGGACACTCTCTGGAGTAGCCGAGCGCGCTACAAATGCATATAACAATAACAATGTCTGTTTGTGAGCTAATATGAGGCGATTAAACCAGCACTTTGAAAATCTTTTTGAGTGCCTGTGAATTTCTTTTTTGTATAAAGTACATATAAAATCCAAATATGTTTATATATGTATTTATGTAAGTATGCAAGAAAGTGATTTATGATTTGGAGTGGATTGAGGTCCACCACAGGTAATAAAGGCACTATCCTGTGAGGTACAGTGAAAGGTTTCAGTAATTTCAACCTGATCTCAACACTAAGTAGCTATGGCACAGAGCAGATAAGCTTAACTTAGAGAAAATGTGTAAAGTATTTAGCAAAACAGGTGAAATGCCAAAAACACTGCACAATAAAAAAAACTTACATTTATAAAATTAGAGACAAAAAATCCAATAAGATGAACAAGAGATATGAATTTTTAAAGATTTAGGTTAAAATAGCTCCAAAAAGCACAAAGTGGCAACAGTAGGGGTGGGTGGAGTTCATGGAGTTGCACTATGTGGAATTCTGCGGAGTTGCATAAAAACTCCATGGAATTTCACGGAGTTACTCTCTTCCCTAGCCATGATGGAGGAAGATGGCTATGTTGAGAAGGGAGCTGTTGTTAGGGGAAGAGGAGGGTGAGAAAGGGACGCTGCCACAGAGGTAGAGGGAAGTGGCTGATAACAAGGGCCAGTTAAAGAGACACTGCTGCATGGGACCTGAAGGTGTTATGTTATGTTATTGACACTTATATAGCGCAAACTGTTACCCAAGGGTGTCCTGGCGCTCATTGAAGTCATAAAGGGAAACCTGAGTCAAGAGCAGAAAGTTAAAAGCCTAACACTATGCGGTAAAGAGCCAAGTTTTCAGAGCCTTTCTAAAAGCCAGCAGATTTGGCTGAGATCTCAACTGCAGCGGAAGGCCATTCCATGCCTTGGCTGCGCTAACCACAAAGCTTCTTCCACCCCAGTTCGCCTTTTTTACAAAGGGCACTGATACCAGTTTAGCTTCTGAAGAGCGTAAACATCTAGTTGGTGTGTACCATTGGAATTGCGTGATGAGATGGTTGGGCCCAGTTTTATGCAGGGCTTTATGCACTACACATAGGGCCTTAAATTTTACCCGTTTTCGCATTGGCAGCCAGTGAAGTCTTTTAATCTCTGCTGAGATGGAGGCATGTTTAGGGATGCCGGACAGTAGTCTGGCCGCTGCATTTTGTAGAAGTTGCAATTTGTTCATCAAACCTTCCTGAATGTTGAGATATAAACTGTTACAATAATCTAATCTGGACATCACTAGAGCGGTAATCACGAACTGACGGCTATCATTAGGTAAAACATGTATGATCTTCTTACAAGTTTTTAATATATAGGAGGTGGATGAAACTACTGCATTCACCTGATCCTTGAGTTTAAGTTTATTGTCTATCCAGACTCCTAAATTCTTTGCCTTTTGGCAGGCGTGGGAAGAAGACCTAGAGAGTCAGGCCACCAAGTTGAGTTCCAAAAGTTAGCATCATTGCTGAACAAAACTACCTCTGTCTTACTGGAATTTAATTTTAGGCAATTTTGGGCCATCCAATTGCCCACTGGTGGTGGTGATAAGGTGCACCGTGCAGGCCGGGAAAGGAGATATTACTGTACAGGGATCCGAAAGGGGGAATGAGAGGAGTCCAGGGAACCAGACGGTGCACTTTGCAAGGTGCAACTTGGCTGATCTGAACATTTTGTGTGTGAGAATATGGGGAAAATTACTGATAGAACACATTGAATATCTATTAAATGTATCCAAGAATGGTTCGTAGATAATTATTTCTTCCTTCTGGAATACCTTATAATAGGACAAATAAATCAACCTGTATAGTCATGCAGACCATTAATAAACTATGTTTTTTAGGTATAAATTAAAAAGAAACAGCAATTGGCAATATGCTGTTCCTCGCATTCAGACAGGGGCCAAGTCTCTCAACTAAAACAGTGTTCAAGTGGGCAGTTGGTATTGAAAATTATAAAATAAATACTTAATAACATCTGGTGCTAATCAACAGTAATAGGGGTCCTCATGATGAATTTTAGTCCTAAAAGGTCGTTAACAGTAGGTGTGATATATATCACAGAAGAAAGTCTCAAGAGACTTATTGAGAGACCTGAGGTTAGAGTAGTTTCTTTTGAGTGGGTTGTAGGACTCATTTTTATCTAAACAACGATATTAATGGAAAAAACAATTGAGTTAATGTGTAACAAGCACCCTCATTTTTACTCATTTTTTGTTATTATTTTATTTTTATTTTTATTTTTGATTCGCAATTTAATTTAAGGAATGCAAACATATAGAGAAAAATCATATGTGGACATGAACAGATCATCCGCCTGTCTCCAATATGGCCGCCATTCTAGCTAAAGTCAAAATCAGACATGCGCGGTATAGTATTATTTGTTTTGCTTTCCAGTCCAGCCATGGGCAAGCTTGCCAGAGATGTAATGTACTTAACTAGCAGCTCTCCTCATGCTTCCCAGCCAGCCAGCCCTCTGTGCCCCTGCGACCCTGGCATCCCTTCCCACAACCTTCATCTTGCCAGCTCATCACAGCAGCCGCAGACTGCCATGTCTCATCTGCTGCCACCCTTGCCTGCACCTCCCAGCCTGGTGGCTGCAGCCTGGATTGCCCTGACTGTTGCCCCACCCTACTAGTCCCTGTGATCTGTCCCAAACCTGCGAGCCCCTGTGTGTTGCCTCACTTTGTAGACACATTTGCTTCCCTGGCCCTGCCAGCTCCTGCTTTGTGCCCCAGTTTGCTAGATCTGGCATTACCCTTTCCTGGGAGTGGGTGGGGCTTGCTGTGGATGGTACTTGTCGACGCTACACTCACCTCACAGCCTTCTGACTTGCACCCGGGCATGCAAAAAGAGCGGGTGAATGTTTGATTTGCTCTGCAGGGGTAAATGTTTGATCTGCTCTTCAGGGGTGAATGTTTGATTTGCTCTGCAGGAGTGAATGTTTGATTTTCCCTGCATTCCATCCATCATCTGTGTGTCTTTTGCTTTCTCGCCCTAAGTGCGCCGGGTATGCCCAGACGTGGGTCCCGGGCTCACTGTGTTACTGGATTCAAGCTTGCCTGGCTGATATGGGGTGGTGCCCCGAAACCGGTCCCAGGATGCTTGTTTTCAGTCCATGGAGGACCTGGCTTGGCAGTTTGGGCTGGACTGTTCCCATGAGGAACAGGGTCAAGACTGATTTGCATATGACTGGGTCTAAACTGGGGTGGCATGGTGAGCAAAAGAACGATGGATTTAACAGAGATCTCTTGACTGGGGGTGAATGTTTGATTTCCTCTGCATTCCGTCCATCATCTGTGTGTCTTTTGCTTTCTCGCCTTAAGTTCGCCGGGTATGCCCAGATGTGGGTCCCGGGCTCACTGTGTCAGTGGATTTAAGCTAGCCTGGCTGGTAAGGGGTGATGCCCCAAAACCGGTCCCAGGATGTTTATTTCCGGTCCAGGGAGGACCTGGCTTGGCAATTCGGGCTGGACTGTTCCCAGGAGGAACAGGGTCAAGACTGATTTGCATATGACTGGGTCTAAACTGGGGTGGCATGGTGAGCAAAAGAACTTTGGATTTAATCCAGATCTCTTGACTGGGGGTGAATGTTTGATTTTCTCTGCATTCCATCCATCATCTGTGTGTCTTTTGCTTGCTCCCGGTCATGGCAACTGCGACTCTCGTCTCGTGATCTCAGGCCAATCAGCTCCCTTTGTTGGCAGTGGCACCTGAGGGCTCTGGGTAAGTCTTGTTTTCCCCTCCCACTCTGCACAGGAGGACATGAAGCACTTCCCGCTCCATTTCTGGTACCCCGTGATGATGTCCTCACTTCTGCCCGGTGCTCCTTAAAAAAAAAAAAGGTTAAGTGTGGTGCACGCTGGTAAAAATCTGCTCCGCTGGCAGTAGGTGGAGTTGGCCGAACACTGTTCTCCAAGAGGAGTGCCAGAGTGACAAAACTCTGCAAAGTCCACCAGCTAAGTATACCGCCCACACCTAGCCAACAGTAGTCAGTGATTGAGGTAGACCATGACCAAAGTGCTTTTTCAGGCTGACTGCGATGGTCAACCAGGTTCAGCCTGGTCAAAAGTTTTACCTTGGAACTTTTTTTCTGGAAGTCAAAATCCTTCAGCGGGGCTAGGCAGCAGGCTGTATCAGAGGAGTGCTCCAAGGCATCGAATAGGCATAGAACGAGATCCTTGTGAAGCAATTAGATTTGGTGGGAAAAGCTCCGTGTGGGAAAAATTCACGGACGCAGACTTTTGGCGCCTATGCCCAGTCAAGATTTTTACTTTTGGACGTAGTTTTTTTTCATCTCAAAATCTTGCAGTGGAGCAAGGCTGCGGTCAGTGTCCAATGAGGGCTCTTTGACGCCAGATACCTTCTTGCTGAGGTCCCACCACAGTGTTGTTGCTGTGGAGAAGTCCCGAGTGACAGAAATCTGTTTCTTCATTCCAGTGAGGTTGCACCTTGGGCAGATCAGCTTGGCAGGTTTGATCTGGTCGTCCATGAATCGTGGAGCTCAGGTTTTTTGCAGGAGTCATTAGTGAAGTCCAGTTAGGCACAGCAAAGGGGCCCAAGAACTCAGGAACATCACTTGTGGGTAAAGATTCACTCCAGAAGAGGCCACCAGCAGTGTCCAGGTTAGGTCCAGTTGGTATTATTCAGCTGAACACTTCAGGAAAAGGCCTCTTGCAGCATGTTGTGGCCCTGTATCTTAAACAGGAGGTCAGCCAACTGACCTCCAGAGTCCAAATATTTGCCCTGGGCACAACTGGGAGCATGTATTAGAAATGCGATTAGAAACAAATTAAGGACCACATTCTCCTTCAGGTCTCCTCACAGGGCTCAAATAGCAGGTCCAGTCCTTTTTTTGTTCTTCCAAAAGCCCAGAGTTTTCTGAAGAAGTTGCCTTGGGGTGCCATATTTATGCCTGACAGTAGTTTTATTGGTGGGGGTAACACTTGATCCCTTCCTAGCCATAGGGTAAAAGTTCTTAGGGGTAACCCTATCCTGGTTTATAGCCATTTATGTATGCCCTATTGCAAACAACCTCACAGTGCTCCTCCCTCACAAAATTCAAGAAGGAGAAACCCTTCTCCCCTTGAGCAGAGCGTCAGTAGACAGGGTAATGAGTAGGGTTGGGCGGAGTTTGTGGAGTCCTACTACGTGGAATTCTGTGAAGTAAAAAAAGAAAACTCCGCCACGCTATGCGGAGTTCCGCTTTTGGGCAGGGTTTGCCGGTGCGCCCGTTCATGTTCTATTGGGAAGGCGGAGTGTGTCTGTGTGCTCTAAAATCGCGTGTGAACAGCACTACACTGTCCTCAAGCATGTTATCGCATTCTAAATCATGCACAAACAGCACCACGCTGTCTGCATGGGCATGGCCATCTTGTTTTTCTGCTCTCTGTTGTGGTGCTGGGCCTAAGTTTTAATCTGTCCTTAATCTTTGTAATCCTGCTCCTTTATTACTTTTCTACCCTAATTTTTATTTTTTATAATAGTTTGTGTGTTTGTGTATTTTACATTTTGTGTAAAATTTTTCGTGTTTTTGTGACTTTTTGACTTTATTTCCCCTTCTTTCCTTATTTCTTTGTTCTTTACTTTCCGTTTCTTTTCCATCTTATTATTTCCCCACCCGACGCCATGGCAGAGTGGCGACTTCTGTGCGGGCGCCGCCGCCGCCCAGGTCTGCAGCCCCAGGCGATCTTTGGAGAGGAGGAGGTGGCAGCACTAGTTTTTTTTGTGCAGCGACACCTCCCCTCTATGCAGGCGACAGGGCCGGTAGCGGCTACACCCTTCGGGAGCATTGACGGTGCTGGGGGATAGTGCACTGGTGTACGGCGCACAACCCAGCAGCTGAAGCACCATTGGGCAGACATTCTGGACCACGATCAGGACCTGCTCGACCTGCTAGGCGTCGAGATCCCGGGGCTCGGTGAGTATTAATTATTTGTTCTGTTTGTGTTCTACAATGCTAAAAAAAAAGTCTGAATAGAATGTTGCTCACACTCAGAGTTATGTTTAGTTTACGCTGGTATATTATTGTGTGATCCAGTTTCTAGTTTCTGTTAGGCAGCTGCCGCTACCTAATCGCACTCATCAGGGCTCGCTTTGGTTGATTAATCAAGAAGCCATTGCAGACTGTTCTCCTGTCACTATAGTAAATGCCTGAGTAGAGAGTTCTCTCTGAGACTTTGTTTATGCAACTCGTACAGTTCCAGGTTATTTAGTTGAATTCACTGTGATGATGTGAAGTATGCATCTATGCATTGCACAAAAGGGAGACTGAGTTGGTTCATCAAGGGTGTTGAGAAATGGGAATAAATAGAATCAAAGATCATTCACTGCAATACATTAGTTCCAAATACAGTTTTTGTTAAGGAGATTTGGAATATGGATTTAACGACAGTCAATATATTCCAATAGAAACTAGTAGTACTATAGGTGATCTGTTTTGAAGACTGCATTTGCTTTTAATAAAACATTTTGTGGAGATTATTAACAGAGTCACTAATCTATTTTATTTATCTTCTTAATTTCTTTTATCAGCACCCAAGGGCAAGAAGAGGGACGATTTTGAGGGTCCGGGACAAGCTTGTCAGCCGGCGCCGACCGCCATCGCCACTGCTGAGGGCTCTGCTGATCTCAGTAAGTCCTTTTATGATTGTTGTGGACTTTTTAGAGTAGAATCTTGGGGTTATTGGAATGTTGGTGCTGTCTATCGTGATAGCAGGCCCAAGTAAGCTAGAATTTTAAATAAAAATCACCATGTATATTTGTTGAGAAGGCTTTCCTTTTCCTGCCTATGCCTAGCTCTAACACAGTTCACTTCACGAGAGAGTGGCCATGGTCATCATCATGGACCACTCCCACCACCCCCAATGTAGTGTGCTGCAGACTCGTTCATTTATAGTTACAGTATACCAGAAATTTTCCAGTTTTCCAGACAGTGCAGCAAGGCTGGAAAAAAAGTATGAGGTCCCACTCTCATTGCATTTGCCAACCAACACCATATGTCTTTCAATGACCATTATTCCATGCCTATCTTGTCTAACTTTGTGAACCAACCAATCAAATGCCTAGAGTGACATTTGGAAGATACTGATTTGCTAACTGAGCTGTAGTGCTGCATTGCAGTTGTATTTGGGGTTGCGTATCTGGGATTTAATTTAATTTATGTGTAATGTTTATTCTAGCCATACAGAACATCGGTGATGCTGGCTCCAGTGCTGCTGCAGGAGGAGACAGGTAAGTTCAAGTTGGAGGGGGAGAAACTGCAGCAGGGATGGGCACTGGTAAGTTATATAATTTCTTGCAATTACTATGCTTACTAGCTATTGCCATGCGTCGCTCGTCATCATCAAAAATGACCATGAAGTGAACCCCCAGCTTTACCAGCCACAGCGGTGGTTGAGTTATTATGTCCTCTTCTATCTGCAGTGCAGCAAAATCTCACATAATGAGCTTTGATGTCTTGAGAGAGACATGAAAGAACGGAAGGTAACTTAAAAGAAAGGAAATGGTATATGAGTGAAAGGGTGTGTGGGTGAAAGGGAGCACGGTGGATGGGCGAAGAGATTGTTTGAAGAAAGGGTTGCTATTGAATGGGTGGATAATGTATTGGAAATTTTGCTGAAAGACAGGATGGGAGCAAGTAAAGCTTAATCATGATGACTATGGGTGAATTAGAATGAAAGGATGAATGAATATTTAGATTGCTTGGATGAATAAGCAAGGCAGCTCTTCTTCTAATGAGGAGCATGCTGCTGCTCACCTACTCTGCATACTTGGTTTATGTAGGGTTATCACTATCATTCAAAGCTATGGTTCTAAGTGGGGGTTATTTATTTATTTTTATTCTTTGTTCTACTACCTTGACTCACTGTATTTGTTAAGTGATCCAGAGCTATCCTACCTATCATTCATCACCCTCCCTCCATACCTATGGTCTTTTTGCCAACTATGACCGAAGTGCAGAATGGGTCAATCAATTCGGCACTGCAGTGTTGGCTGTGTAAAATGCGTCTGCTTCAGTTAATGCAACATTTACAATGTTTTCAATGCATTGCAAACCAAACACAGAAGGTGTGTTGTCCCTTACCCTACTCAGTCACCTCTTAATACTTCAATCCTTTATTTTTCCTAAGTTCTCCCATCCCAGCCTACCAAATTGGTAAATCCATTCTTGGCATGTGCCACGTTTAATGTGATACCGATGTGAAGTGATTCCAGAACATATTTCATGGTTTCCCATAACAGATTTAATTTACACTTGTTCAGATTTTTCCCTTTCGAATTGTACCATGACTGAATGAGCCAAATGATGATGAATTGATGGTCAGTGTAGTGGCCCCTCTATTATATATAAAAAAAGCTCCACCCTACCTGTCTAATCCCTCTACCCTACGCCCTGCTGTAGAGAAAATCAAGTTTCCTTTCCTTGATTACTGGCCAGCAAATTAATTTGTTGGAAATACGTGGTGGCGGGCGAGGCCACAGAGTAAAATGGGAGTAAGTGCATGATTTGATGCCAAGTTTGGCATATGAGATACACAGTGACGAATGTGCGAAATAAAATCTATATAGTCCGTTCCTTTACCTGTAGTGCAGTCCATTAAAGTAATTTTCCTCAACGTTTACTTATGGCAGACAGGATAATATATTAATATCCGCATTTCATACATGAGGTGTATGACTGACATAGTATCTTATTTATTCTTCATCTGTCTCTTTGGAGACAGGGTAGAAAGAGAAATGCAGAGTTTATATGCTCTGTTCCGTAGCTCCCTAGGGTTGAGATCAAGTTTAAATTACTGAGACCTCTCACTGGACCTAACAGGATAGTGCCTTTATTACCTGTGGTGAACCTCAATCTACTCCAAATCATAAATCACTTACTTGCATACTTACATAAATGAATATATATACATATTTATATTTTTTATGCACTTAATCCAAAAAAGAACTTCACAGGCACTTCAAGTGGTTTTCAAAGTGCTGGTTTAATCACCTCATATTAGTCATATACCATTATAAAACTAATCCTTAACCCTTGTAAACAAATTAAAGGCTTTTGCTGATAAATACCCAAACAGAAAAAATATCCTGCTCACCCGCAGATGCAATAGAATATGATCTATAATTGGTTTCTAATCACATTTCTTATATCTGTGCAAATATATGCACATTAGATCACTCATGGAAATCAAGCCCAGATGAGTGAAATATGGCGTTCTTCACTCTTGTAATCCCTGCTTTTCCTTCTGGTGCCTTTAACTTTTTGAATGGCAATACTGCACACATTCTAGCCCAAATGCACAGCAAATTGCATTGTGTTGCGACTCGTAATTTGCGACTCACAAAATGGAATGTACTACAGTGTCTCAGACACTGTTTGCAATTCCCAATGGGGTCGCAAACAACCTGCCTCATTAATATTCATGAGGCAGGTCGTAACAGCGCTCACAGGGATGGTGGCCTGCAGCCCGTTTTAAATAAGAAAAGTGAGACATTTCTGTTTCATTTTTTAAGAGTAGGCACTGGTCTGTGGGACCACTGCCTGCTCTTAAAAAATATTTTCACTGCCAGTCACAAAGGGGAAGTGGCTATTTTGAAATTTGTTGTAAACTGCAAGTGTTTTGCGACTGCAATTGCAGTCGCAAATCAATCGTACATTGGAGTGCAACTCGCTATTAGGAAGGGATGCCCTTGGCACGCCCCTTCCTAAGAGCAAGTCGCAAACCCTATTTTGCGAGTCAGTAATAGGTTACCGACTTGCAAAATAGGGTTAGTACATTGCACAGACCTATTTTGCAGTCGCAAACGGTCCGATTTCCTGTTTGCAACCGCAAAAAACTGTTGTACATCTGGCCCATAGTGCATAATGCGGTACTCATCAATGAGAAGTCATTTATTTTTCAACTCAAAGTGTCTGACTCTGTTTATAGTTACTTGAAAAGCCTTTAGAAGAAAAAAAATAATCAAATCACTGTTTTTTTAATCCTGTGATGTTATTCTCTGCCTGTTAATACTTTTCTACCACACAGTCAGTGCTTTGTTATGTTTGGCAACATGTGTGAGTAAAACATAAAATTGGCCTTGTAACTCTCCTAATTATAATCACATCAAACAAATTCCAATGTCCCTAGGGGACCAGCAATGACCGGCTAATGTGTCATCCAGTATTTTAAAACAATTGTTTGCATAGAGCATTATTTACAATTCATCTTTTTTGTTTTTCTCAATATAGCTGCTGCTGCTGGTCCAGCTGGACCACCCACCAGCCAGGAGATAGCGGCCCGTTTACGGCGGCAGATGCTGGAGAGCATCCAGTAGGAATACCGGCAGCTGATGGTCTGGGAGGAGGAGGAGGAGGAAATAAATGCACAACAGCCGGGTCCCAGTGCAGCCAGTCCCCCTCAGTCTCCAGCCGCCTGGCCATCCCATCGCCGGCGCCATCCCCAGCCAATTGCTTCCACCCCCCACCACAATGGCAACAGGCCATTGCTGCACCACATCCTGCAGTGGCTGGCCACCATCGAGGGGCGGCTCACCACGATAGAACTGAGCCTGAATTAGCACTGGACCGATGTCCATAATGGCCTCTTCTAACCTTTTTTTTTAATTTTGTGTTTCGGTGGGAGGGATTTATTGTTTGTTGGGGCTGGGTGGAGAGGGTGGGAAGGGAGTTGGGACTGGAGAGACTTTTTCATGTACATTTTGAGTTTTGGGGCTTGGGTCAGTTTTGTTTGGGAGAGGGTTGGGCATGTTGTTTGGGTGGAGAGGGTGGGTTGCTTTGTAAATAAATAAAGGGGAAAACAATGTTTTTTAATCTATGCCTGAAGTAGTTCCTTTTACATTGCACTGCTGCCTTCAAGTAGTTTCACGCAGCCTGTTTATGTGCTTGTAACTTAAAAAAGAGCGTAGCACTTAGTTATAGAGTCTAGGCTTATACTTCTCTAACTATCTTGACCATTGTGGGGAATGCTGCCATGATGACCTATATTTTGTAGAACTATCTAGATAAAAAACAGTAGCAGTTAATTTATTTCTTACTAAGTTAAATTACATCCATACTAGTTGTCTTAACTGAATATCAATGCAGCAAAAACTGGGGAGGCATCACAACTTCACAAGCAAGGACCCACTTCCAGTTCCACCCAGGTGAGCTCCAACTGTAGGACTGATCTGAAAGATTGATTGATTATCCATCGTAGGCAACTAAATGGAAGTAGAAAGACTGAGTAAGTGGGTTATACATTTTATAAAGATTTACAAAGAATAGACACCACCTGAGTACGATGTGATGACACAGTGAGAATGCCTGATTGTGCTAAAATAAAACAAATAGCAATGCTAGTGAATTTTGGCTAATGTGGAGCTAGCAGTATTATTTGTGAAATCCTCAAGTTATAAAAAATGGACTCAAAGTCTGGAGTTGACAAGCTTAGGTTAGGCGTTTTCGGTTAGGCAACACCAGGCCTGAATGATGATGCTGACGATTGATGTTCTTCATTCTATATCTAAAAAAAGTATGGTTCATTTTTAATGCACGGGTTGGTAATGGGCTGGTGTGGGCTACTGCTTAGAAGATTCTACAGTAAGTTGGTGTTGCATTCACCACATCCGCCCACCAAGTGTGTGATCCATTGATGGTGTAATTTAAGCCACACCTCAATAAATCACACAGCTCGGGGGAAGAGGGTTAGGGTTTTGATGAATGGATGGGTAATGGGATTTGGGTAAGGGTTTGACAAAGACAAACACTACAACACAAGGCCAACATTCATCTGGGCAATAAGCAGCAGCACATCATTCACCATCAATCTGTTAGAAGGAAACAAAGGAATGAGTATGACAGAGTACAGATACATGCATTGCAAACAGTCCTTCTGCCCACGAGACCCAATTTAGGTTGGGGAGTGAACCCACCCACCCACTTCTCTTAGTTAATATGATTGTTAATAGAAAAATGATACTGTATTGCAAAATTGGGTGGTGCGTCTGCATTCTCCTCAGGAATGTATACTCTTTGGGGCCTGTCTGCACTGGTCCGGTAGGTAAGCAGGAGTGCTGTTGAGCTCAGCTAGCTTTCGTTCGTGAAGGAGACTACAAGAAGGCCTGCGGATTGTAAAAGAGAAACTGTGTTTTAGAGTCAAGGAGATAGACAGAAGGAAGGTAAGCTTCATGAGGAGTGTATCAAGAAGACTCAGAGGCACTGCAAAAAAAACAAAAGGGGGACTCAGACTATCACTTTTTCCACACGTCCAACACACACACACACACACACACGCACAGAGAAGCATTTCACAAATGAACTTCTCTCTATTTTACACATCTGAGTGCTTGGCCTCAGACTCTTGGTTTACCTTTGAACTGAAGTTGATACTCAATAACTTCTTGCTTCTAGCTATTGCTGAGGTAGTCCTGCAGCTCCTGCCCTGAGTTCTTCCATAATACTCCTGCAGTCCTGACTACCAGTAATGCTATCCCAGACCAGTCATCATCATCATGAATCACGATGACCCGAGCAAGATAGATGTGGAGTGCAGTGCACTGCTGTTGATAAACAAGTAGAGAAACAGAAATTGCAGTATTTTGCATAGGTTTTTGTTTGTTAACTAAAGTGACTGTTCTGGTCTCTGAAGAACCAGAAAAAAGGAGAACACCCTGCAATTAAATCTGGCTAAGTGTGAAAGGGCTGAACACCTACAGGGAAAAAAAACAGCGCCCAGCACTCAAGCCCCAAACAATGGAAAACAATAATCATCTCAAGACATTTCCCATATTACAGTTCAACACACACCCTCCCTCAGTGTGTGCCACCACATGAATCATCAATCAACTTAAAGCATCACCCATGCAATCAGTACCTCACCGTTGCAATAATTGAAGTTACCCTATCCAATCCAAGCATGAGTAGTTCAGGTAGGTATTCAATCATCTTTGATGCAGGCAACACATTAGAATTTGGTTTTGGCAGGCAGTCTTAGGTAATAAATAATTTTATGGGGCAGCCCTTCTAGTGCTAAGTGATGCAAAAGGAATAGGCATTAGGCAATAGGCATGCAAGGGGGGCAGGCATTGTCCCCAATGTCATGAATGAATTGTGGAGTCTTCTTCAATGCACACTGGTCCAACTGCAATCCAGCAATATATATGTGACTAATAAAAAAGGTGAGGCAGCATAAATCTGACACAAAAATAATAATGTTCCTCTAGCTAATTTTTGTTTGTGCTTTTTTGCAAAGAAAGAACTAAGTTCAACGAGAATTTTTTAAAAACTTCTATGGGGGCACTGGCATACTTAGTCCAGGAAGTAGAGTTTGTCCTCAAACTAAGGTGGTTCACCCAGAAGTTGGTCAGCTAACACATTCGATTAAATTTCAGACCAATCAACTGCCGTGTAGTTCCTATATTACCCATACAGGACCTGCGTGTTCGGATAACATAAACTGTGGGTTTGGTGGCAGACTGATTCTGAGCACCCCCACCGAGAACGTTAGCCTGTTTGCATAAGCTAGCTCACAGTGCCACTAGTGTCTCCTCTTATCGGGGAGAGAATAGTTTCTGGTAACCTCAGAACATGACAACCCTGATCCCTCAGAATCGTGGAAACAATGTACTACTTTTCGCTCAGTCACTCGTGCTTACTTATCTTGTCTCAAATATACACAGAATAAACAGCCTGGGCGTTTCAATAAGGGTTTATTGAACAGTCGTTATTCTGGTGTAGAATATGTGAGCTGCAACAACCATTAGACAGTAGCAGAGATATATGATTAGCAGTACAGTGAATATAAATGGATAGTACAGTTCTACCATCTTGCACTACGCATGAATAAATACATGAATATAAAATGCATTGATAAAAGAAAACGCGTACTCCTACGATGCCTATCTAGATGTACCTAAGTGTACCTAGCATGTGAGTAGGTGTGAAGCCAAGAATCCCTCTAGGATTTAGTCGAACCCCATTACCTGAAGTGTGAGAATGTAGGAGCCCTTCTTGGTCACGAGTTGGTAACCCCACGAGGGATGTTCAGGCCACGGTCAGCTGGAGCGTCTGCATGCAGGAGCCTCAGCGTCTCTGGTCAGTGTGTCGGCCTGGAAGTCTCGGTTCCCTCTAACTAATACTAGCAAGATGTGCTGTATTTATACAGAAAGTATCTAGGGTTCCTTTGTCCCTTGTTGCTTGTATTAGCCATTGTTGGATGTGAGGATGCCGTATGGGATGAACTGTGTACGTAGATATGGGGAGGAAGGTGGTGTAGCCCCAGCCTGTTTTCTAAGAACCCTTATGAATATTCATTCATACTGTGTGAGTCTATTGATGGAGATATAGGACTCTATTGTTTAGGAGAAACCCTCCTTCTGCACCCAGGACTAGAACTAGGTAAAGGTTCAGTCCTAAAAGGCCTGTTACAGTGTATTGTAGGGGAGTTAATGTAGGTGAAGGGGTATGATGTTAGCCGAGCCTATATTAGGGTACCTATATGGAACATAACACCCACTCCTCTTCTGAACAGTCAATAATGATAAAAATGCTGGCGAACAATTTCCACTATTAGGTAGTAGCGCATTAAAACCATCACAAAGTGTTGTAAAAACATTTTCTTAAAAGCATTTAAAAACAGTTTTAAGAGGTGGAGAAAGAAAAAAGGAAGATAAAAAATCTGTTACTTCGAAAATCAGTTTTTTGGGGTTGATACTCAAGCCGAAGTCCTAATTGAGTTTTTTTTATATAAGTCGAACCACTACAAGCATCAGAAGGCCATGCATTTTTCAGCAAAAGTGTTAATTTAAAGGAAATGTTCCAAATTTAGTCGAGAATTGGAGAAAATGAAAAACTGAATTCTTTCCCAGCACACTATGAGCCAATTACAGATTAAGTGTCCTAGCTGGGAGACGCAACATCGTCGTTGCTTGCTGCTGCAGGGGACGGTCCTTGTAACACCTCGCAAAGTACGTTAATGGAGCACAGATGATATTCAGTACTGCCAATAGCTGGTGTAGAGGCAGCCGGTGCTGTAGTCGATACCTCGGTGCTAGTGGTGCTAGCGGTGGAGCTGATGCTCAACCCAGTTGTAAAAGGCACCTGCGGATTCTCGAGGAATGCAGCCATCAAGATGGGAATATGCTGGGGACATTGCCGAGCATGGGCCCTCATGGGTTCCAGCCGGGTATTCAAGTCCGCAGGCGTGTCTGTTGCAAGTGTCATACAGAGGTCCAACATGCATTCTTCACCACAAAACAGGTATCGAAGAACAGGTAAGATGCAGTCCATCCAGACTGGTCTAAATGATAGGAACCAAGAGGTGCTTAGTTCCCTTAGGCGAGGTGTGCCCAGATGTTGTACCATGCGTTCACGGTATTTGCGCTCCAGGAGCGTTTTTGCCATCTTGTTGGTAATTGGGCCGTCCATTGCGGAGCAGAAAAATGACAATCAGGATTCCTGCGATAGAAAGCAGGATCAGCGGAAGACCTCCAAAACGCTTCCCAATACGGAGTGTATAAAATTTGGAATAACTCCGAGGATTGTCTGAAAGGTGCTTAGAAATCCTGACCCTATGGTCTTAAATAGGTGTACAATACCACTCGTATGAGAAATGTTAAAGATACGACCCACCATTTCTGCTAAATGAAAGGGGCAGTTCGTACGTATAAGTGCCTGTATCTCAGTCGAGGTCCTTGCGATTTGAAGATCAAAGGTCTCTCGAGCGGAGGTTAAGGGTACGGGTTGCTGCAAAAGCATGGCTTTCAGTCTGCTCAAAGTATCAATTTGTATAAAGGAAACATTCAACGAAAGCCATAACAGCGCCTCCTTGACTGTACTTGTTGGGGGAAACAATACTTGCATACAGCAAGTAACCCTGGAGTTCACAGTGACCAGATAGGCAATGCCCGGAATCATCCCACAGCAACCGTGATCGTTCAGCATCAAGTAGCTCCCATTAGAGAGCAGCTCGAATACCGGTTTAATCACGGCAGCTGGAGTCCCTTTCATGTGGCAGGACAAGTTTGCTACCGACTCATTACAAGCTCCGTGCAATGAAATGTCCTGGCACATGAGAGAACCGCTTAGAGCGTTCTTGCAGTTTGTACCGCTTAGAAAAACTTCTCGATCCCCACTCCGGCATCGAAATCTGTATGGTAACTCCCAAGATTCATTAATGTATTCCTTACCCATCTTTTCATATTTGCCCGCCTGCCTTTGCTCAAGGCAATATTGAAACTGAAAAGTAGTGACCAGTAGAGTGATGTGGCCATGCATAAGCCATTCCGTAGACGGAGATTCCGCTACCGTGAATGGTAACCTGTCCAGTTTTTCAATACGCAGCATTGTATATTTTGCTCCCCTTTGTGCCATTTCCATCTGTTTATCTGTTAGATTATATTCAGAAAACAGAGACGTACTGTTGATATAACGCCAAGGCACATAGCCTGCACGCAAAGATTGCAGCGTCCAGCTTAATAACATAACAGAACGTAACTGACATTGCCCGTGTTGTAATATGGCTAAATCTTATTCCAGTATGTCTATCGCAGAAGATACAATTTTGCCTAAGGAATATATCTTGGAGGTCAAAGTTGTTAACCCGTTGTCTACCACTGCTAGAGATTTCTCCAAGTTAATACGGTCTATTTCCCGTATTCTCTCTGCGGCATCTTGTTGGGATATTTTCCAGTTTTCATTATAGGCAGCATAAATGCCAGCATATATGAAACGTTTCTGACGAGGTTTCCTGGGACCTAGTAAAAAATCCCTAAGATCCATGTCTTGTGAGAGTAAGGCTAAGTGTTGTTTCACTTCTGTGAGTGTTGAGGTTTCTAGCCAATCATGGCACAACTTCCCAACACTGTAGGATGCCACTACCCCTGGATGTTCTCTCTGTACATAACGTGGGTCTGGCCTGTGGATATTGAACCCTTCGGTTATACCCCAGAATCTTTTCTGACATGTGTTCGTGTCTAAGGGCCAAACCACCCATTTTTTCCAATCAGGGTCTGTTCTATTGTACTGAAAAATGTCATCTATTGTTGCCCCTTCTTTTGAAGTCGAATTTCGCCACCCCTCCATCTGAGATGGTGTTGGAAGTCGAGGTGTGTTCAGGTCCTTGGTTTTGGCTAATCCAATACAGGACGTCTGTTGCACAGTGTCGTTTAGAAATATCATCTGTTGTGGAATGAGGCATGCTCTAAATAGTGCTTCTGTTCCCTGGACTTGCCAGTCCCTAGAACCCCAGACTGATTTTAAGTCTATTGTGTCCTTCCATAGGTCAAAACCCTGTTCAGACAATTGGGCAATAAAGTATATCTGTTTGGTGCTAGTCAACATAATTTTCAGTGCCGATGTCGGTGTAAACTTATAATAATATGAGGTCGGGTCAGTGTTGTTAAAACCTGAAAAATATGAAAATTTCCGTGCAAATGTATGTGAACTACCTTTTGGTGGTGTAGGGCAATGTTCCCACTGGTGGTACTCAAAAACATTTCTAGGCGAAATAGATTTGTGTAGGAAATCATGACCATAATGTTGGTAACAGTACAATGTGTCATAGTCTGAATTACCTTCTAACATTAATAGTTTTTTCTAGATCAGACAACATGTTATTAACAGTTTTAGAGTCCCAATCATCAGAAAATGTACTGGAGGAAATGATATCACTTAATGAAATTTTAAATACATGTGAAAGTTTTAAAAGTTCAGTCGGACCGAATATATCAAAATCAACTTTGTCCCAGACTATACAGTCCGGTATGGGAACCGCTGTGATGTTCACTGTTGACAAGTCTCTTTGTTCACGTATGTGAAGATTGATGTGGTTTTAAAATCAAATTAACTTTTTGGGCTGTGGAGCTTTGTTGAAGGTATCGTCCACTAATAAGCATGCTAAAAGTTATAACTAAGCCTAGCCAGAAAAGAAAAAATAGAATCCCAGTAATTACCCAGAGTTCTAACCAAGGCGATACCAGGTAAGTCTTTTTAAGAAAGTTTAGAAAGTCTTTAACTTGCTGCTTGCGTGAATTTTGGTCTGGCGTTGTTTCTGGTTCACTTGGATCCAAGGAAAACGTATCAAAGTTCATGAAGTAGCCAGAAGCAGTTCGATCAATTGTAGGAATTGCATCGGGATTTGTTGAAATCTCATTTTGCTCTCGTCAAGGCATGTTGACGTAGACGTCTGTATTCGGTCTAATTGCAACTTGTGTGTTGTTTTGAATTGAATTTTGAAGTTGAACTTCTGGTTCAAGGGGAACGAGTTCCATAGCATTGTTGCTTAGTCCTTCATTCCGCACAGGAGGCTCTTCAAACGTGATGAGTCTTTCTGTTTGAACTTCTTGGATGGTAGCTAGAGGAGGGCGTCTGCTACTGTCGAGTCCACGAGGCCTACTGTTCAGTATCGGCCACATAGTGTGGTTTGATTAAGTCAATTGAGACAAATCTTTTCTCCTTTTTCCCGGCAAGAGGCAGCAAAAGTACAGTTCTTGTTCCTTGAACTGCTAGGACAGGTACAGGCTTTCTGTATGATGATCCAAATTCTTTTTTGTCCGCTATTTTTTCTCTGACCAGATCCCCGACTTTTGGGATCCAGACAGGTCTTTCCGTCTTTACCTTGACTCCCCAGTGGCGGTCTGTTTCTGGAGCACGTTACTTTGTTGTGTACTGGATTCATTTAGATCCTGTAAAACAGCCAAACGACCATGGATATCAAATGGTTTCTCATCCGCCACTGCGCCTTCATAATCAAGATTAGGTACCCACATTCTTGTCCCAAATTGGACCTCATATGGAGTGACAACCCCTAGAAAATTTCTTGGCTGGTTATTGAGTGCTCTTTGTACCCCATAAAGGTGATTGACCCAACTACCGCCTGTTAGACTTGGCACCATTGGCGTGGGTCTCCCTTCCATTTTTTTGCTGTTGCCTCTTATGTTTTGCTGGTTTTAGATGCTTTTGGGCACTGTGCCACTGCTGTTCAGTGCCACAGTGCAAGTGCTCCCTACTGTAAATTGTGTTATGGATTAGTGACTCCATGATTGGATGATTGGTTTACTTGTCAGTCCCTAGTACAGCACTGCGTGTGCCCAGGGCTTGTAAATCCAATGCTGCTGGTGGGCTTGCAGCACTGGTTGTGCCACCCACAGAAGCAGCTTGTAAAATGTGTCTCAGGCCTGCCATTGCAGAGCCTGTGTGCAGTCTGTGACTGCCATGTCGACTTGGCAAGTGCACCCACTTGCCAGTCCCTAAACCTTCCCTTATCTTCATATCAGACACCCCTAAGGTAGGCCCAAGGGCAGGGTGCATTGTAAGTATAAGGTAGGACATGCCCTGGTGTGTGTGGCATGTCCTGATAGTGAATTACAGCCATTTTCGTTTTTCACTATTGCAAGGCTACCTGCTCCCCATAGGCCAGAATGGGCAGACTGACTATTACACTTTATAGTCAGAACTGACCCAGGGAACATGGTAGAAAAACGAATTTAGTATGCCTGAACTCAGAATGATAAAATACATCTTTTAGTGAAGTTGGTTTTAACATTCTTTGTTTGAAAATACCACTTTTAGAAAGTAGGTATTTTCTTGCCTAAACCATCCAGCTGCCTCTGCTCAGGTTGTGTATTGTGTGTCTGGATTTGTGAGTGACAGGGGCTGGGGGATTCCAGGAGGCAGGGTGAGTCAGCACTAGGCTGAATAGGTCTGCCTGAAGGAGGATGGGTGGGAGGAGTTGCACCTGGGTCTGAATAGGGCTGTGCCTGCCTTCCACAATGCTGGCTCCACCTCCTGCCGGGCGTCTGATGGCTCTGCCCCTCACTCACAAAGGAAAGAAGGAGTCAGAAAAACAAAGTGCTCCAGGACTGACCAGAACTGGTTTTGGACTAGGCAGAGGCCTCTCTGCCTTCAGAGAACAAAGGGAAAAGGTGTATAAAAGGGGACCCAGACCCCTAGGAAATTAGATCACTTCTGGGAAATCAAGAAACCTGTTGCCAAGGAGAAGAACCGGAGAAGCTGAAGGAGGAGTACTGCCCCTGTGCTGTTTTGCTGATTGGGGTTGGCCTGCAGTGGTTGCTTTCTGCCAAGGACAGGAGAAAAGACTTTGCTGTGCTTTGTCATCTTGAAGAAGGGAATCTCCAAGGGCTTGAACTGAGCTTGCCTCCTGCCTGAAGTCACAGGGACACAAAGACTTCACCCCTTCTGTTTGCCTGCATCTGGAACTGCTGTTTTAGCTGCTAACAGAGGGAAATTGCAACACCGACGCCGGCGAGCGACGCCGTAACCTGCACCGAAGCCGTGGGCACCGCTCGTGAAGAGCACGACGCACCGCCCCGACTTGCACCGTAGGCCCGACGCCTGCCGACGCCGTGCGACATCGACTCCGAAGCCGTCATCGAGGCCGCTGCCTGCACCGGAGCCGAGGACACCGCTCGTGACGCTCACGACGCACCGTCCCGACTCGCACCGCAGCCCCGACTTCACCGACGCCAGGGCTTCATCATCGCGGAGCCGATCCTCGACGTGGGTGACCCCCGAATCCATCGACGCCGCACCATCGTAAGGAACCGACGCCTCGCCGCCATCCGTGACGTCACCTCCCCGACACAGTAAGGAACCGACGCCTCACCTCCCTGCGCTGCAGTAAGGAACCGAGACATCACCTCCCCTGGGGTCGTAAGGAACCGACGCCGCCGGCGCCAACGAAGCATCACCTCCCCGACGCCGTGCACCGTCTTTGTTTTCATCGAATTCCAGGTACTGTTCTTTGTGGGTCTGCTCGACTCCGGGCCCGACGCCGCGCACCTCGCGGTCGGCGCCGTACTTTGGGATTTCCACCGGTCACGACGTCGTGATAACTCCAAGTGGAGTTATTTGTTGCTACAAGCTTTATTTGATTGACTATCCTATTTTTGAAGATAACGTGAACTGTCTCTATCATTTTAAGTCTATTTTTGATTACAGTATTGTGGATTTTTGCTATTGGGTCTTGTGATAAGTCTATATAAAGATTACTTATTTTTACATAAACAACCTGTGTGGTGTCCATCTGTAGTGTTTTCACTGTATTACTGTATGTGGTCACAAATGCTTTACACACTGCCTCTGAGATAAGCCTGTCTGCTCGTGCCAAGCTACCAGGGGTGAGCAGGGGTTATTTTAGGAGTGTTTCCCCTTATCCTGACTAGAAGCAAGGGTCCCTATTTGGACAAAGGTGCAAACCATTGCCAACTAGAGACCCCCAGTTCTAACATTGGTGGTCAGCGGTGAGGATTTGGACTTGCATTTGTGATTCATATACAGTGATTGGTGTACACTACTAGTGAGTGCAGACCAATACGCGACCACATACATCTTGATAGGACTTTTTTCCTTGGAACCTTTATTTTTGTTGAGAACTGCCAATTTTCACCATGAGCAAAAAAGGATCCATTGCACCTGCAGATATTGAATTTGAAGAAGATAGGGTTGATACCTACACTGTGACAGAACTCAAAGCTGTTTGCAAAAATTTAAAATCTCTATGAGAGGCCTCACCAGGAAGGAGGAGTTTCACAAGGCGCTAAGGGCCTGGTTGGAAGCACGGAATGCCAGTGGGCAGTCCGAGGAGCCTGTGGAGGAGGCAGAGAATTTAGATGGGCAGCTTGAGGGGCCATTGGGCTTAACTGGGAGGAGAGTGCCTTCCAGGGAGGGCAGCAGTGTTTCTCAAAAGGGCCTGTCTCCAGAGGAGCTGGAGGACAGGGACAAAAGCAGGATGCATGAAATGGAAATGGCCAAACTGAAACAGGGAAGCCATGATAGCCTTGAGCATAAGAAATTGGAGTTAGAAAGTAAGAGGTTGGCCATGGAAGAAAAGAAGATGCTTTTAGAGCATGAGAGAGTGGTGAGGGAGCTAGAGCTAAAGGCTAGGAGCCTAGAAATCACTCCCTCTGGTGGCAGCACACCTCCAGTGCCTGTAGAAAGTAGAGTGTACATCCCCAAGGAGGTTATTAAGGATTTCATGAAGGGGGAGGACATTGGGCAATGGTTTAAAGCATATGAGATCGCCATGACATCACACCGGGTCCCTGAGAAGGATTGGGGAGCGGGGTTGTGGGGCCGCTTTGCAGGTGAGGGAAGGGAAACCTTACTAGCCTTGCCCACAATTGATCAGATGTCCTATGCCCACCTGAAGGAAGCTTTAGTGGCAAGGTATGGGTTAACTCCAGAGCTTTATAGGCAGAAGTTTAGGAACTGCAAAAAGCTGGAGTCTAGTACCTGGGTGGAGTATGTGTCTTATTTTTGCAGAGCATTGGATGGATGGGTGAAGGGTAGCAAAGTAAATGACTTACAGGAGTTCTATGATTTAATCGCATGGGAGCACTTGTCCAGTAGTTGTTTTCCAGAGCTACGCCAGCACCTAGTTGACAGTAAGCTAACTAATCCTAGAAAGCTTGCTGAGGAGGCGGACCGCTGGGTCAGTACCCGGGTCCACAAGGGTCTTGTGGGAGACTCCGCCAAAGGTGGGCAGGGTCCCCAGCAGAAGAGTGGGGGGACAAGGGTAAACAGAAGGAGTTCCAAAAAGGGCCCCAAAGTAAACCCCAAGGGAACCAAGGTAAGGGTTCCCAGCCTCCCACTGAGAAAAGACCATGGGTCCCAACAGATAAGTCTGTTCAGAAGGGGCCCAAAGCATGTTTTAGTTGTGGTCAGGTGGGTCACTTTGTAGGAAGTCCCAAGTGCCCCAATACTGTGACCACTGCACCCACTGGTGCACCACCCCGGCAGATGGCTAGTGTAGCCCTGGGGGAGGAGTTGGGTGCCCAAGGTGGGTGGGGTCCCGCAGAGATGTCCCTGGTCTCTTTAGGAGACAGTGAGATGGTCCCTAGGACCCAGCTGCCTGATAACACTAAAAATACAGGCAGTGGGTGACCATCAATGGCCATAGGGTGGAGGCTCTGAGAGACACCGGGGCCAGTGTGACAGCTGTCAGTTGTCGGCTGGTGTCTGAAGAGCAGGTGGTCCCCAACGTATTCTACCCGGTAGTTGCCGCTGACAACTCAGAGAGCCACTGCAAGGTGGCCCAGGTTCCCTTTGAGTGGGGGGGTCTCAGGTATCCTTCAAGTAGCTGTGAGGCCAGCCATGCCTGTTGACTGTCTGCTAGGCAATGATTTGGAGAGCTCCCTTGGGCGAAGGTGGAGCGGAGGTCTCATTTGGAGATGTTGGGTCTGCCAGAGTGGGCGTGTGTGACCACTCGGTCAATGGCAGCCGGTAAGGGTATTCAAGAGGACCTGGAGCCTGGAAGAAGGGCCCAGGTGCCTGCCTTAAAGAGAGGAGGCAGGGGCGCGGGAAACCGGCCCCCGAAGTTCCCACGGTCCAGGAGGAGGCAGACCTTGAGGGGGATGCCCTGGAACCTACAGGGGAACAAGTGGCTGAACTGGGGGACCTGCCTGAGCTGACCCATTGGCAGCAGGAAGGAGGCCCCTCCAGGGAAGAATTCTGCGAGGAGCAGAAGAAGTGCCCTTCTCTTGAGGGCTTGCGGCAACAGGCTGTAAGCCAGGCAGCAGGTGATCAGTCTGGATCACACTGGATCTACTGGGAGAATGGTCTCCTGTATAGTGAGCCTAAGGTTGCTGAGCCTGGGTCAGCCCGTGTGCTGGTGGTACCCCAGCGCTTCAGAGCCTTCCTACTGGGTCTGGCTCATGATGTGCCTTTAGCAGGACATTTGGGGCAAGACAAGACCTTTCAAAGGCTTGTCACCCACTTTCATTGGCCCCAAATGCGCAAGAGTTCAGATACTCATTGCAGGACCTGTCAGACTTGCCAGGCAAGTGGTAAGAGTGGGAGGAAGCACAAGGCTCCTCTCCAACCTTTCCCTGTTGTCAGCACCCCCTTTGAGAGGGTGGGTATTGACATTGTGGGGCCTCTGGATCCCAAGACAGCCATGGGCAACAGGTTCATCCTGGTCTTGGTGGACCATGCCACCCGGTACCCGGAAGCCATCCTCTTCGGACAGTGACGGCCCCCGTGGTGGGACGTGCACTGATGGGGATTTTCTCCCGTGTGGGGTTCCCCAAGGAGGTGGTGTCTGACCGTGGTACCAACTTCATTTCCAAGTATATGAAGTCCCTGTGGCAGGAGTGTGGTGTAACCTATAAGTTCACCACTCCTTACCACCCCCAAGGTAATGGGCTGGTTGAGAGATTCAACCGGACCCTTAAGGGCATGATTATGGGTCTGGAAGAACCCATGAGGCGTAAGTGGGACGTCCTCTTGCCATGCCTGCTCTTTGCTTACAGAGAGGTGCCCCAGAAGTCCTTAGGGTTCAGTCCCTTTGAACTGCTGTACGGCCATCCTGTAAGAGGACCTCTGAGTCTGGTCAAGGAAGGCTGGGAGGAAGCTCCCAGGAAAACTCCCCAGGATGTATTTAGTTACATGCTGGCCTTCAGAAACCAGACTCGGCGTTTCAGACAACTCGCTGAGGCGAATCTGGAAGCCAGCCAGGAAGAGATGAAACGTTGGCATGATCAGAATGCCACTCTGATCGAGTTTCAGCCTGGACAAAAGGTGTGGGTCATGGCCCCAGTGGAGCCCTGTGCGCTCCAGGATAAGTGGACCGGACCATTTGAGGTGGTGGAGCGCAAGAGTGAAGTCACCTACTTGGTGGACTTGCAGTCTCCCAGGAACCCCTTGCGGGTCCTGCATGTGAACCGCCTGAAGCCCCACTTTGAGAGGTCTGAAGTGGGCATGCTCTTAGCAACAGATGCTGGGATGGAAGAGGAGACTGAACCTCTTCCTGACCTCCTGTATGCAAAAGAGCAAGATGGGTCAGTGGATGGTGTGAACCTCTCTCCCACCCTGACCCCGGAGCAGCAGAATGACTGTCGCCAACTGTTGGGGCAGTTTGCTGATCTGTTCTCCCTGGCTCCCAGTATCACTGAATGGTGCATCCATGATGTGGACACTGGGGACAGTCCTCCTGTGAAGCACAAAACTTACAGAGTGACTGACAGGGTGAGAGCTTGCATCAAGGAGGAGGTCTCCAAGATGTTTGCCTTAGGGGTGATTGAGTCCTCTAACAGCCCTTGGGCCAGCCCAGTGGTCTTGGTCCCAAAGGCTGCCACGCCTGGTGCCACACCCGAACTCCGGTTCTGTGTGGACTACCGAGGACTCAATTCAGTCACCAGGACTGACGCGCACCCCATCCCCAGAGCTGATGAGCTCATTGATCGGTTGGGGCTGCCCGGTACCTCAGCACGTTTGATCTAACGTCTGGGTACTGGCAGATCGCCTTAACTGATGGGGCCAAAGAGAGGTCAGCATTCTCCACACCAGATGGGCACTACCAATTCCGGGTGATGCCCTTTGGGATGAAGAATGCCCCTGCCACCTTTCAGAGGTTGGTCAACCAGGTGTTGGCTGGGCTGGAGGATTTCAGTGCCGCCTACCTGGATGACATTGCAGTGTTCAGCGCCACTTGGGAGGAACATCTGCACCACCTCTGGGAAGTGTTGAAGGCGCTGCGGAGGGCAGGCCTCACGATCAAGGCAAGTAAGTGCCAGATCGGGCAGGGTTCTGTGGTGTACTTGGGACACCAGGTTGGGAGCGGCCAGGTGGCGCCCCTACAGCCCAAGATAGATACCATTCTGGCTTGGGAACCCCCAAAACCCAGACAGAGGTGAGGGCCTTCTTAGGACTCACCGGGTATTACAGGAGGTTTGTCAAGGGGTATGGCAACATTGTTGCACCCTTGACTGAGCTGACTTCCAGGAAGCAGCCCAGGAAAGTGAACTGGACTGAGGCCTGCCAAAAGGCTTTTGATGCCCTGAAATCTGCCATGTGCACGGCGCCCGTGCTTCAGGCGCCCAACTTCTCAAGGGAATTCATTGTGCAGACAGATGCTTCAGAGCATGGTGTTGGGGCTGTGCTTTCACAGATGAATGAGGAGGGCCTAGACCAACCTGTAGCCTTTATTAGTAGGAGGTTACTCCCACGGGAACAGAGGTGGAGTGCGATTGAACGTGAAGCATTTGCTGTGGTCTGGGCACTGAAGAAGTTGAGACCATACTTGTTTGGGACTCACTTCCGGGTTCAGACAGACCACAGGCCCCTCAGATGGTTAATGCAGATGAGGGGTGAGAATCCAAAACTGTTGAGGTGGTCCATTTCCCTACAGGGGATGGACTTTACGGTGGAACACCGCCCTGGTACAGAACACGCCAATGCTGATGGTCTGTCCAGATTTTTCCGCCTTAGTGATGAGAACTCCCAGGAGGAAGGGTAGTTCTCCCCACATTTCAGCTGGAGGGGACACGTGTTAGACTTGGCACCATTGGCGTGGGTCTCCCTTCCATTTTTTTGCTGTTGCCTCTTATGTTTTGCTGGTTTTAGATGCTTTGGGCACTGTGCCACTGCTGTTCAGTGCCACAGTGCAAGTGCTCCCTACTGTAAATTGTGTTATGGATTAGTGACTCCATGATTGGATGATTGGTTTACTTGTCAGTCCCTAGTACAGCACTGCGTGTGCCCAGGGCTTGTAAATCCAATGCTGCTGGTGGGCTTGCAGCACTGGTTGTGCCACCCACAGAAGCAGCTTGTAAAATGTGTCTCAGGCCTGCCATTGCAGAGCCTGTGTGCAGTCTGTGACTGCCATAGTCGACTTGGCAAGTGCACCCACTTGCCAGTCCCTAAACCTTCCCTTATCTTCATATCAGACACCCCTAAGGTAGGCCCAAGGGCAGGGTGCATTGTAGGTATAAGGTAGGACATGCCCTGGTGTGTGTGGCATGTCCTGATAGTGAATTACAGCCATTTTCGTTTTTCACTATTGCAAGGCTACCTGCTCCCCATAGGCCAGAATGGGCAGACTGACTATTACACTTTATAGTCAGAACTGACCCAGGGAACATGGTAGAAAAACGAATTTAGTATGCCTGAACTCAGAATGATAAAATACATCTTTTAGTGAAGTTGGTTTTAACATTCTTTGTTTGAAAATACCACTTTTAGAAAGTAGGTATTTTCTTGCCTAAACCATCCAGCTGCCTCTGCTCAGGTTGTGTATTGTGTGTCTGGATTTGTGAGTGACAGGGGCTGGGGGATTCCAGGAGGCAGGGTGAGTCAGCACTAGGCTGAATAGGTCTGCCTGAAGGAGGATGGGTGGGAGGAGTTGCACCTGGGTCTGAATAGGGCTGTGCCTGCCTTCCACAATGCTGGCTCCACCTCCTGCCGGGCGTCTGATGGCTCTGCCCCTCACTCACAAAGGAAAGAAGGAGTCAGAAAAACAAAGTGCTCCAGGACTGACCAGAACTGGTTTTGGACTAGGCAGAGGCCTCTCTGCCTTCAGAGAACAAAGGGAAAAGGTGTATAAAAAGGGGACCCAGACCCCTAGGAAATTAGATCACTTCTGGGAAATCAAGAAACCTGTTGCCAAGGAGAAGAACCGGAGAAGCTGAAGGAGGAGTACTGCCCCTGTGCTGTTTTGCTGATTGGGGTTGGCCTGCAGTGGTTGCTTTCTGCCAAGGACAGGAGAAAAGACTTTGCTGTGCTTTGTCATCTTGAAGAAGGGAATCTCCAAGGGCTTGAACTGAGCTTGCCTCCTGCCTGAAGTCACAGGGACACAAAGACTTCACCCCTTCTGTTTGCCTGCATCTGGAACTGCTGTTTTAGCTGCTAACAGAGGGAAATTGCAACACCGACGCCGGCGAGCGACGCCGTAACCTGCACCGAAGCCGTGGGCACCGCTCGTGAAGAGCACGACGCACCGCCCCGACTTGCACCGTAGGCCCGACGCCTGCCGACGCCGTGCGACATCGACTCCGAAGCCGCCATCGAGGCCGCTGCCTGCACCGGAGCCGAGGACACCGCTCGTGACGCTCACGACGCACCGTCCCGACTCGCACCGCAGCCCCGACTTCACCGACGCCAGGGCTTCATCATCGCGGAGCCGATCCTCGACGTGGGTGACCCCGAATCCATCGACGCCGCACCATCGTAAGGAACCGACGCCTCGCCGCCATCCGTGACGTCACCTCCCCGACACAGTAAGGAACCGACGCTCACCTCCCTGCGCTGCAGTAAGGAACCGAGACATCACCTCCCCTGGGGTCGTAAGGAACCGACGCCGCCGGCGCCAACGAAGCATCACCTCCCCGACGCCGTGCACCGTCTTTGTTTTCATCGAATTCCAGGTACTGTTCTTTGTGGGTCTGCTCGACTCCGGGCCCGACGCCGCGCACCTCGCGGTCGGCGCCGTACTTTGGGATTTCCACCGGTCACGACGTCGTGATAACTCCAAGTGGAGTTATTTGTTGCTACAAGCTTTATTTGATTGACTATCCTATTTTTGAAGATAACGTGAACTGTCTCTATCATTTTAAGTCTATTTTTGATTACAGTATTGTGGATTTTTGCTATTGGGTCTTGTGATAAGTCTATATAAAGATTACTTATTTTTACATAAACAACCTGTGTGGTGTCCATCTGTAGTGTTTTCACTGTATTACTGTATGTGGTCACAAATGCTTTACACACTGCCTCTGAGATAAGCCTGTCTGCTCGTGCCAAGCTACCAGGGGGTGAGCAGGGGTTATTTTAGGAGTGTTTCCCCCTTATCCTGACTAGAAGCAAGGGTCCCTATTTGGACAAAGGTGCAAACCATTGCCAACTAGAGACCCCCAGTTCTAACACCGCCCTTGCCTAATACCCTAGCTGTTAAAGATTGCTTTAAGTCCCGGTTCTTCCTCTCCACAACCGAATTTCCCTCAGGATGGTATGGAGAGGAGTACCGCAGTGCAACGCCCATACTTTTCATGGCCTCTTTGTAAGCCCGAGAGCTAAACGTAACGTGCCAACTGCGCATGTCCCTATAAAGACTCGCAAATCTTTGATAACAGTTCGAGCGTCAGCCGAGTGCTGTGGCCAAACCCATAGGAATCTTGAGCAGGAATCCACTGCAACCATGATATACTTGTAAGCCCCATCAGATTGTAAGGGGCCGCAGTGGACCAGATACACACATGCGAGAGGTTTGTCTGATTTTAATAGCGGTGTCTGCGCCGGGCGTGTTATGGTGGAGCCTTTCATCTGTTGGCAAATGTCACATTTCAAGACTTAGTCTTTAGTTTGTTTTGTTAGACCTGGCCACCAATAGCGCTGTTTCAACAATGAAATAGTCGCTGTAACGCCTGTATGTGCAGAGCACAAACCCTCGTGTGCTGCTAGTATTAAACCTTGCCTACGATCCATATCTGGTATTACTCTGTCCCCCACTCCAGGAATCTGAGAATATGGAATGTTGTTTGCATCTAACTTGTAGGAGTACTTGAGTGGAAATTTCTTTGGTACTGCACCGCTGTTTTTGCTTGAAGCAATAACAGCCACCATAATCTCACCGTCTATCCTCGTTTTTGAACGAGTGATTGCAGCTACGGAAGCCGTACCTACAGCCCCCTTTGCGGCTTCATCAGCCAATGAATTCCCTTCAACGTGAACGCCATCACGCTGATGACTCAGTGTATGGATCACGTGAGCCTTTGGTAGTTCGTTCTTTAACTCAACTACCTGTTCCCTTAGCATTTTATGCTTAATTGTGCCACCTTTTGCGTCTTTAAACCCGTTCTGTTCCCAATGATATCAATATTCATTGTATGACTGTACACAGTAAAAGGGATCACACACAATTAGTGTGGGGAATTCGTAATCCGTATTTACAAGTGCCAGTATCAGTGCTTTTAACTCTGCCAACTGAGCCGTGCAGTCTCCTAGAGATTGCGTTTCGGTGCAACTCGGATGGAATTTTCCATCCCGCATGCGACCTTTAACGATAGCACATGCCGCGCTGTATTGTTGCTTACTCCCTATGGCCGGTTGAGCAGATCCGTCAGTGTAAATAATATATTCATACTGATCGAGAGGCAATATTTCATTTGGTAGAGGATAATCTTGTTCGTATTGCAGAAATGCTTGTGTTTTTATATTTGGATCAAATCTGTATTCAACGTCAGTTGCAGTAAGAGAATTAGCCCATTGTATACATCTTGGATGTAAGGCTTTTGCTTTTGGAATGCTTGCCTTTGTAACAGCTTCTAAAGCTGGTACTGGGGTTACGACAATTATGCGTTTCCCCTGAGCCAGTGCTTTTTCTCTTGCTACAGCGGTCTGAACTGCTGTCAGGATTTTTTCTGTTGAAGTGAAACGCATTTCTGCGCTTGTGTACAGGTGTGATTTGTAAGCGATTGGTACAGTTTCGCCTTCATTGAAGGTTAAGTAAGTGTACCCGCATTGACCCGCTATTATTCGGATCACTAAGTTGCGTACGTTTACGCGTGTCTGTAAGTGTTTGGAAGCTATCATGTCTTCTTGTAGTGAACGTAGGATGTTTGTGTGTTCCTGTGTCCAGTGTCTGTCTGAAAAGTCAGGTTTGATTAAGTCGTAGAAAGGTTTTACTTTTTCTGCGTAAACTAAAATGTATGTTCTGCCAAAATTTAGGAATCCCAGTATTGATTGTAGATTTTTTAATGATTTTGGTGGTTGAAGCAGCACACACTTTTCTAAAAAGTTAGCTGCCAGGCTTTTCCCTTCACTTGAAAGCTCGTATCCTAAAAACAGGACATTGAAGTGGGCTATTTTAGATTTCTTAAAATTAAATTTGTAGCCCTCAGAGGCGAATCCCATAATAATGGTGCTCACCCTGGTCAAGTGCTTTTTTAAGTCATTGTCCCTCAGATAAATATCATCCACATAGTACAATGCTTCTTCATCAACATTTTGGAGTAACTCTGTTACTCTTGCTGAGAATACCCCCGGGCTGTTCTTATACCCCTGGGGGAGATGACAAAATTGCCGCTGGGACCCCAACGCTGAGAATGCGGTCAAATACCTGCTTTCAGGTGCTATATTTTGGCAGAAAAATCAATTTGAGATATCAAGTGTGGTTTTGTATTTTTTCCGCCCAATGTTATTCATTAATGCGGCACTGTGTGCATTTTGGACAGCGAATGTTTTTGTGCATGAGTTTAAATGTCTGTAATCTAAAACTAGACGATATGAGTTGTCCGGTTTTGATACGGGAAACAAAGGATTGTTCATTGGTGAGGTGCATGTTTCAATCACCCCTTGGTATTCAAGTTGATCTAAGATCTCCCTGACCTGTTTTTTAGCTTCTTGCTTTATTGGATGTTGTCTCTGAGCATTTGGTGAAACTTTTAACGGGATCACGTGGTGGGTTGAATCCTCATCCCAACCGGCATGATTTTTGTATAGTGCTGGAGCTAGGGCAACTGCCCACTCCTGTGCATAGACATGTTTAAGATGTATGGGAACGAGGTCAGAGATTGCTGGAAAAATTACTGTTTCTCCCCTAGGGCACTCCATAACGAATGCTGGCGGCCAATCTTGTTCTGCTAATAGGATGTCATAACTAGATGACAGATTTTCCCAAAAGAGACCTTTAACTTTCCTGGGCTTGTCCCCCTCCATTTGGAGTGTTATTTCGTGTAACTTATGTGGGACGCTCACCCTTGTGTCTGGTCTTTCTACCGTGATGTAATCATTCAAGTCCGCTGTCACCAGAAATTCCATCAGGTTCTGGCGAGCTATTGTTACTTCTGCTGCACTATCTAGCATCGTCAGAGCCCATTCCCCGTTCAGAAGTTGCGTCCTCAGAATTCTGGGCATGTCTGATCTTTATGCCTCCAACTTTCTTCTTCTTAAACTGAGGTTTTGATTTTGGCTTTTCTTCTTTTTTGGAAGTATAGTCTTGAGCGTGCTCCTTGTCTCTGGACTTTGTACACTCTTCTTTGTGTTCTGACCGTCCTTCTCTCAGAGTTTTTCGTCGAGCCCTGAAAGGAACGAGAGGAACGTGTATCAGTATCCTGATACCTGTCAGGTTTTCTAATATTATCCCTATTCCTAAGGTTGTACCTCTTTTCAGAGGGCTCCTGTGGAGGAGATCTGCCTCGGGGTTGAGATCTGTTTTTAAAGTTTTGTTGTTTTTTATTATCCCACTTCTTTTTAGAAGAAGCAGGTGTCTGCTTGGTAGTGTCCTTTTCAGGACTGCCCATCAGTAGTGGTTTTAATGCTTTCCCACCCAAACCGTCTCTGCCTAATTCTGCATATGCATTTTCTATTATTTTGGGTAGTTTGTGTTGTTGTTCTAACGGGCTGAACTCCCTTAGGCGTTGGCGAATTGCCACTGAAGCTGCTTCCCCTTTAATATTAGCTAGTATTATGGCTGATACCTGGTCATAGTTATTTAGTAACTTCATCCCTAAGTTCAGGGCAGGTTCTGCTCCGTACTCATTTTGTATTTGTCTCAATACGTCTGGTACTACTGCTAATGAAGGAATACCATGTGTTCTGGTATATATGGCAGCAAAGACTGTACCCCAAGAGGTGCAATCCTCTACTTGTGGTGTTATCTCCATGGGCACGCAGATTGTTAGCATTCTGTGTTTTTCAAACGGGGTAGTATTCGGGAATACTGCCTCGAGCTGAGTTATTTTCTGAGCTACCCAGAATGGCATTTGTTCACGTTTCGTGGGCATCTTGCCCATTACTGCGTGTAATGTCTGTGGTGTGATTGTAGTTGCTGTACTCTGATATTGAGTTCCATTTGTTGCAACTGATGTTGGTTGGACTGTGAAAGTCCTCATGACAAACTGTGTCAGGTTTCTGTAGATTTTAATTAAATCCTTGTGTTGTAAGAGTAAGTCTGCCTGTGGCATTGTGTCAATGTCAGGATGTGGTGTGTAGGCCGCTAATATTGGCCATGTTGCCCCGTCTCCTCCGAGCGGGCCTAATCTTATTCTGCTTCTTATATGGGGTAGGGCGCCTTTAAACCAGTATAGGTGTTCCTGGTACGTGAGTGGAACTTCTATGTCCTCGAACGGACCATATTCCTGTGGTGCATCTCCTTCTACATAGTAGTGAAATGTCTGTGTTCTTGCATCTGCTGCTGGGAATGTAACCCACAAATAAAATATCTCTGTTTTGTTTGATTCGTGTGCCTCAATCACGAAAGCTACAATGCCATCCCTAGCTTGTAAACCATTTTCTAATAGTTTCAGGGTGATAGTACGTCTGAATTTAGGTGCAATGAGAATTCCTTCCACCTCTTCTTCTCCTATTGAAAGGCGTCTAGCCACCACCGGATTATCTTGGTCCTCAGTCATTTTGTAAAGGAGAAGTTTGTTCAAGGGAAATAAGATAAGGTGTTATGCACAATTTTAGGAACAAAATGTCCTTCAAGCTTGATTAACCAACAGCCAATAAATAGGATTTCTCGCCTACTCAGCTGTGGCGGAGTTTGTGCCCACCCACTCCAGACGTCTCTGGTGTTTTGTGATTAGGGGTCTCTGAGAATCAGCACGACTGAACTACTCAGATCCTACTGTTAAATAGGAGCCCAACCATCGTTGGTGGCACCATGTCGTGTAGTTCCTATATTACCCATACAGGACCTGCACGTTCGGATAACATAAACTGTGGGTTTGGTGGCAGACTGATTCTGAGAACGTTAGCCTGTTTGCATAAGCTAGCTCACAGTGCCACTAGTGTCTCCTCTTATCGGGGAGAGAATAGTTTCTGGCAACCACAGAACATGACAACCCTGATCCCTCAGAATCGTGGAAACAATGTACTACTTTTCGCTCAGTCACTCGTGCTTACTTATCTTGTCTCAGAGATACACAGAATAAACAGCCTGGGCGTTTCAATAAGGGTTTATTGAACAGTCGTTATTCTGGTGTAGAATATATGAGCTGCAACAACCATTAGACAGTAGCAGAGATATATGATTAGCAGTACAGTGAATATAAATGGATAGTACAGTTCTACCATCTTGCACTACGCATGAATAAATACATGAATATAAAATGCATTGATAAAAGAAAACGGGTACTCCTACGATGTCTATCTAGATGTACCTAAGTGTACCTAGCATGTGAGTAGGTGTGAAGCCAAGAATCCCTCTAGGATTTAGTCGAACCCCATTACCTGAAGTGTGAGAATGTAGGAGCCCTTCTTGGTCACGAGTTGGACCCCCCACGAGGGATGTTCAGGCCACTGTCAGCTGGAGCGTCTGCATGCAGGAGCCTCAGCGTCTCTGGTCAGTGTGTCGGCCTGGAAGTCTTGGTTCCCTCTAACTAATACTAGCAAGATGTGCTGTATTTATACAAAAAGTATCTAGGGTTCCTTTGTCCCTTGTTGCTTGTATTAGCCATTGTTGGATGTGAGGATGACGTATGGGATGAACCGTGTATGTAGATATGTGGAGGAAGGTGGTGTAGCCACAGCCTTGTTTCTAAGAACCCTTATGAATATTCATTCATACTGTGTGAGTCTATTGATGGAGTTATAGGACTCTATTGTTTAGGAGAAACCCTCCTTCTGCACCCAGGACTAGAACTAGGTAAAGGTTCAATCCTAAAAGGCCCATTACAGTGTATTGTATGGGAGGTAATGTAGGTGAAGGGGTATGATGTTACCCGGGCCTATATTAGGGTACCTATATGGAACTTAACACAACCTCTTCCTCCTCATGTGCTGCTGTTTAAGGAACGGTGTAATTGTGGTGGATAAATTGTTGGTTCATTTTGATCATAGTCAATTTCTCCACATTTTGAGGTGAGAGACTGCTCCTTCTCACTGAGGCGGCTGCACCAGCTGCACTGAACACATGTTTAGCAGACACACTGGCGATAGGACAACCCAGATACTTTATTGCCAGCCTGCTAAGATCTGGCCTGTGGCGCATCTTCCCATACCAATACATCAATGGATTTTGATCCACTTAGACCTCTTTTGGATCATCCAGATACTCCTGGATCATCCTGTGGATTATCATTGGTGCTGCCAATTGCTCAACCTGTTTTGCCATCACCTCTGCACTGGACTTGATCCCTGCCAATTGAAAACAATATATTGCAGAGGTTGGGTCCGGTCCTTCCATTGCTGTTGTTGCCAGTGTTCTGATTGATGGTGTTGTTGGCTGCTGTGAGACAAGACTGCACTCTCTGGAAGTTGAAGGCGGCACCCCAGATCTGCAGTGTGGGACTTGAAGGTTCAGCCATTCTTCTTCCAAAGTCTCTGGCTTGCTCTACAATCCACCTCTTGAATTTTAAAACATCCCCTTCAGAAAAAGGAATGAAAGTGGGCAGAATTTATTTATACCGTGGATCAAGTAGTGTGGCACATATGTACTCTTTGGACTCAGTGATGTCATGTTGCAGCCTTATATTAGAAGCCAAGCGCCAGACTAAAGTCTCAACAAAGGCATGCGCTCCTGTGTTTTCATTCACAGCTGCGGGGGCGAACCTTTCAAACTCCTTCTTTACCTGGTCTTGTAGGAGATGCAACAATGGGATAGTGTAGCCCATTCTACTGTCCTCCTTGCTAACGTCCCATGTGAAAACCTCAAAAGGAATAGCATCTGTGTCAGGCATTTGACTAGGCCCTATTTGTTCGCATCTATGGCCATAGCTTTCCCAACTGCATTCCCTACTCTTTCAATGACATAGTCATTGATCTGTTTGTACTGCTCAAACAGACGTTGCAGCATATGAAAGGTAGAATTCCAATGCGTTGGCTTCTCCTGTATCAGGGCTTTAACGGGTGCTCTGTTATTATGCTGAATAATCTGAGCTGCTTCCAGGCTTTAAAAGAATGGCTGAAATGAGTGCAGATTCCTCTGGAAGTGGTCAGTTTGACTACGTCTTCCTTTTTGAGGTAGTCTTGCACCACCAGGTTGATGCAATGGGCCAAACACAGGACACTGAAATAGCCTCCGTCTGACATGGCCTTGACTATGTTACTGCCTTTGTCCGTTCGCAACAAATCCAATTCTAAGACCTCTTGGTCACAGCCATTCATACACCTTGCTGTTAAATTCCTCCAAGATGTTTACAGCTGTATGTGATTTCTCCATCGCGAACATGGCCACTGTTGCTTGCCACCAAACACTCTTAAAACTTTCTTCAGGGCCAAGAACTGAAGATATCTTTTGCTTTACCCCTGCAAAAGAGATCCAGTGTGCAGTGATGCACATGTAATCAGTCATCTGACAACTGGTCTACATGTCTGTCGCCAGGTGGATGGTGTGAACAACACTTTGCTGCAAAGCTTGTCCAATCAACTGCAGCACATCTTGATGCAGCGCTGGAACAGCCACTCTGGCAACATAGGTCCTGCTTGGTACCTTTCATTTTGGGAAGATGGCTACCACAAATTCTAAGAATCCCACTCCTTCCACAAAAAGAAAAAGGGAGGAGGTCCAGTGCTAACATTTTTGTCAGCTTCCTATTGTACAAACATGCAGTTGGGTAGTTTCATTCATAGGGCCCCTCCTGCCTAAACATGCACGTAATAGTATCCTGGATTTCCTTCTTTCTTGGGGCACTGACACAGGTGTCTTTTGAGAAGCTGATGCTAGTGGTAGATTCAATGTGCGTGGTGGTGGTGGGGCAGTCACCGTATGTCGTGGTGTCTCCATCATCTCACTCTGATTCTTCTTGTGCCATTGTAAAGTCACTGAGTTGGGTAAACCTGTTGGCACACTGCTGGGGACAGAGCTGCTTTGCATGAAGATGTCACCCTCTTCTTCCTCATCATCACCTTCCCCCATGATTGGACTTGTAGCAGATTTTTCCAGGCTCTCCCCACCACCAGGACCACGTTCAGCAATTTTTTTAAGGTGCTCCTCCCACTTGATTGTGTGGTGTTTTTTCCTATGAGTCATCTGGCCTCCAGTACCATAATGTGTACCATGCTTACCTCGACGAACACTTGGGTGGCAAATGGTGCATTCTGCAATGTACTACCCTCTTTGCTAACTGTAAAAAAGTCCCAAACTGGGGAGGAGTACTTTTTTACCGGGCCACTCACAATGCCTTTAGAAGAATTGGAGGTAGGTGGGCATGTCGTCGATTGCCTCTCTGCTTCTCCTGAGGCAGGGGTTGGTGCATGTCCCAGCTGGGGCTTTGCAAATATGGGAGCTGGTGGTGGTGCTACCTGTGCCACATCCCTTGGAGCTGATTGAATAGCAATGTAAGATTCCTCTGTGTCCCCTTCCACCATGACTACCTCGTCATCTTCTTTCTCTTCCATAAATCTAAGTCTTTCTGGAACTTTTCTTTTCCCTTGCCTCTCCTGTTGTCTCCTGGTCTCTGTTGGGGCCCACTCCATGTCCCTATCATCATCATCATCATCAGAAGTGGTGCTTGGAAAAGATGGTGCAGTAGTATCCTTCCTTTTCCTTGCTGGAGATCTGGGAGCCAATGATTCTAAAAGAGGAGGTTCAACTTCTTGCTCAAAAGGAAGGTTGGTGGGGTGGTGCTGTTGATGCAGGAGCACTGCTCTCAGCTTTCTCGCTGGAGGCCATTGCAGCAGGCACAAAATGCCTGAAAAAGGTTGCAGTCGGCACACCAGTGGTGAAAATCTGCTTCTTCTGCTCCCCATTAGCCACTTTCTTGGCAGCACCTTTCTTTGGGGCGGTCTTGAAGCTGTCAGTTGTCAGTGGCACTTAGCTTCACAACAGACTGAAGAGATGACTGTGTTGCGTAGTCAGTGAAAAGTGATCAGGAGAGGGACAAAGCACTGGGAGGAGCCTGCTGGAAAGGAAGAGGAAGTTGGAGTCTCTAGGGCACTTCCTTCTGGTTTAGAGAAAAAAAGTTTACAAAAATGGCTTCTTGCACAAAAAAAACTCCAACGGCCAGTTTGAGAAGAAAATCCACTCCAAATGCCTCTCAGCTACATTCTCAAGCAGAAAAGCTGCTCGACCACTCCGTTTGCAATCGTGATCGGTACTAAGGATGCTAGATTGGGGCTGTCTCAGCCAGAAGCCATGTGAGTGAGCGCAAAGTCTCGCGGGAGATTGCTAGTGGTGTGAGAAGTCTCACTCATGCTCGCAAGCAGCCCGAGAGTCTTGGCACTCGCAGTTGAGAGGCAAAAGAAAACTCGAACGCATGAACGGAAAAAAAACTCTGCTTTGCGCCCGAATGGCGGAATTCAGGAGTGCCCGAATTCTGCAAACTCCGCGAGCGGAGCACTGTTTACCTCTCGCACTTAGTAATGAGCAGCCTGCCTAAGGAGGGGAGAGCTGTTCATTGCTATCGAGCTCCGCTGGGGAGAGGACTTCAACTCCCATCTCCCCCTGCCACCATTTCCTGCTTCCTGGTTGATGCGCTTAAAAGCACGCTGCGGACCTGTGGCTTGGGACGCGCGCGGGGCCGCGCCCGGGCCACGCCCATCAGAGCCCGGAGGAGGCTGGGCTGGGTCACCCCCCTAAATTTCTTTACATCAGGCCTGCCCAGTGCCATCCAAAACCTGGTCAACGATGGGTAAGAAGCAGTCTCTCATTCCATCTACCAAAGGGCTGTGTTTTTATCCACCATTGACTCATCTTTAACTAAAGCAATTAATGCTATTTTGAAGGAGATCGCCATGGCCGAGGGCAGACTCTCTGTGGGGGAGGGAGCCTATAATGGGTCTGACGGATCTGAAGGCCTGTTTCCAGTCACAGCTTACTGGTCTAATGGCTTACCTATTAGTCAGGGTAACGGCGAATGCAGCAGTTTACCCCCAGTTGTATTGGCTCCTGCAAATGACATTCCTTTGTGCCCCAATCACCCCAGCGTAGCGAAGCATACTTCCACATTACCAACACATGGCAAGAGGAAGAAAGGTCCCCATAAAGAACCCTCTTCCTCTAAACCTAAGAAATCAAAGAAATCGACACCCCCACAATCCCGTATTGAGCCCGACTTGGACAATTTCGAACTGTTGCGGTTCCAGGCACCTATCGAGGCTATTTGTGACAGATTATCATCAATGCTAAATCCTATTCGGCTACGTCTGGACAACATTGAACTTAAACTCCAAGAGATACTAAATTCAAATTGTGCCTCTAGTCAGTCAAGCCCATGTATTAACCACATCCCATCTATTACTACCAACCCCTCCTTACCGGGCTTTCCCACCCTCAGCTGGGCAGTACCTCAGAGGTGGACAAGCCCGGCTCCGCCTCGGTACCGACTACCCTCCCAAGAGGGGGTAACCCATCGCAAATAGCCCCAGGTACCTTAACCCTTTCCTCATGCAAGAATACATGAGATCTTAATAAGCAAATGGGGGGTTCTAGAGATACAACCCATACCTACGCTAACATTGAACGTAAGCTGAAGTATAGGGATTCCACGTATCAAACCCTTAACCTTCCACCTGCGGCTTGTCCTCTCGCCCTCGTTCTGGTTAATGTCCCAGCACTCAGACCTCATCAGAGAAAATCTACCATCCAGCTCATGGCTAAAGCGCGCCATTGGTTATGCAATTACACAAAGCCAGGGCATCTAATACAGAATCATTTGCTAATGGCATGGAGAATCTCGTGAGTTGGTCCTTCCCCTAAGGCATAGGAGGGCGACTGTGTTGTATTAAACTTTGATTGTCCTTACCTTGTTAGTGATTTAATTTCCCAGCCCCAATTTGACTTTAAATTGGTAACTAAGAAATTGCCGGTTTCCCTTGGTTTTTTCCACAACATTCAGCCCACTCACCAGGACAGGGCATCAGTTACAGCACCAGATTGTTCCACCAACGTTACTAGGCATGCACTTAATAATCATACCTATCCGAGCACATTTAATAGGTTCGCTCCACTTTCAGGGCTGGACTCCTGTGATTGACAAATGGCCATGACGCACAGGGGAATGTTCTAAATAGCATCTTAATGAAGTGGCAACTCTCTGTACAAAACGTAACAGATCCACAAACGGGGCAATTTTGCCCTACTTTTCACAGAGCTGAATATTCGTCAACGATAGACTGTATTATTTCCTCTGAGTTTCTTAGTTCAAGTTTAACCAAGCCACACATAAATTTTACAGAATTTAGTGACCATGCTATGCTTTCCTGCGCTTTAACTTGGCAAGTTTCCAAAATCCGTAACGTAACTAAAGTCCCTAAACCGATTTTAACCAGAAATAACGTTTTTTTTTTAAGTGGGACAAGGTAGATGCAGCCAATCTTTTCACTAGTTTTATAGTGTCCAACCGGGAGGATGTTAATATCTGCTTGGATCCTTTCTTAAGCCATGTACAGGTATTTGAAGTGTTTAGTAAACTACTGTATTATTTCAAATCACAGTTGATTCCTCCAATACCCGGTAGAGACAGCGCACCATACAGGTGGTTCGATAAGAGTTGTTCCCTGGCCTCTGCAAACCTACGTAAGGCCCTCCAAACCTCTCCTAGAAACAAAGAGGAGGTTTGCATGCTAAGGAAAACATATAAATCAGCAAGGGAAAATAGGTTGAGGCATCTTAAATCGGAGGCCTGGGATAATGTAAAACAAACATCAGCACTCCGAGACAACACCGCTTTCTGGAAGGTAATTGATGCACCTTTTTTGAAAGACAATGGTGGACCTTCTCTACAGGTACATATTGATGAAGATTCCTGGATAAGATATTTCCAAGAACTCTTCAAGAACACAGGGGACACTATAAGTGCAGATGTTTGTTTTGACACAGAGGCTCCTAATTGTCTCTTTTTCGATCTCAAGGAAATCAAATTGGCTCTGTTACAATCACCATCTAGGAAAGCTTCAGGGCCGGATGGGGTCCCTATGGATATCTTTCTTGCTGATATTCCTTTTGGTCCCCCCTTTTAACAGTGGCATTTAAGGCGATAGCTAAGACTGGTCCTCTTCCATAATGGAAAAACTCTGTCATAATCCCAATCTATATAAAAGGGGACGCCTCTATGCCAGCTAACTACCATCGTATTTCCTTGCTCGACAGCACAGCCAAACTTATGGGCAGGCTTCTGTTAAATAAACTGGAAGTATGGCTAAAGGAAAAGAATATACTTACGGAAGTGCAGTACGGGTTCAGACAGGGTAGGGGCACCGTTGATCAGTGTCTTAACTTGTCACTGATCATAGGAAAATATACCACAGTAAAAAACGCCAGTATATACATGACGTTCAGGGACCTGTCAAAATCTTTCGACTGCGTAGTACACAATAAACTCTGGAACATTCTGAACGAGATAGGAGTAGATAAAGCCATTATTAATTTTATAAGAGAGCTGTATAGGGATGCCACCGCTATTATGCGCTTTGGAATGCAAGGCGAATGCACTAAACATTTTAAGATTGAAAGGTGTGTCAGAGAAGGATGTGTTTTGGCCCCCTTTCTGTTTGCCCTTTATACAAACAATCTAAATGATGCCTTGTTTGATACCTCGAAAGACACTCCACAAGTTCTGATGTCCCCCCTCCCCATACTTCTCTACGCAGACAACGCGGTCCTATTGGCAAGGACTCCCATGACCCTTCAAAACCTTATCAGACAATATACAGTCTTTTTTTTTTTTTAACTATTTTCATTTCAATACATAGCAAGAATAAATAAGTACATAGATTGCAAATTCATGACGTCTAAAACAGCACATAAAATCACAGGGCTAAAAAAAAAAGAACAAAGGACAACGGGGGGATGCACAGTTAAGATAAAAGCAGATTGCCTGTATACAATAAAATACGTGCCTGAACATTATAAGCGTTATACATAGTGATAAAACTTCAATCTCTCATATGATATATCATTGGCCCCTTACCTGCATACCCAACTTCCGCCTTCGCAACCCTTTAACTGAGTAGAGGCTATACTCCAAATTGAATATACCATAAAATCTGGCCCTCCACGTCTCAAAAGAAGGAGCTTCCTGCTGTAACCATAAGGACGAGATAGAGAGCCGAGCCACTGCTGTGGCTACAAAGATCAAATAGTAAAATGTATGTGCCGGTAGCCCCTGCATCAGGTCTTCCCCAATAGCTAAGAGCATTATAGATGTCGTGATCTTTATCCCGGCCCCTATTATCTCCGAGAGGAATCTCTCAATGTGTCCCACAAATTGAGTCAATTTCTCACATGTATTAAAAATATGTACTTTATCTGCCATATCTGTTCCACAGCGGAAACATGTCCCATCATTTACAACACCCCATTTCAACATCTTTGCGGGGGTATGTTACAAATTAAATACAGTCTTACAGTGCTGTGCTTTCAATTAAACCGAAATCAAGATCTTCCCAGCTATATCGATTGATTGTTCCACGGAGAGATCTTGCCCCCCAAACAACTATCCCATTTGAGATTCTGCATGTCAAGATCGTCCCTCCTTGTCTCCAATAAACAATTATAAAATACCCCAATCTTAGCCCTGTGTCTAATAGCCTCTACAAGCGGATTTGATTCTGAGATTCATGGCTTCTTCGTTGGTGAAATCACAGAACTTACAATGCTTAATGAGTGTATCAAGTCTTTCAATGAACTCATGCATTGTTTCACCAACCTGATGTCGTGCTTGGTTAAAGATGTATCTTTCATAGTCGACGTTCAGCATTGGATTGAACATGGCTTCCAATCCTTCTATTATCTTTTGGTACGATTTTGCTTCAGTTGGCAAGACTTTCTTTATCACTTCTTTCACTCCATCACCAGCCAAGGTTCTTTATTTATTTAATGATCTTCTTATCATCTTCTTCTAGCGCATCTATGAAGTCATCAAATGTTTTGATCCAGGCAGCCCACCTTGCACTGGAAACATCTGTTATCCCACAGTTGAAACAATGACCTGCCTTTACAACGCAGCCACTACCTCGACTGTGACATTACCACGTGCTCCATTAACCAGCAAGTAGTTACAAAGACTTGCTTTAGGGGGCGTGTTGTTGGACAGCTGTTGGATTTTAAGTCCAACACCTTCCCTACTGTTACATAGACTGGAGTTGGATTAGTAATTTATACTATTCCAAAGTCCAGCGCACCCGTAAGGCAAGTTGTTGTAACAACTTGTGTGGTAAAGTAACACGTGGTAACATTGCAGTTGGCGTAGTGACTGCGTTGTAAAGGCATGGGGGGGACATTCATGTGGGTTCCAGCATACAACCATCTCGCACCAATGTTCTGTTTCTTCGCTGTGTTGATTGGTGGTAGTGGTTTCAGGAACATGGCAGCTATATATTTCGCGCCCTCCTTTGTTTGAAACTTGAGCTTGTGTGTCTACTACTGTTGTCCAAATTGTATGTCCCAATCATAATCCTATAGTGTTCTCTAAATTATTAAACCCACGTGACACTGTGTGATATAGCAACGTTAGTTTGTACCTATATTGATTGTTGACATTAATTGGATGTCATGCAGGGTCTTGAGACGCTTCACTCTGTTTCTGAGCAGTGTATGGAAGGATCTGAAGCGTTGTTTTTCAGACTTAAAGGCATGTTTGTTTTTGAAGTTCTGTGTACTTCCGTTGGTGACTGCAGTGACAGTCGAGCTTAGTGGTACACTTTGCATGGTGGAAATAGTGGGTGTTTTTTTGTCAACATGGTAGGTATGTGGCTTTTATGTCTTATGAGGAGAGTTGAATAACTACAGACTGTGCTGTTCAGCGGTTAATTTATTGAAAGTGGTAGTTTTTAAACATAAACTTAAAAAGGTTGACGCCCGTCCCCGATGACAATTCCATTTTGTCACGTGAACTCATGTGTTTGAAGGTGCTATCTTGTGTAACAATGAATTAAAAGGGGTATTGGTGAGATAAAATATTTGCCAAAGATCATCCAATTGGGACTATCTGAAAATTAATCCCAGGTTATGTGGTTTAACACTGTGCAATTGAGCCACTAGATGATTGTCTCTCTCTCTCTCTGTCTCTCCCTAATTTTACATCAAAAGTCACTGCAATTGCAGTCTGGAATAGGAATACTGAGTAGGTAAAATCGTGATACCTTAATTTTGTAGCCAAAATATTGAGAACCAAAATATGGAAAAGTAAATGCCTATAGGAAAGTACAGATTTGCTATTCTTAACTCCACATCTGTGTACCATGAAGATGTATGTGTATATATATGAACAAGGCTCGCAGGAGCCGAAACGCGTAATGGCGAAGACAGAGGAATAAAAAACAACAATTTGCACAATACCTGGGTCCTTGTCCGTCTTTGGAGAGATCCTGTACTGCGACGGTTCTGCATGCAATATATATATATATATATTCCACTCCACAGCGGGTCCTTCTGAGATCACTCCCGTAGACAGGAGGTGCGCAGTATTGCCGGCGAACCCAAGCCGGTTGTGATAATCCAAAGTTCAAAGGTAAGTAAAGCGCACTCACAGAGGTCCAAGGTGTTATCATAAGTTTAATAAACCGCTACGCGTTTCGACAGAATTGTCTTGTTCACACGATAAAGTTGCTCTGTGAGAGACGTGCATAAATCACTAAAGTAACCATAGACATAGAACTCAACATACATCAACTCTGTTTGGTAAGGTTATCATGGTGGCCATTTTGTAACGATATAACTCATAAGCGTTTTAAACACAAATATAACCAAATATGTCATTTCTACCATGTTTGTGCTAGCATACATTTTTCAGATTATGTATTATATGTATGCGAGTTACAAATTGCATATTCAATTGAAAAACGTTGTATACATAACATTAGTGTATTGTGTAATACATTGGTGCAAGCGGTCTAGTGCCGTAATCAAATCTCATGTAACAGTTTCCTAAGTTTACCACAGGTCGTGAAATCATCTTAGGGTATTATTGCACCTTAAGCCTGTATGTTAAAACAACCTTGTTGATTAATTCGTTCGGACTAGTGCCTTTAAACCTATGTTTAAACCTATGTTAAAACAACCTTGTTGATTAATTCATTCGGACTAGTGCCATTAAACCTATCAACGTAGTATATATAATTTGCAACTAAAAAGGATCCCACCATTGACCAATGTATATCACATTTTATCCAAAGTCTGATGGTAGTCACATTATTCAATTTTAGTTAGTCTATGTACAGGTGATTTTAGATAAAAGAAAAAAACCAAAACAAGAGTTCCTAAATAATAATATCCAAAGTGAAAATAGTGCTTATAAAATATTTCTTATCTTGTGCTGGGTGCTTAACAACGATGTTGACGAAGAAAAGGGTAGGGAGCCTGTGATGTGACTTGTGTAAAATGGTTCCCTTCCTTTCCTCCTAAAATGAAAAGAAAAGAAAACACAAGATAAGAAAACAGTTTAAAATACTATACATCACACAAAAAATATCTATTGTACATTTCTGATATTCTTGTGTGTGAAGTGTACGTGACAGTAGTATCGATCATGAACATCTGGGCCATTTACGTTTCATGTAGATGTGTTGCCAGTTCCTCATCTAGATTATGGCCTTTCGGGAATCTAGTTTCTAATTCTAATATCCATTTCGATTCCTTTTTCCTGAGTGCTAGTTCCCGATTTCCTCCTCTTCTCCCTATATTGACTTGTTCAATGGCAAAATATTTTAGGAGAGAGTTATTGGATTGATGTTTTTCTTGAAAGTGGCGTGCTATGGGGTAGTGCAAATCAACCTTTGTGATGGCCCTAAGATGTTCTAAGATTAGTTTTTTAGCCATAAGCGTTGTGCTTCCCACATATCTCAATCTACATGGGCATTCTAGGACATAGATAACGTGAGTCCTAGGCGGGGAGGTCCATAGATTATCATAAGTGCTCCGAGTGTATGGAGACATTGAATTTTCATACACTGAGACATTAACCAACTAAGAAAGTAACAAACCAAAACCAACTATAGTTATCGACATGGATGAAGAAAGTAAACGGCGGAAGGTAGCGCAAACCCTCTTTGCAAGAGCCCCGGGTAAAAGGTTACCATTGGGACCAGTCACAAATAAAGAGACTGACAATTCATTAAACACTAAACTCAGAAAGTACGAAAAGCTGAAGAAACAAGAGACATCAAAGTGGTGGGAGGCCATCTCCCTACAAGATTACGTTGATAAATAAATGGTGCCACGGGGACTAAGAATTTATATTACTCCATCACAAGAATCTCTCAATCCGATGATGCTAGAGGAGTGGGCTGCAAATTCAGCAAGCAGTTCCAGAAATATGCTTTGCATATTAATCAAATACGCATGGGAGGATAGAGAAAAGATAATCAAAGAACTGGAAGAAATAGAAACAGAATTTAAAAAGAACAATGATCAAGCAACCATTGTGAAATTTAAGGAAGAACTCAAAGAAAGATTAAAAAAACATGAGGAGGATATCCAATTGCGAAAACAAAGAAAATTACATAGAGACTGTGCTGATTATGAGAATGGTCGGATCCTCACATATAGTCGTAAATACGACCATTTATATAACCAACAATCAATGAAGGATGATGAAGTAAGCACAGTAACCAATACTGGGGAGGTATCACGAACAACAACTGCAAGTGATTCTGATACTGATGGGTCGGTACATACAGCCAGCACTTCTTCCAAAATAGAGATTATAACAAAACCCGCTACTTTTTTAGACGAGTTTCGGGTGCTGAGAACAAGACGACTATCACCGGCAGCAACAACTCCCAAGAGAGGACGGGGTCAAGGACGAGGAAGAGGAAGAAGCAGGGATGCAGCAAACAAAGGCGAGACAAACACAAACAAAGGAGAAGAAAAAAACAAAAAGCCAATGGGAACCAGAGGAAGGGGATACAAGAAAACGCAGTAAATATGGATGAAACAACGGTAAATAGAACCATTGTGAATCTTTCATCACGGTCCCTATCCCAGGTTGAGAAAACAACACTCTGCTTAGGACTAACATTTTGCCCAACAGAACTATTTAACTATGCTAACACACGTGTGGACATTTTTAAATTCGTAAGAAAACTAAAATTTAAAAAATGGCACACGTTGAAAAACAGTAGACCCCCAGAAAACACTACACAGATATCCTTGGATATAGACCAACCAGATCTGACAGTGAGGGATGCCAATACCTTACAAATCATGTATGAACTTGAAGATAATAGTGATGACAACCATGCTGAACTATTACTAGAAAATCGTGATGATATCGTTACTAACAAAGCGGCATGTACTAATTTTAAGCCGAAATCGATCTTTTACCCTGTTCTTCCACACGATTCCATAGACACATTCCATGAAGTAGTTACCAAAGAATTATTGAAACAAAAGCACAAACAACAGAAAACGAACAGAGTGATTTTTAACCTATCAGCTAAACAGAGAGAATTTATCATATCATTGGCTCAAGACAATAACATTGTAATCAGACCCTCAGACAAAGGAGGAAATATTGTATTGTGGGGTAGACAAATGTATATGGATGAAACATATAGACAAGTGAATAATGAAAATTTCTATTGTAAATGTAACACCACTGCATACAATATAAGTATCACTACTACATGGGACAAACTAGCGGAGTGGCAAAAATCAGGCTTGATCACTTGGCATGAATATTGTTTCTTAAAGAAAGATTATCCTAAACTACCTATGTTGTACTTACTCCCAAAAATTCACAAAAATCCAGAGGTACCTCCAGGTAGGCCTATTGTATCATCAGTAGGTAATGTGAACGAAAACATATCTAAATATGTAGATCACTTCTTGAAGGAATATGTTATCCAGTTACCTTCATACATAAAAGATACAAAGGATTTTTTAAACAAAATTGAGGGGATTGCTTGGGAGAAAGGACTGGTTATGATCACCATGGACGTGAGTTCTTTATATACTATCATCGATCACGACCATGGTATCACTGCATGCATGCATTTCTTAGGAGGAAGGGACATTTGCTACCTTGAACACACTAAGATGTTAGCAGAAATGATAAGATTGTGTCTTACCAACAATATTTTTATGTTTGATGGTAATCTGTACAGACAAGTAAGGGGCACGTCGATGGGTACGTGCTTCGCACCGAGCTTCGCGAACCTCTTCCTAGGCAAATGGGAGGAGGAACTTAGACAGGATAAAGACTTGCAGAATGACTTTGACAAAGTTGTAGCATGGATGAGGTACATTGATGACCTTCTGGTTGTATGGAGAGGAAGCGAAACCGAAGCCCTAGACTTCATCCTGAAACTCAATAACAACACATACAACATTGCCTTAACACATAACATCAGCATGGCAAAGGTAGAATTCCTTGATACAGAAATTGTTATCAGAGATAACACTATAACTACCACTTTGCACCGCAAGGACACCGCGGGAAATGGTCTTCTTCATGCCCTCAGCGCCCACCCTGATGCCCTTAAGTGGAGCATCCCGTATGGTGAGCTGCTGAGGGCACGAAGAAATTGCAGTACGGAAGAAGCATTTACCAAAGAACAGGAAACCATGCTCAGTAGATTTAGAGAACGTGGATACCCAGAATGGGTATTGAACAAAGCTTTAAGTAAAATAAAAGCGGTAGACAGAACAGAGTCCCTAGCTTTTACTAGCAAGGAAGAAACCAACACACCGAGCAGGGTAATCACCACATTTAACCATCAATCGAAAGAGATCCAAAAAATCCTAGCAGATAATTGGAATATCCTTAAGACAGACACAGTCATTGGTTCTGAGTTAAGTGACAGACCAATGGTGACCTACAAACGAGGTAGAAGCCTCAGAGATATACTAGTTAGGAGTGATATCTCTGAATCCCATAAAGCCAACACACACAATCTTAAGGGATTCTATCCTTGCGGACATTGCAAGGCCTGTAAATTCAGTCATATGATCACAGATTTTGAAGTACCAGGCTCTAAAAAGAACAAAATAATTACACAATTTTTGACGTGTAGTACCACTCACGTTATCTATGTCCTAGAATGCCCATGTAGATTGAGATATGTGGGAAGCACAACGCTTATGGCTAAAAAACTAATCTTAGAACATCTTAGGGCCATCACAAAGGTTGATTTGCACTACCCCATAGCACGCCACTTTCAAGAAAAACATCAATCCAATAACTCTCTCCTAAAATATTTTGCCATTGAACAAGTCAATATAGGGAGAAGAGGAGGAAATCGGGAACTAGCACTCAGGAAAAAGGAATCGAAATGGATATTAGAATTAGAAACTAGATTCCCGAAAGGCCATAATCTGGATGAGGAACTGGCAACACATCTACATGAAACGTAAATGGCCCAGATGTTCATGATCGATACTACTGTCACGTACACCTCACACACAAGAATATCAGAAATGTACAATAGATATTTTTTGTGAGATGTATAGTATTTTAAACTGTTTTCTTATCTTGTGTTTTCTTTTCTTTTCATTTTAGGAGGAAAGGAAGGGAACCATTTTACACAAGTCACATCACAGGCTCCCTACCCTTTTCTTCGTCAACATCGTTGTTAAGCACCCAGCACAAGATAAGAAATATTTTATAAGCACTATTTTCACTTTGGATATTATTATTTAGGAACTCTTGTTTTGTTCTTTTTCTTTTATCTAAAATCACCTGTACATAGACTAACTAAAATTGAATAATGTGACTACCATCAGACTTTGGATAGAATGTGATATACATTGGTCAATGGTGGGATCCTTTTTAGTTGCAAATTATATATACTACGTTGATAGGTTTAATGGCACTAGTCCGAATGAATTAATCAACAAGGTTGTTTTAATGTAGGTTTAAACATAGGTTTAAAGGCACTAGTCCGAACGAATTAATCAACAAGGTTGTTTTAACATACAGGCTTAAGGTGCAATAATACCCTAAGATGATTTCAAGACCTGTGGTAAACTTAGGAAACTGTTACATGAGATTTCATTACGGCACTAGACTGCTTGCACCAATGTATTACACAATACACTAATGTTATGTATACAACGTTTTTCAATTTAATATGCAATTTGTAACTCGCATACATATAATACATAATCTGAAAAATGTATGCTAGCACAAACATGGTAGAAATGACATATTTGGTTATATTTGTGTTTAAAACGCTTATGAGTTATATCGTTACAAAATGGCCACCATGATAACCTTACCAAACAGAGTTGATGTATGTTGAGTCCTATGTCTATGGTTACTTTAGTGATTTATGCACGTCTCTCACAGAGCAACTTTATCGTGTGAACAAGACAATTCTGTCGAAACGCGTAGCGGTTTATTAAACTTATGATAACACCTTGGACCTCTGTGAGTGCGCTTTACTTACCTTTGAACTTTGGATATATATATATATAAATAAACACAACGCAGGTCTGTCCCAATGCTCCCCGGACAAACTCCAACACTCCACAGGGTGATTAATTGCTAAATAATTGATTTCTTTTCGGCGTTACCACACATAACGTGTTCCGGCTGGCTCCCCAGCTATTTTCAAACTATTTATGTATGTATATATCTATATATATACATATATAGATATATATATAAAACATTATGGTTCATATATGTGGAGTTAGGAATAGAAAACCTATACATACTTCTCTATCCTTATTTTGTCCTACATATTTTAGGTACAATATTAAAGTGAAACAAAATTCTCTACTCTATATTCCAGACCCTCACTGTCACTCTTTTGTCTTTAATTCTGGGCAAATGTGCTTACAGCATGGGTGGAAAGCACAAGAATAATGAAGGCTCGGCTCGTTTCTGGCTCGACAGTCAAAGAGGATCTCAAGCTGAGCCCTAGCCATTCTCGAGCTATTAGTGGCATTCCCACCTCTATGAACACGTGAAGTGATTTAAGCATATCAGTTTTCATTTAGGAACTTTGCCTCATTACCACATACCTAGACTATGTTTGCAGTTAGAAGTTTCCTGAAAGCACAATAATCCATCCTTCCTCATTCTTTTAAAATGTTCCTATACACTTGTTATTACAACTGATTTCCCATAATTCTTATTTGAAACTCACAATGCAGGGTGTTAACTGTTTTTTTTCAATGGGCCTCAGTCTTCCAGACGCTTTTGGAATTACATCATGAAGCGGCCCGGTGGTTAGAAAACAGCACCAGTGCAGCATCTCCCGAATCTCACTTCTTTTTCTTCTCACAAGTAAGTTAATTTACTTCTGGCTCTTTTTGTGAAGCCCAAAACTTGAAGGTCACTGATGCGCATCCTTGAAAAACATAATTATGCATGTAGCTGCAAGGGGTGTCAGGAGATGGTACACATTGCGTTATACACAAACCATGTCACATTGTATGACGTAAGATAACACCATAACATAACATAAAGTAACATAAAAATGCTGCCTCTTGGGGTCTGATTTAGATTTGGGTGGTAATGGAAAATGCCTCCAGTGTCTGGATGAAGTCTTAAGAGTAGAAGACAATTCCCGTCTTTAATTTCCTCTGCCCTGGACAAGATATTCTGGAGGAAGTTTCACTGGTGGGCTATTCTTTTATTTTTGCATTTCCACCATAAATTGGGGGAATTTCCAACAGAACCACTACTCAAAATAAATCAGTTTGTGTGGAATCAGAAACTCATTTCAGGAAAGTCTTGAAGACCTGGATTTTTGGGTCGTCCCACGCATTTTGCTCTTCACTGAGATACATCACATGCCTACTTATCTCTCCTTTCTTTCTTCTGCATAGCGCCAGGATGCTCCTTTCGGAGTGACAGTCGCGCTCTACAAATAATCAAATCAATCAATCACTCACAAATAAATTCCAAAGAAGAATACTCTGGCCCAGTGCCCTCCAAAGACAATGCCAATGGGGCAGAACATCCCACGGGTGGATTTCTAATAGATTTAGCTCCTCCCTCAAACATTGGAGGGGTTTCTGACCCCGCACAGCTCGAAATCTGACCTTTGTTGTATCTATATGATACTAAATTCTATCTAGCTAAAAAATGATGTGGATTTTTCAAGCCGTATGCTATTCCTACTTTAAAATGAAGATTCCTGCAGCATACCCTGCACAAATGTAGTTAGTGTAATTGTGCACCGTCACCCTAAAGATCTGGGCATCTTTAGCAAAAGACAATGTAGGATGTTTAGAAGATGAGACCGTTTTATCATTAAAATTCTTGGGATTTTCAGTGGAAAGTTGGAAATATTCAATATAATATAATCAGACTTATACTCATTTTGTGAGTTTCAGGAAGTATTACTGCATAACCGAAATGTTATGCATATAATACAGTATCCACTCTCACATCCTGTAAAAATGAAATCCTCACGTTTTATGGAAAGTACACATTTTACAGAAGAAGTGAAATCACTCATCTTTGTACAATTTTCAGAATACTTTTGCCAGTAGAGAATTTGCAACAGTGGTGAACTCTTTCATGAGCTACCAATTTTTTAAGGTAAACTAAGATCAAGGGTTGATTTGTACTAAAAATAGTATGGAAACTTTGATCCTGAGTGCAATGGGCCAGGGTCAGTGAGTGCAGGGGCAGGGTAAAAGGCGTAGCAAAAAGAAAAAAATATTCTAGAACTATTTTGTTTGTCTTTTACTTTCAGGTGGGTGTGTGTTTAATATTAGCAAGTCACCGCACCATGGAGCCAAGTAAGCTTCACGTAGGTGTAAATCTTCCCTCTCAAAAGAGGAATAGCCAAAACGATTTACTAGGTGTAGAAGCAGAGCTACATCTCAGTAGATCTACACATATAAATTGACCTTTGAATTAAGCCCAATGCGTTCTGCAGGGAGCCAAGGGGCAGATTGACAAGCCCCTTGCGCCACCGGTGCGTCACTTTTTGTGGCGTACCGGTGGCTCATTATACTGCTCTATATTTACAAGGACAGAAAAAGCCACCTTGGGTGACTTTACCTGTCCTTGTAAATATGGCACCTTTGCACGCAGCACTTTGCATGAAAGGGGTGTTCCATGGGTGTTGCTGTGGGTGTTCCCACGCAACACCCATGGAACCAGACACATTTCCAGATTTACGAGGAATCGTAAATCTGGAAATGCAAGTGAATGCTACGCCTCCCTAGCGTAGGGAGGCTCAACGAGGAGAAATGTATTCATTTCTCCTCGTATTTTCCCCTCTTTCTATGCCTGCTGCCATCTGCAGCACACATAGAAAGAGGAAATCAACTCTAATGATTGTTTATGTACAGGAAGGTGTCCCTTCCTGCACCTAAACAATCATTGAAACAATGACGTTTTTCAACTTCTATGTGTGCTAATGCAGCACACATAGAAGTTGAAAAACGGAATTTCAGATTGTTTTTGTGCAGGATGGGAACCCTTCCTGAACAAAAACAATCTCCCCACGACGCAGGCATCCTTGCACCATGGTGCAAGGGTGCCTGCGCATGGCCAGCAGTTTGTGCGCCAGCGCAGGGGGAAGCACAGAGATGCTGCATATTGTTGTAGATATGTCGCATCCCTGTGCTTTGAAAGTGACTCAGTGCGGCGCAGCCAAATGGCTTGCGTTCCGCACTGAGTCACTTTCTTGTAAATCTGCCCCCTGGGATTTATAAGTCTGCAAGTTAGCCAATAGGCGACATGCAAGTAAGTCATAGAGTACTGCCACAGAGTTACTGAGGACTTGACTAAGCTGCTCCTTGCAAAACCACAAGGTTAATATTGAGTAAAGCAAAAATACGTGTACTGATGTGATGAAAAAACACTGCTTTTTATTCACTGTATTTGCTGTTATTATTATTATCATTATTGAAACCGCCAGTGATATGGGGAGTGCTCTTCTATAACAACTAGACCTCTGAGAACATCTGAGTGGGTTCAATAGACATTGTTTTCTCACCAAGGTCTCATGAAGAGAATCAGCACGTGCCAGAAGGTTATAAAGACAGTTAATTTACACAGCCAGGTGCAGAAGACGGGTACACAGGAAGCTGCAGTGCAGGAAGTAACTCACCACAAAACATTCTTAGACAAAACTAAGGTTAATAACTGAAAGAAAAAGAAGGGTAACTGAAGGTCGCTTCTCAAAAAATCACCCACCCAATGAGACAACTTGATTGCAACATACACCTACTCAGCTAAGTAGACATCTCTCCTTTTTCCAGCATTTAAATTTTGAAATACATAAATAGATAAAGGAGAAGGTATTTCTCTAGCTTGGGCAAGCCCTTAACTGTGTGAAGTTAAGGTCTTGTGGTTCATGAAAAGGAGAAAGTGGCAAGAGCCGCAATTTGAATAAGCAAATGCACCAGCATGGGTCACGATTCAACCAATATGCCAGGTGGTGCACAGGGACATCGTGCACTATTTGCCTCCAACTTCCATCACAGATCTGATGTCTTTGTGCACTCATGGTCCTTCACAACCTCCCCTTTCTTGCTAAGAAACCACGCTAAGGATAAGGAGTCAAAGTAACAAAAAGTATACAGGAGTTTTAAGAACCTGTTTACTTCTTTTGTTTTTCACCTTAGTCTGCCTGATAACTCCTGAGACTAGGGGTATCAAGGGCAGTGCCAAGGGTATCAATGGTCAAGCCAGGGCTAGCAGCTTCCACCCTTGGCTACTCTCAATTGACGTCGAAGACACTAAGTTCAATTAGCGCTTGTATTTCAATACATCCCCTATTTTTTTCATAGCTCTTTATTGAATTTTAGACATTTTTACAGTTTTACATGGCAGATCTGACTGCCCTATCTCCACTATGGTGGTATAAGTATTGCAGTAGACAGCCGGTCATTTTTCATTAAAGTGAACTATTAAACTTATTACAACATTAACAACAGGAAAGATCTGGTACTAAGCACTTACAAACAGCTTCCTAAAAAGAACGCGGTGTCTTTGCGAAAGTGTGCACAGAATGCGACCTATAATCATTTAACATTGAAGAAAGATCACTTTGGGGAGCAAAGAAGTTTGTAGCATCCAGGTAGGACATCAATTGTCCTTGTCTCCATTTCCTTTATTAGGTGAGTGGTACAGATAGCAGGATACTTTCTCTCAAGGTGTGTGCTCATCTGCTTTTGTTTCAGGTTTGACCAAAATCGTGTCCCATGCAGAGTGTGCTGTGCATCTTGTACCCCCTGTTTATCAATAGTGTTAACAAATCTACTTTGGTCACTGTCCACCTTTTAACATCTTTTAGCCACAGTTTAATGTTCAGAGCCCCCGCAGCCTTCCAGACTGTAGCTATTCTTCTCTTGGCAAGAATTAAGGCTAAATCTACAAATCTATATGCATATTTGGATTGTTTTGAATTTGGGAGTTGGGCCAACAGACCTGAGGCGGCATAATGGTATTGTTTTGTCAGTACGTTTTAACACTATCCTAAGTATTTTTTTCCTAATATGTCACAATCACAGAGCAAGTTTCCACCATGTGGCAAAATTCACCATTTGGCACTGGACTCCTTGGACGGTTGGCAGTAGCTCCACATCATTTTTCAAATATGTTTAGGAGAAAGGTACATTTGCTGAAGATAATTGAAATGTGTGCATTTAAAATAAGGGTTTCTGGAGACAGCTTTTGTATATTCTAAGCATTTCAACCAACCGCTGGTTGTCTGAAATAGATTGTCCTGTATGAGTTTCCCATTTCAATTTCTGTTTCTCACTCTCATTTAAAAATTGCGGTAGTATTGTGGTGTACAATGTGTGATGGCCTTCTTGCCCTGTCCGTGAGTAAGTAGAAAGTCTAGTGTATCTGATTTTGAAGGTTCAGCTCTATCTGATCCCCACATCAGCGAGTCTGCTCTGACAAGCACTTTTTGTGTGCCAGAAAATGTCCCCCAGTTATCTGATAGACCTCCCACATGCAACACCCATGCTCACATACAGTGGCGGCTCGCCGACGGAGTGCTGCGGGCAGTGGGGTGGGGGAGGGGCAGGGTGGGGTGGGTAGTGGAGTCCGACATACGATGGACAGGAGTAAGGTAAGTAATGAAATAAATAAAACAATTTACCTTGCGTGCGTGCATCGCCGCCTCACCGCCCAGCAGCACTCCCTCGGCGAGCCGCCACTGCTCACATATGCTCTTCACTGTTGCTAGGCCCGCCTCTATCCAAGACCTGCTAGCAGGCATTTCGCGTTCTCACAAAACTTGGCCAAGCACCAGAGTGGGATATTTGATGAGTAGGGTGTGGTCCCACCCTGTAGTCTTGTGTAGCATAATTTGTAGCCACTTGGAACAAGACTGTAAAAGTGGGTGGTAATCTCGGAGGGCCAAGTTCCCAGCCCAGTATCTTTCTCTGCATTACTATGGATAGACAACCACCTCATTACCCCAATCAGTTGTCCTGCTGCATAATAGACTTTGGGGCATATTTACAAGCCCCTTGTGCCGCCGGTGCGTCACCTTTTGTGATGCACCAGCGTTGCATTTTGTTGCCCCATATTTACAAGGACACATAAAGCCACCCTGCGCAGCTTTTTGTGTCCTTCTAAATACGGCCCCTTTTCAAGCAGCACTTTGTATAAAAGGGGCATTCCATGGGTGTTGCTGAGGGTGTTACCACGCAACACCCATGGATTCTGCCACATTCCCAGATTTACAACCTTTCGTTAACCTGGGAATGCGTCAGAAACCTACACCTCCCCAGGGGAGGCATAGGGAGGCGCAATGAGGAGAAATGTTCTCCGTGTTTTTAGTTCGAGCCTGTGGAGTGCATGAGCTGCTCTGCAAGGCAAGCTGTATTCGAGTATGGACTTGAAGCTCCGCCCACTCTCCGCCCATATTTTTCATTGGCTTGTGTCATTGTCCTTTGTAAATGCTGGCTTTTGATTCGTTAATAGGCTTGTTAGTCCCTCCTTAGTACCGCCTTGTCTTCATTTGTAACCTTCCATGAGGACTGACGCTTTTACTTCTGTTGTTACAAGGTATGTCGTATTTAGTCTGTAAGCACTATTTTCTTTAATGAGCTTCTCCAACTGCAGGCACGACATGCTTTCCTGCAACATTCAGCGCGCCATGCGCGCTTTCACTTTCTAAGCAGCCCGGGACAAGGGCGGCTGCTTCTTTGAAATCGCATTTACAAGAGTCTGAGCTATTGGCATTGTAAATGACAATGCTTTTTATTTGTGTGTTAATTATCAAAACAGATACATAAAAAGGCATTGTCATTTACAATGCCAATAGCTTAAACTCTCGCAAATGCGAGACCTATTGCATTGCAAATTCTTGTTTCCTCTTTCTATGCATGCTGCATTGTTCAGCACGCATAGCAAGAGGAAAACACCTCTCATGGTTGTTTTTGTGCAGGAAGGTTTTCCTTCCTGCAGAAAAGCAATCTCCCCGCAATGCGGGCACCCTTGCACCATCATGCAAGGGTGCCTGTGTTGGCGCATGGCAGCCAATTGTGTGCCAGCACAGGGGTGCGACATTTTATTGTAAATATGTCACATCCCTGTGCTTTGAAAGTGACTCAGTGTGGCCCAGCCAAATGGGTTGCAGTGCTGCGATGAGTCACTTTCTCGTAAATTTGGCCCTCTGTGTTGAGAGCTCCCAGTCCTCCCCTGTGGATAAGCCAATCTTATGAAGTGATCACATTCCCCAACTGGGGTTCACTGACACAACATCGGTGTAAAAAATATTGAGTAAAAAATATAGACAACAAACATATTGACTCCTATACCTAAACAAATAAGTAAAAAAATATCGACTCAAAAATAACGATGTAAAAAATATAGATGTATAAAATATAGACTTTTATATAAATATAAAATAAAATAACATATATATAAAATATATTAAATATAATTTTAACAAATTAAAATACATTTAATCTACATTTTAATAAAATATAACAAATAAACTCAATTAAAAAAATTAACACACAAACATAATAATTTATACATATATATATTTACTTTAAAACAATTAATAAACTATTCTTTTTAATTTATGTTAAAAGTTTAAAATAATATAAAATTAAAAATATATATTAATGGTTTAAAATATAAAAAAACAAAAATCTATAATAAATTAAAACATTAAACTATTAAAAACTATTTAAACTTAAATGTCACAATACAATCAGTGCAACAGTAGGGAAAGTGTTGGATAGCAAAGGGGTAAGAATAACTATTCACACTCCAATGAGTGCAACAGTAGGGTAAATGTTGGATAGCGGAGGAATTAAATTTACTATTCCAACTCCACTTAGGGCAGCTGTATGGAAAGTGTTGGATAGGGGAGGGGTAAAAATGACTATTCCCACTCCAGTGAGAGCAACACTAGGGAAAGTGTTAGATAGCGGAGGGGGAAAAATACTATTCCCAATCCAAAGAGTGCAACAGTAGGTAAAGTGTTGAATAGCTGAGGAGTAAAAGTGACTATTGCCACTCTAAAAAGTGCAACAGTAGGGAAAGTGTTGGATAGCGAAGGGGTAAAAATTACTGTTCCAACACCAGTGAGTGCAACAGTAGGGAAAGTGTTGGACAGCGGAGGGTTAAAAATTACTATTCCCACTCCACTAAATGCAACAGTAGGATAAGTGTTGGATAGCGGAAGGGTACTTTTTTTATTCCCCCTCCAGTGAGTGTAACAGTAGGGAAAGTGTTGGATAGCAAAGGGGTTAAAATTACTATTCCCACTCCAATGAGTGCAACAGTAGAGAAAGTGTTGGATAGCGGAGGGGTAAAAATTACTATTCCCACTCCACTGAATGCAACAGTAGGATAAGTGTTGGAAAGTGGAGGGATAAAAAAAAGTATTCCCACTCCAGTGAGTGCAACAGTAGGGAAAGTGTTGGATAGCCGAGGGGCAAAAATGACTATTCCCACTCCAAAGAGTGCAACAGTAGAGAAAGTGTTGGATAGCCGAGGGGTAAAAATTACTATTCCCACTCCACTGAATGCAACAGTAGGATAAGTGTTGGATAGCGGAGGGGCAAAAATTACTATTCCCACTCCACTGAATGCAACAGTAGGATACGTGTTGGATAGCAGAGGGATAAAAAAAGTATTGCCACTCCAGTCAGTGCAACAGTAGGGAAAGTGTTGGATAGCGGAGGGGCAAAAATTACTATTCCCACTCCAAAGAGTGCAACAGTAGAGGAAGTGTTGGATAGCAGAGGGGTAAAAATTACTATTTCCACTCCACTGAATGCAACAGTAGGATAAGTGTTGGATAGCGAAGGGGTAAAAGTTTTTATTCCCACTCCAGTGAGTGCAACAGTAGGGAAAGTGTTGGATAGCCCAGAGAGTAAAAATTACTATTCCAACTCCAGTCAGTGCAACAGTAGGGAACGTGCTGGATAGCGAAGAGACAAAAATTACTATTGAACAGTTATAAAAAAAATAGTATGAATTAAAAAAATCATAAAAATAAACAATATTTAAAAAATGAAAAATCTAATAAAACATATATAAAAAGGAAAACATATTATAATATTAATTACATATAACAAAAACCTACAAACATTTTATAAAATAAAATAATAAATACATTTAAAAAAAAAAAAATTTAAACTAGAAAATATTTACAAACAACAAAATTAATTAATACATAAATGTATTTATTTTATTTCCTACCCTATAACACCACACAAAAAACAAAACACTTTAACATTTTAAATTGAATTTACTTCCATAATTAATATAAATAATAATCAATTAAAAAAATATTAATAAAACAAACATAAATTGACTACACACACTTTAACACTATAATATCCACAACACACACCTAAATTAAAGTATAAAATAATGAAACAAAATTAAAACTTATTTTTAAATTAAAAACTATTACTATTAACAACTAATAATAAAGTATTTAAAATTATTTAATGCCCACCCTTTGCCCCTTTAAAGGTATAAGCACACAAAAAAATAAACAATTACCCAAAATAAATATCAATTAATTAACATTAACAAATATATGTTAATTAATTAAACACAAATTTCCTCCCACCATTTACTCCTATAAACACCACAACACACACCTAAAATTAATTACACAATTACCATAATACATTTTTATTAATTTAATTAATATCAATTAACAAAAAATGTATAATAAAAAATAATAAACTACTTAACACCCTTTACCCCTATAAACCCTAAAACACACACCTAAAATGAATTAACACTATACTTAATTACCAATTAATCATTTAAAATTAACAATCAATTATCAATTCATCAATTAAAAATAAGTTACTTCCCACCCTTCAAACCTATAAACACCACAACACACACCTACAATTAATTACACAATTACATAATTAATCATCAATTAATTAATTAACATTTATTAACAACCATTAATTAATTAAAAATACATTACTTTACACATTTAAAACTATAAAATCTCAATTAAACAAACATTAATAGATAAAAAATAATCAATTAAGTTAATATAATTAAATTACTTCCCACCCTATTCCCCTATAAACCCATAACCCGCTACGGAACTAAGAATGCAAAATTCAAATACAAAAAAATTAATAACTACTCAAAATTTAACACATATGTTAAAAATACCAACGGTTCTTATACAAAAGACATACATCACATACATATAAAATATATACTATAATACATAACATTCATTTAAAAAACGATCTTTTTAACAACTATGGGGTCGATTCCGATTCGGGCCGGAAAAAGCACCGACCGACTCGGATCCGGAAATAATACCGACCGACACGTACCTGTGGCGCCCGACACGACAAGTACGATGCAAGGCGTGAAAAATCCGACCGACACGTACCGAAACCAAGTCGACCGACCGAGCCGCATGGAAAACAGCAATCCGGCCGGAAAAACACGCGAATCCAACCGACCGACACGCACCCGGAACAAATCCGACCGAAACGTACACGCGAACTCCAAACCGCAAAGTACGATGCAAGGCGCGAAAACCACGAGCGAGTCGGACGGAGGCCAAGCCGCACGACCGACACGCATACAAAACCGAGCCGAAGCAACACAAAACACCGCGACCGACGCGTACGCAGCATAGAAAACTGCACAAACACAGCGTGAACGAAACGGAGAAGACCGTACGAGACAAATGCAGGGTCCGACTCGGTCACAAGAACGTTTCCAACATACACAGACAGTACAAAGGAAGAATCACCCAAAAAAAGGCCAAACAAGCAATTACCAAGCCAATAAATACTGGGGGGTGGGGACAGAGAACAAAGACACACCCACAACTCCACCTATATAAAGGACACAAATCACAACCATGAGCCTTTGCAAATGCCATTCCACTGCCAGCACCCAAGAGAAAGCAACCACACACCCACAGCTCATCCCTCACACAAGCCACACACCAGCAGCACACCAACAAATACCTACCTCACATACACCCAGCAAAACACACACTCACACACCCTCACCTGCACACCAACACACACATCACTCACCATCACCACCCATCACCATGCCCCCCAAGAAGAATCCCAAGTTCCTAGATTGTGAATTGGAAGTCATGGTAGACGAGATCCTCAGGGTAGAGCCACAGCTGTTTGGCACACTGGTCCAACAGACCCCCATCTCCCAGAAAACCAAGATGTGGGAGAGGATCATCAACAGGGTGAACGCACAATCACCATGTCGGCGCACAAAGAGCGACATCCAGAACAGGTGGTATGACGTGCGCAGGAGGGTACGGGACCTGCTGAAGAAAGACTACATCAACAGCCAATACACCGGCAGTGGCCCTCCTGCCAAGCCAATATACCTCAGGCCCTGGGAGGAGAAGGTGCGGGCCATCCTTCCGCCAGTGAGCGTATATGGACTAGAGGACATCCCAGAGCCTGGTGAGTACACAACAAATGTACACAATATACTGCCACAAAACACACACATCACTGTCAAGGGGAGAGTCAAACCATGCACTCATAGCAATTACACAGCAACCAGAACAGAATCATCCCAAAATGTGTATGTCAGTCAGATAAACACAACACATGCCATCAAAAAGTCACATCCAACTGTGCCAACACATGTACAAACACAACTACAACTACAGCTAGGCAGTGGCACAAATAGAACTAACAAACACATCCAGACATGTAGCCACCACAACAACACCAACACACAGTGAAGACCACTCAAAGGAAGGAATTCTGTGTATGCTGGCCAAGTCAGTGTAGCCAATAGCATCATGGGAGTCGCAGTCACACATATTGCCCCCCACAACTGTCCCATCAACACCACCCTGAACCATGCTCACATCACAGGGAGTGGAGAAGGACTCACAAGATGGCTGACACTGGCTACTGCTGTGGGGAGCACAAGGCCCTGCTGGCAACTGTGCACCAACAAACAGCAGGACACCACTGACTGACATCCTGAGAGACAACTTCCAATCCCTGCAATGCAAGCACGTTCCATGGTGGGATATCTGGCTAGCTGGGTGGGAAGGAGGACTTGCAGCACTGACCATAGTCACAAGCACCTCCCCTCACACACACCCCAACACAAACTCCACAGAACCCACCTGGTAGAATGCAATGCCCACCATCCTAACACAAGATCCCACAAAGAACCACCACCCTGGGTTATGTTGTGTGAAGCACAGGGACACTCTTGGGACTTCCAGCCAAACAACTGCCAGGACAACACTCCCAGCCATCCTGTCAGCACAGCCAGCCCACCCCACAGGGAAGCAGAGTCAAAAGGAAGGAAGCATGGGCATGCTGGGAAGGGGGGAGGAGGCAATAGCATGATGGGAGTCGTAGTCACAGCTCTACATCCCCCACCACATGGCCCAGCAAGCTCACACTCACGCATGCACATCCCACAGAGAGTGGAAAGGCCCATCAAAGATGTCTGACACTGTTGCTGTGTCGTGGGGAGCACAAGGGCATGCTGGGTACTGCACACCAACCAACAGCAGGACACCACTGTCAGCCATCTTGCCATTGCTCTCACACCCACACACACTGAACTCCCCACAAAAGCAAGTAAGTATGGGAATGCTGGGAAGTGGGGTGGAGGCAATAGCATGATGGGAGTCGTAGTCACAGACATAGCTCACCCCCACAACTGTCCCATCAACACCACCCTGAACCATGCTCACATCACAGGGAGTGGAGAAGGACTCACAAGATGGCTGACACTGGCTACTGCTGTGGGGAGCACAAGGCCCTGCTGGCAACTGTGCACCAACAAACAGCAGGACACCACTGACTGACATCCTGAGAGACAACTTCCACTCCCTGCAATGCAAGCACAGTTCCATGGTGGGATATCTGGCTAGCTGGGTGGGAAGGAGGACTTGCAGCACTGACCATAGTCACAAGCACCTCCCCTCACACACACCCCAACACAAACTCCACAGAACCCACCTGGTAGAATGCAATGCCCCCCATCCTAACACAAGATCCCACAAAGAACCACCACCCTGGGTTATGTTGTGTGAAGCACAGGGACACTCTTGGGACTTCCAGCCAAACAACTGCCAGGACAACACTCCCAGCCATCCTGTCAGCACAGCCAGCCCACCCCACAGGGAAGCAGAGTCAAAAGGAAGGAAGCATGGGCATGCTGGGAAGGGGGTGGAGGCAATAGCATGATGGGAGTCGTAGCCACTGATATTGGTCACCCCACAACTGTCCCATCAACACCACCCTGAACCATGCTCACATCACAGGGAGTGGAGAAGGACTCACAAGATGGCTGACACTGGCTACTGCTGTGGGGAGCACAAGGCCCTGCTGCCAACTGTGCACCAACAAACAGCAGGACACCACTGACTGACATCCTGAGAGACAACTTCCACTCTCTGCAACGCAAGCACGTTCCATGGTGGGATAACTGACTGGCTGGGTGGGTGGGAAGGAGGGCCGGCTGTCAACCAAACACAACCAATGCAGACCATGTTCACACCCCAAAAAATACATAGAAATGCCCAAATAATGCAGGACAATGTGCCACACCAATATCAACCCCTGACTGTGACGACTTAGGACAATGCAATGTACAGGCCCGCACCCAGAGGCACAGTCACAACTGTCATGTGTGTCAACCATTGATGCCTGCAGAAACATAACATACATTGTTTGTGTCTCCCAAAAACAGGTGATGATGGGGACACAGCAGCAGACGCTGAGGAGTCCCAGTCCCAGGCTCAAGAGGATGCGGAGCTCACTGGCGTCGTACAGCCTCTGTCCTCCTCGGACGATGAAGACCAACCTGGCACATCCGGTGCAAGTCAACATGCAGCACCAGCAGGACCACCAGCTGCAGCACCAGCAGGACCACCAGCTGCACCCCCTGCACCCACCCCTCCAACGACTGTCACCACAAATACCATCCCTGCCGACATGGACAGAACAAGGAGCAACACCAGCACAGGGACCCTGGACCAACCTGGGGCCATGGACACCACCACCACCACCAACCCCCAAGGTGGACCAGGGTTATCTGTGCGTGCCACTGCACACACTGCACATGTCAGCAGGGGTGGTGGGAGGGTGGGAGACAGAGGTCGCTGCTTGCAGACGTTGCTGGTGTGCATGATGACCCACAACTGGTACGCATAGCTGATGCGTACCAGTCCAGCACTGGAGACCTCAGCCAGGTAGTGGGGCTCCTCAGAGACATGAAACAGCAGCAGGCTGCCCATCATGCCCGCTTGGACTCCCACATGTCCCACGTGGAGTCACACATGTCCCGCGTGGACTCACACATGTCCCGCGTGGAGTCCAAGTGGGATGCACTGCATGAGATGACGGCGGTGCACAGGGACATTTTACAATGCCTCCGCCAGATGAACAGCAACCAGTCCACACCTCCCTGTGTGCCAACAACATCTGGTGCCGAACAAACTGCAACTGCCACAGGGAGGGAGGATGACTCTGGCGGAGAGTCCCCTGCACCGCAGCAGCCTGTACTTGAGGGGCCCCCCCAAGAAGAGGGGTCGTCCGAGGAGGGAAAAGTGAGAGGCCGATGGCCAAGCGCAACTCCCAGGAAGCCTGAACCTGTTCTGGATGTTCGCCTTTGTGCACAGACTGTTCACCCTGTTGACGGCAACACTACTCCCACACATTGCATGGGGAGTACAAGTTGGACCAATGTGTCAGACAACTGTGGCCCCGATACTGGGGATCCTGTCTACCAGGACTTTCAATTCACCTAGGAACTTCGGATTGCAAGATTTATGTACAGCACTACCCATCCTATGCACTATTAACACAAATGTATCACAATAAACACACTAATACACCATACTTGCCTCTGTCGTGATTCCAACGTGGGTGCTGTAATGGGGATGATGAACTGCAAAATTACACTGTGTATGCGAACTGCAACAGCAAGGACAACACAGGCATGTGAGTAAAGGCAACGTGACACATATGAGGGAGACACACCACCAGGGCTACACAACACATACACACCTAGGCCATCTGACTCATTGCCTACACTGATGTTGCCAGGGAAGACGGTGCAATGCACAGACACCACACCCATTCCCAGTTGTAGTCAAGTAGCCCACAGGTGCAGTAAGCAAATGGCAGTCAAATGTGTGACCACAGACAACGCACATCACAAAGTGAAGCACAGGTTTATTACACAGTTGCAACATGTCGTAACCACTACAGATGCAAGGTAATCCCACCTGGCAGCGGGCACACAGTCAACAACTGTAGACGGAAGGAAGTCCATGGGTGTGGCGCACATCACCTGTAGGGACACAACAGCTACCACCCTGGAAGTGCAATCACGTCGTCGGTGGACACAGTTGACCAAACGAATCTGAAAGTACCCTGTGAAGGACAGAAATGACACACAGTCAAAAGCAATGGAGTACAGGACAGAACAGCAAAACTCATGCACAATACATGTTACAAGATACCCACCCAGAACCAAGTTAGCATGTCAACACTGTTGGGGAGTACAGCCCACCTGTTAGCACACATCGCAACACACATCCAGTCAAGTAGCCCATGGACACACTCCAACAGCACCAGAGCACCACCCACACATCATGCCAACTCACATCATTGACATGACACCTCAGGATACTCACATTCAGCTAAAGAAGTTGGTGATGAGCTGTGTGCGGACATCACCATCATCATCATCATCATCATCGTCACTGGCATCATGGTCCAGGCCAGGATCCTCCACAGGTGGCGGATGTTGGTCATTGTCATCCTGGATGAGAGGCAACTCCTTCCGCACTGCCAGGTTGTGGAGCATGCAGCAGACGATGATAATCTTGCACACTTTCGCAGGGGCATATGGGAGGGACCCTCCGGTCTTGTCCATGCAGCGGAAGCGGCTCTTCAGGAGACCAAATGTCCGCTCAATCACTCTCCTGGTCCAACCATGTGCCTCATTGTAGCGCATCTGGGCTGGTGTCACAGGGTTCCTGAGGGGTGTCAGCAACCACGGCATGTTGGGGTATCCCGAGTCACCTACGGACAGACAAGTGCACATTAGCTGACTTGGAAAAGTGGGCGGAATACTACAGATCAGATCACACACAATGGCACAAAGTCAGTACACACCGACAAGCCAGGCACGCTGGTTCTGCATCTGTGCCATCATCCTGGGGATGCGACTACTCCTCATCACAAAGGCATCGTGTGCTGAACCAGGGAAACGGACACACACGTGTGTGATGGTCATGTCTGCAAGACACACCACCAGTGCATTGACAGAGTGGTAGTGCTTGCGGTTCCTGTATGCCTGCTCCTGGGCCTGTGGTGATACCAAAGCCACATGTGTCCCATCAATGGAGCCAATGACATGCGGCATCCTCCCCAGGGCATAAAAGTCACTCTTCACGTCAGTGAGTCGTCGCAGTCTAGGGAAATAGATGTACCGGTTCAGGAATAGCAACATTGCCGCCAAAACATCGCGGAACACACGGCTCAACATGGTCTGTGACATCCCACCAGCAGTCGCCACAGTATGTTGGAAGGTACCGGTGGCAAAGAAGTGTAGGGCTGCCATCACCTTCACCTTGGGGGTCAGCGCTGTAGGATACGGCCGGCCAGGCTGCAAATGTGGGGACAACTGCACTGCCAAATCCTCAATCAGCTGCCTGGTGAAGCGGTACCGTCGGATGCTGTCCCGTTCCACCATCGTTGCCAGGTCTGGGAATGGTCGATGGACAGCAGGAGCCCTGCAGTGCAGAGGAGAAGTAAGCAAGATTGTCAGTCACCCCACATATGCGGCATTGAACACACTCAAGATCCCAACATACATCATTATGAGGCACAACTACATGAAGTGTGCAGTTCCGGAAGGACATGTATGGTACATACATGGCCAACATCTGTCAACACGGTCCAACAGGTGGCATCAATTAGTCCCAGGTTGGCCCATTGGATATCATGAGGCCGTGTCACAGTTCCCATCTCCTGCTGCCGTGTCACAATCACTCCCCACAGTGACATGTGAGGACAGATGTGCCCCAGGCACCACAGCTCAATGACAGGTACATTCCCAGGGACCCTGTATTGCCACATGGACACTGGCATTACATGGAGTATCATGTATACACCACAGCAAAACAACCATGACCCCCACAGGTAGTGGCCCCACTTGCCACGGCAGGACAGACATGGACGTATGTGACACACACACGCACAACATCAAAGTCCATGCACACACAACCTGGATGTGGAGACTGTCTCCCATTGTGCACATGAAATTAGAGACATTGTAAACACTACATGCACAAAGACTGTGGAGGACCATCACTATTGTGCCACTGGGACACCCTGGCTCAAACATACCGTCCCACATGGGACTCACGGGGTATGTGACATGACATACACATACACCACCGTGAAATGTGACCATGGCACATGCACTGATATGAACAGTTGCACATCACAGTGGTCATGTACACGTAACACCCAGGATCCTGTCCCCATGAACACGTGCACAGCCTGGGGGTGGCTGCCCACAGGTGACACCCACAGGACAACATGTACACCAACATACACACAATAGGAAATGCAGCCTTACATGCCTTATGATAAAGTTTGGACAGGCTGTTGTGATGTAGGTGTGCACCTCACTCCCTGGGAGCTATCTGTGGCTGGCATATGTCCATCTGAGACAGGCATGCTGACATATGCCAGTCACATGTACAGTGATGCGTTGTACTGCAATGGACCGATCGGTGCCTCCGGCCGGCCCATTGCATTCAATGTGTGCGGGTACGCGTTGTACCCCTGTACGCGTTGTACCCCTGTACGCGTTGAACTGCAATGGACCGATCGGTGCCTCCGGCCGGCCCATTGCATTCAATGTGTGCGGGTACGCGTTGTACCCCTGTACGCGTTGTACTGCAATGGACCGATCAGTGCCTCCGGCCGGCCCATTGCATTCAATGTGTGCGGGTACGCGTTGTACCCCTGTACGCGTTGTACTGCAATGGACCGATCGGTGCCTCCGGCCGGCCCATTGCATTCAATGTGTGCGGGTACGCGTTGTACCCCTGTACGCGTTGTACTGCAATGGACCGATCGGTGCCCCCAGCCGGCCCATTGCATTCAATGTGTGTGGGTACGCGTTGTACCCCTGTACGCGTTGTACTGCAATGGACCGATCGGTGCCTCCTGCCGGCCCATTGCATTCAATGTGTGCGGGTACGCGTTGTACCCCTGTACGCGTTGTACCCCTGTACGCGTTGAACTGCAATGGACCGATCGGTGCCTCCGGCCAGCCCATTGCATTCAATGTGTGCGGGTACTCGTTGTACCCCTGTACGCGTTGTACTGCAATGGACCGATCGGTGCCTCCGGTCGGCCCATTGCATTCAATGTGTGCGGGTACGCGTTGTACCCCTGTACGCGTTGTACTGCAATGGACCGATCGGTGCCTCCGGCCGGCTAGCTGGGTGGGAAGGAGGACTTGCAGCACTGACCATAGTCACAAGCACCTCCCCTCACACACCCCCCAACACAAACTCCACAGAACCCACCTGGTAGAATGCAATGCCCCCCATCCTAACACAAGATCCCACAAAGAACCACCACCCTGGGTTATGTTGTGTGAAGCACAGGGACACTCTTGGGACTTCCAGCCAAACAACTGCCAGGACAACACTCCCAGCCATCCTGTCAGCACAGCCAGCCCACCCCACAGGGAAGCAGAGTCAAAAGGAAGGAAGCATGGTCATGCTGGTAAGGGGGGTGGAGGCAATAGCATGATGGGAGTCGTAGCCACTGATATTGGTCACCCCCACAACTGTCCCATCAACACCACCCTGAACCATGCTCACATCACAGGGAGTGGAGAAGGACTCACAAGATGGCTGACACTGGCTACTGCTGTGGGGAGCACAAGGCCCTGCTGGCAACTGTGCACCAACAAACAGCAGGACACCACTGACTGACATCCTGAGAGACAACTTTCACTCCCTGCAACGCAAGCACGTTCCATGGTGGGATAACTGACTGGCTGGGTGGGTGGGAAGGAGGGCTGGCTGTCAACCAAACACAACCAATGCAGACCATGTTCACACCCCAAAAAATACATAGAAATGCCCAAATAATGCAGGACAATGTGCCACACCAATATCAACCCCTGACTGTGACGACTTAGGACAATGCAATGTACAGGCCCGCACCCAGAGGCACAGTCACAACTGTCATGTGTGTCAACCATTGATGCCTGCAGAAACATAACATACATTGTTTGTGTCTCCCAAAAACAGGTGATGATGGGGACACAGCAGCAGACGCTGAGGAGTCCCAGTCCCAGGCTCAGGAGGATGCGGAGCTCACTGGCGTCGTACAGCCTCTGTCCTCCTCGGACGATGAAGACCAACCTGGCACATCCGGTGCAAGTCAACATGCAGCAGCAGCAGGACCACCAGCTGCAGCACCAGCAGGACCACCAGCTGCACCCCTGCACCCACCCCTCCAACGACTGTCACCACAAATACCATCCCTGCCGACATGGACAGAACAAGGAGCAACACCAGCACAGGGACCCTGGACCAACCTAGGGCCATGGACACCACCACCACCACCAACCCCCAAGGTGGACCAGGGTTATCTGTGCGTGCCACTGCACACACTGCACATGTCAGCAGGGGTGGTGGGAGGGGTGGGAGACAGAGGTCGCTGCTTGCAGACGTTGCTGGTGTGCATGATGACCCACAACTGGTACGCATAGCTGATGCGTACCAGTCCAGCACCGGAGACCTCAGCCAGGTAGTGGGGCTCCTCAGAGACATGAAACAGCAGCAGGCTGCCCATCATGCCCGCTTGGACTCCCACATGTCCCACGTGGAGTCACACATGTCCCGCGTGGACTCACACATGTCCCGCGTGGAGTCCAAGTGGGATGCACTGCATGAGATGACGGCGGTGCACAGGGACATTTTACAATGCCTCCGCCAGATGAACAGCAACCAGTCCACACCTCCCTGTGTGCCAACAACATCTGGTGCTGAACAAACTGCAACTGCCACAGGGAGGGAGGATGACTCTGGCGGAGAGTCCCCTGCACCGCAGCAGCCTGTACTTGAGGGTCCCCCCCCAAGAAGAGGGGTCGTCCGAGGAGGGAAAAGTGAGAGGCCGATGGCCAAGCGCAACTCCCAGGAAGCCTGAACCTGTTCTGGATGTTCGCCTGTGTGCACAGACTGTTCACCCTGTTGACGGCAACACTACTCCCACACATTGCATGGGGAGTACAAGTTGGACCAATGTGTCAGACAACTGTGGCCCCGATACTGGGGATCCTGTCTACCAGGACTTTCAATTCACCTAGGAACTTCGGATTGCAAGATTTATGTACAGCACTACCCATCCTATGCACTATTAACACATATGTATCACAATAAACACACTAATACACCATACTTGCCTCTGTCGTGATTCCAACGTGGGTGCTGTAATGGGGATGATGAACTGCAAAATTACACTGTGTATGCGAACTGCAACAGCAAGGACAACACAGGCATGTGAGTAAAGGCAACGTGACACATATGAGGGAGACACACCACCAGGGCTACACAACACATACACACCTAGGCCATCTGACTCATTGCCTACACTGATGTTGCAAGGGAAGACGGTGCAATGCACAGACACCACACCCATTCCCAGTTGTAGTCAAGTAGCCCACAGGTGCAGTAAGCAAATGGCAGTCAAATGTGTGACCACAGACAACGCACATCACAAAGTGAAGCACAGGTTTATTACACAGTTGCAACATGTCGTAACCACTACAGATGCAAGGTAATCCCACCTGGCAGCGGGCACACAGTCAACAACTGTAGACGGAAGGAAGTCCATGGGTGTGGCGCACATCACCTGTAGGGACACAACAGCTACCACCCTGGAAGTGCAATCACGTCGCCGGTGGACACAGTTGACCAAACGAATCTGAAAGTACCCTGTGAAGGACAGAAATGACACACAGTCAAAAGCAATGGAGTACAGGACAGAACAGCAAAACTCATGCACAATACATGTTACAAGATACCCACCCAGAACCAAGTTAGCATGTCAACACTGTTGGGGAGTACAGCCCACCTGTTAGCACACATCGCAACACACATCCAGTCAAGTAGCCCATGGACACACTCCAACAGCACCAGAGCACCACCCACACATCATGCCAACTCACATCATTGACATGACACCTCAGGATACTCACATTCAGCTAAAGAAGTTGGTGATGAGCTGTGTGCGGACATCACCATCATCATCATCATCATCATCGTCACTGGCATCATGGTCCAGGCCAGGATCCTCCACAGGTGGCGGATGTTGGTCATTGTCATCCTGGATGAGAGGCAACTCCTTCCGCACTGCCAGGTTGTGGAGCATGCAGCAGACGATGATAATCTTGCACACTTTCGCAGGGGCATATGGGAGGGACCCTCCGGTCTTGTCCAGGCAGCGGAAGCGGCTCTTCAGGAGACCAAATGTCCGCTCAATCACTCTCCTGGTCCGACCATGTGCCTCATTCTAGCGCATCTGGGCTGGTGTCACAGGGTTCCTGAGGGGTGTCAGCAACCACGGCATGTTGGGGTATCCCGAGTCACCTACGGACAGACAAGTGCACATTAGCTGACTTGGAAAAGTGGGCGGAATACTACAGATCAGATCACACACAATGGCACAAAGTCAGTGCACACCGACAAGCCAGGCACGCTGGTTCTGCATCTGTGCCATCATCCTGGGGATGCGACTACTCCTCATCACAAAGGCATCGTGTGCTGAACCAGGGAAACGGGCACACACATGTGTGATGGTCATGTCTGCAAGACACACCACCAGTGCATTGACAGAGTGGTAGTGCTTGCGGTTCCTGTATGCCTGCTCCTGGGCCTGTGGTGGTACCAAAGCCACATGTGTCCCATCAATGGAGCCAATGACATGCGGCATCCTCCCCAGGGCATAAAAGTCACTCTTCACGTCAGTGAGTCGTCGCAGTCTAGGGAAATAGATGTACCGGTTCAGGAATAGCAACATTGCCGCCAAAACATCGCGGAGCACACGGCTCAACATGGTCTGTGACATCCCACCAGCAGTCGCCACAGTATGTTGGAAGGTACCGGTGGCAAAGAAGTGTAGGGCTGCCATCACCTTCACCTGGGGGGTCAGCGCTGTAGGAAACGGCCGGCCAGGCTGCAAATGTGGGGACAACTGCACTGCCAAATCCTCAATCAGCTGCCTGGTGAAGCGGTACCGTCGGATGCTGTCCCGCTCCACCATCGTTGCCAGGTCTGGGAATGGTCGATGGACAGCAGGAGCCCTGCAGTGCAGAGGAGAAGTAAGCAAGATTGTCAGTCACCCCACATATGCGGCATTGAACACACTCAAGATCCCAACATACATCATTATGAGGCAAAACTACATGAAGTGTGCAGTTCCGGAAGGACATGTATGGTACATACATGGCCAACATCTGTCAACACGGTCCAACAGGTGGCATCAATTAGTCCCAGGTTGGCCCATTGGATATCATGAGGCCGTGTCACAGTTCCCATCTCCTGCTGCCGTGTCACAATCACCCCCACAGTGACATGTGAGGACAGATGTGCCCCAGGCACCACAGCTCAACGACAGGTACATTCCCAGGGACCCTGTATTGCCACATGGACACTGGCATTACATGGAGTATCATGTATACACCACAGCAAAACAACCATGACCCCCACAGGTAGTGGCCCCACTTGCCACGGCAGGACAGACATGGACGTATGTGACACACACACGCACAACATCAAAGTCCATGCACACACAACCTGGATGTGGAGACTGTCTCCCATTGTGCACATGAAATCAGAGACATTGTAAACACTACATGCACAAAGACTGTGGAGGACCATCACTATTGTGCCACTGGGACACCCTGGCTCAAACATACCTTCCCACATGGGACTCACGGGGTATGTGACATGACATACACATACACCACCGTGAAATGTGACCATGGCACATGCACTGATATGAACAGTTGCACATCACAGTGGTCATCTACACGTAACACCCAGGATCTTGTCCCCATGAACACGTGCACAGCCTGGGGGTGGCTGCCCACAGGTGACACCCACAGGACAACATGTACACCAACATACACACAATAGGAAATGCAGCCTTACATGCCTTATGATAAAGTTTGGACAGGCTGTCGTGATGTAAGTGTGCCCCTCACTCCCTGGGAGCTATCTGTGGCTGGCATATGTCCATCTGAGACAGGCATGCTGACATATGCCAGTCACATGTACAGTGATGCGTTGTACTGCAATGGACCGATCGGTGCCTCCGGCCGGCCCATTGCATTCAATGTGTGCGGGTACGCATTGTACCCCTGACATCCTCGCCCCATTGAAGACCCCCCCAATCAGACCCGGCAACAAGAAAGCACCCTGGTTCACCGACGAACTCAAGAAATCCAAGAAGAACTGCCGGGCCCTCGATAAAGCATGGCGCAGAGACCCGACTGCAGACAACATGACCACCCTCAAAAACGCCACCCGAAAACACCACCAGCTGATCCACACCACCAAGAAAACCGCATTCAAGGAACGACTGGACAACAACGCCCACAACAGCAAGGAACTCTTCATCATCGTCAAAGAGCTCTCGAACCCCAGTGCCGGAAACAACGACATCACCCCCTCGCAAGACCTCTGCAACTCGCTCGCCTCGTTCTTCCACAGCAAGATCGCAGACATACACAACAGTTTCAGCACACAGCCGACGTACCCTACAACCGTTCCAACGTCCCCCACCTCCACCCTCCGAGCCTGGACCCCGATCAACACCGAAGACACTATCCGCACGATGAACTCCATCCACTCCGGATCACCAACCGACCCCTGCCCTCACCACATCTTCAACAAGGCCGACGCCGTCATCGCACCCCACCTCCGGGACATCATCAACACCTCCTTCGACACCGCCACCTTCCCAGAGAGCTGGAAGCACGCCGAACTCTGCGCCCTACTGAAGAAACCGTCAGCGGACCTCACCGACCTCAAAAACTACCGCCCCATCTCGCTCCTTCCTTTTCCTGCCAAAGTCATCGAGAAGACCGTCAACAGACAACTGGCCGCCTTCATCGAGACGAATGGATCCCTCGACCACTCACAGTCCGGCTTCCGGGCCAACCACAGCACCGAGACCGCCCTCATCGCAGCCACCGACGACATCCGAGCCCTGCTCGACAACGGGAAACAGCGGCCCTCATCCTCCTGGACCTCTCCGCAGCGTTCGACACAGTCTGCCACCGCACCCTAGTGCAACGCCTGAACAACGTCGGAATCCAAGAGAAGGCACTGGAGTGGATCATCTCCTTCCTCGCCGGAAGAACCCAGAGAGTCCGCCTCCCCCGTTCAGTTCCGAGGCCACCGAAGTCATCTGCGGCGTACCACAAGGATCATCACTCAGCCCCACCCTCTTCAACGTCTACATGAGCCCCCTCGCAGCCATCGCACGCCAACACAACCTCAACATCATCTCCTACGCCGACGACACCCAGCTGATCCTCTCCCTCACCAACGACCCCACAACCGCCAAAACCAACCTACATGAAGGGATGAAGGACGTAGCCGAGTGGATGAGGAACAGCCGCCTGAAACTGAACTCAGATAAGACGGAAGTCCTCATCCTAGGATCATCACCCTCCGCCTGGGACGACTCCTGGTGGCCCCCTGCCCTGGGCAACGCACCCAAACCAACGGACCACGCACGCAACCTGGGCTTCATCCTGGACTCCTCCCTCTCAATGACCAGACAAGTCAACGCCATCTCCTCATCTTGCTTCAACATCCTACGCATGCTGCGGAAGATCTTCCGGTGGATCCCCACCGAAACCAGGAAGACGGTCACCCAGGCCCTCGTCACCAGCCGACTGGACTACGGCAACTCCCTCTACGCCGGAACCACAGCCAAACTTCAGAAAAGACTCCAACGCATCCAGAACGCCTCAGCTCGACTCATCCTGGACATCCCCCGACACAGCCACATCGCCGGACACCTGAGAGACCTGCACTGGCTCCCCGTCAGCAAGAGAATCACGTTCCGACTCCTCACCCACGCACACAAAGCTCTCCACAACCAAGGCCCCAGATACCTCAACGACCGTCTGACCTTCTACACTCCCACCCGCCAGCTACGATCGACCAACCACGCCCTCGCCGCCGTCCCCCGCATCCGAAGAGCCACAACGGGAGGAAGATCCTTCTCCTACCTGGCTGCCAAGACGTGGAACTCCCTACCCATCCACCTCCGCCTGACCCAAGACCACCTCTCCTTCAGGAAGCAACTCAAGACCTGGCTGTTCGAACAGTAGCGGACCCCCCTCCCCCTAGCGCCTTGAGACCCTCCGGGTGAGTAGCGCGCTATACAAATGCTTGATTGATTGATTGATTGATTGACCCCTGTACGCGTTGTACCCCTGTACACGTTGAACTGCAATGGACAGATCGGTGCCTCCGGCCGGCCCATTACATTCAATGTGTGCGGGTACGCGTTGTACCCCTGTACGCGTTGTACTGCAATGGACCGATCGGTGCCACCGGCCGGCCCATTACATTCAATGTGTGCGGGTACGCGTTGTACCCCTGTACGCGTTGTACTGCAATGGACCGATCGGTGCCCCGGCCGGCCCATTGCATTCAATGTGTCGTGGTACGCGTTGTACCCTGTACGCGTTGTACTGCAATGGACCGATCGGTGCCTCCGGCCGGCCCATTGCATTCAATGTGTGCGGTACGCGTTGTACTCCTGTACGCGTTGTACCTCTGTACGCGTTGAACTGCAATGGACCGATCGGTGCCTCCGGCCGGCCCATTGCATTCAATGTGCGCGGTACGCGTTGTACCCCTGTACGCGTTGTACTGCAATGGACCGATCGGTGCCTCCGCCAGCCCATTGCATTCAATGTATGCGGGTACGCGTTGTATCCCTGTACGCGTTGTACTGCAATGGACCGATCGGTGCCCCCGGCCGCCCATTGCATTCAATGTGCGCGGTACGCCGTTGTACCCCTGTACGCGTTGTACTGCAATGGACCGATCGGTGCCTCCGGCCGGCCTATTGCATTCAATGTGTGCGGGTACGCGTTGTACCTCTGTACGCGTTGAACTGCAATGGACCGATCGGTGCCTCCGGCCGGCCCATTGCATTCAATGTGCGCGGTACGCGTTAGTACCCCTGTACGCGTTGTACTGCAATGGACCGATCGGTGCCTCCGGCCGGCCCATTGCATTCAATGTGTGCGGTACGCGTTGTACCCCTGTACGCGTTGTACCCCTGTACGCGTTGTACTGCAATGGACCGATCGGTGCCTCCGGCCGGCCCATTGCATTCAATGTGTGCGGGTACGCGTTGTACCCTGTACGCGTTGTACTGCAATGGACCGATCGGTGCCTCCGGCCGGCCCATTGCATTCATTGTGTGCGGGTACGCGTTGTACCCCTGTACGCGCTGAACTGCAATGGACCGATCGGTGCCTCCGGCCGGCCCATTGCATTCAATGTGTGCGGGTACGCGTTGTACCCTGTACGCGTTGTACTGCAATGGACCGATCGGTGCCTCCGGCCGGCCCATTGCATTCAATGTGTGCGGTGCACGCGTTGTACCCCTGTACGCGTTGAACTGCAATGGACCGATCGGTGCCTCCGGCCGGCCCATTGCATTCAATGTGCGCGGTAGCGTTGTACCCTGTACGCGTTGTACCCCTGTACGCGTTGTACTGCAATGGACCGATCGGTGCCTCCGGCCGGCCCATTGCATTCAATGTGTGCGGGTACGCGTTGTACCCCTGTACGCGTTGTACTGCAATGGACCGATCGGTGCCTCCGGCCGGCCCATTGCATTCAATGTGCGGGTACGCGTTGTACCCTGTACGCGTTGAACTGCAATGGACCGATCGGTGCCTCCGGCCGGCCCATTGCATTCAATGTGTGCGGGTACGCGTTAGTACCCCTGTACGCGTTGTACTGCAATGGACCAATCGGTGCCTCCGGCCGGCCCATTGCATTCAATGTGTGCGGGTACGCGTTGTACCCCTGTACGCGTTGTACTGCAATGGACCGATCGGTGCCTCCGACCGGCCCATTGCATTCAATGTGTGCGGGTACGCGTTGTACCCCTGTACGCGTTGTACCGCAATGGACCGATCGGTGCGCACCCATTGACAATGGGCTTGCCTGGCAACGGACGCGTTTTCGAATTTCGAACGAGTCGGTTGCTGGAAAATCAGTTGGTCACCCACAACAATGTTGCAAAATCATGTATGTCATGAAGTTGAAGATTTGAAGGATGCTGTGGGCGTGTTTTGGTGCTGCTAGTCCATGGATTGGCCAGATTCAGAAGATGCAAACGACTTGGACCTATCACTTTGGACACAAGGGACAGTATCTGAATCTCCAGCACATATATATTGCTGGCTGTTCCCCTGAGAGCTCACTTGCCTGCACTACATGCTCCAGGACGACATCTGCCACTGCACTGCTGCTGTCTCTGCCCCTCTGGACCCTGCAATGGCACGTACTGTGGAGAGAGCCCCAGCCTTCAGCCTTGAAGAGAACCAGGCCCTGCTGGACAGCCTACTTCCACAGTACAGCAAGCTGTATGGGACACCAGGGGAGCAGGTGAGTGTTCTGTGCACTGCCTTTCTGAATGTGCATTTTGTCTGACTAGCAAGGCTGGAAGTCTGCACGCCACTGGTTAGCAGGCTCACTGAGTAGTTGTCACCCCCATAGTGTGTAGTGACATGCACTGGACAGGTATGGTGCAGTGACAGTGCATTTGAACAAGGTTCTACTTCCCATGCAATGATACCATGTAGTGACGTCTGGCAAACTGTCCATGGGCAGCTTTGCACTGCCTGTGTACATCATGTGCCCCTGTGATTGAGACATGTATATACAACTGTGTCATGCACGGATATGTTGCATGTGTAGTAATGGCCTTTTCACTTTGTCGTCCTGACAGGTTAATGCCCATCGGAAGCAGGAGATCTGGAAGGACATCGTCCGGGCCGTCCAGTCCGTGGGGTCTACAAGCGCCGGATCCGCAACTGCCAGAAGAGGTGGCAGGACCTTCGGGGCTGGACCCGGAGGATTGCACGGGTCCAGCTGAAGCTGTCGCCTCCTCGCAGGAGGGGCGGAACACGGACCCTGACCCCCACATGCTCCAGATCCTGGCGGTGGTGTTTCCAGACCTGGATGGGCAGCTGAAGGCCAGACAGCAGCAAGGAGGGGGTGAGTCAAAGACTGCACTGTGAACTCTGTATTACATGCTTTGTGCCCTCCTCTGGCCTGGTTCAACTGCCACAGTGCAGCAGTCATGTTGTCCAGGAGCCATGTCCCTCTATTGTGCACTGCCCACTGCTCATCTGATAGCCAGGTGTGGCCCTTACATTCAGGGAATTGTGTCACTTGGGACTGTGTCCTTGCAGTTTGCTTCACTAAAGGTGGGGGACAGCATCTGTTTCCCTAACTCTGCTGTGGGCATCATGGGTGGGTCCATTGTTCACACAACGCCTGTGTTCGGACATGTGATCTGCGTGTTGCTTTGATATGCGGTCCACTTGCTGAGCTGAGCCACCACATGTGCCTGGGGTATGTGGCACACGCCCATGCAGCGGGTGGGAACAATGTTTGGGCCCCAGGAGTGTGCAGATTACGTGTGTCACACATACATAGCCAGCTATCCACTGTCCAGGGCACATCCCTCATTCATGTGGAGCAGGACAGTCATGCCTACTCCAGGCCATGCAATGCACTCTGTACTCCCACTCCCGTGTATCAGCTGACACATTGTGCACAGTGATTTGAGCCCTCAGGTGTCTGCCTCTGTGTCATTGTGCTGTGGATTAGTTGCCAGGACTGCTGGGGTGTTTCTTGGTAGGGGCTCAGCATGCCCCTGGAGATGTGACCATAGGAAACGATACTTGTGTGTCACATAGGTGTTTGATCAGCTGCCCGTGCAGACTGGGGTATGCGAATGTGAAGTTCAGGCAGCTGTTCCCCATTCACAGCAAATTGTGAGGGGCTCAGGTTCAGAGGGTAGTGTCACAGGTCTCCCATATGTCCAATCGGTATGACCTGGACAGATGAGGGTTAAGATGATGTGTTGTGTGGGGGATGTACATGTGCACTTGTGCAGCTCCAGGACTTGCATTCCCCATGACCTACTATTGTGACACAGTGCATAGTGTTGTTGTCTGGCTGCCAAGTCATACATCACTGAGACAGTGATGTATGACTTAGCAGTCATGCCTCTGCCATGGCATGTGTCAACTTATTGGTGGTCCTGCAGGGGAGTGACATGTGCTACATGCACACCATTGTGGCGATGGCTATCAGGACATGGGTGCATCATGGTGTCTGTCGCTGGTATGCATCACATGCATTTCCTATTTGACTCTGGGCATCCCTTTCATCCGGAAACCTGTACTGACTCAGTGGCAAGAGCTGTGATGTGTGCATGTCCACATGCCACACCGTGTCCTCTGCACTGCCCAACTACTGTGTACTTGGTGCATGTGTCCACACTGGGGTGTTGCAATCCAACAGACACCAGACAGATGGGTGCAAGGCCATGTGGGATGTGAGTGCCATGCTTGGCATCAGACTGACAATTGGCTTCTCCTGTTCAGTTAGGGCACTTTTAGCAATGTACAACTTATGATGCCAGGGCTTGCTCTGTAATGTGCTGTGCTCACAGTGGTGTGTGCGTTTGGTGCAGGTGACTGATGTCTGTCTGTTTCCCCATTGTTTGCAGATACATCCACGGCCACGGAAGGGGACAGCTCCACGGACCAGGAGGAGCCAGAGAGCCAGACTGGGTCAGCAGCCGAGGAGTGGTCGGAGGGACCCAGTGGCACGGAGGGCGAGGGGAGCCACACCGAGGAGTCCTCAGCACCATCCACCTCAGCTGAGGACCAGAGCAACTCGGAGGATGACTCCCTTATGGAGGCGGGTGTCAGCAGCCACCACACCCCAGCTAGTGTTGCTGTCCCCGCCACCACCAGCACCACCACCGCCCTCCCATCGGCTCCCATTCCCCAGGTCCGTGGAGGCTCCCATGTTCGGGAGCGTGTCTCCTTTGGGCCAGGCACCGCACCCCCTGCCCCTGTGTCCCCTGCTGCCCTGAGTGAGGAGTCTGTGTACCTCCTTCGCCAGCTCCATGTAGGGCAGACAGCCATGCTGAGTGTCCTCCATGCGCACACCGCACTGTTGACTCAGTTGGTGTCGTTCATGGAGGGCATCTCATCAGGCATGTCTGACCTACAGAGGGGAAATAGGTCCATGGACTCCTCCCTGACGGCAGCAGTGTCCCTCCTCAGACAGTCCCTCACCCCTCCTGCCTCTGCTCCATCCACACTCCCGAGCACCTTACCCGTCCCAAGCACACACACACCGGCACAGGCCCACACCAGCACACACACCTCCAGCACACAGACACACACGCCACAAACTAAACGCACACGCACGCACAGCCAGGGGACTGAAACCAGACTCACAGGGGATGGGGCCCTGGTACACACACACGCATCCACGGGCACTGCGCAGTCCTCAGTTGCCTCTCCCTCCAAAGCACCCTCCCTAGCCTCACCTGCAACCCCAAAGACCCAGCACCTCTTCCTCAGTGACCTCGGCCTCTTCCCCTCCGATCCAGCTGCTCCAGCATCCAGGGTGAAGAGGAAGCCCCCCCACATGGAGCAGAGTGCCCCTTGCCCCCGGACACCCTCCCCCAGGCACAGACAGACTGAGGCCCCCACCCGCAAGTCCCCCCGGAGTGGTAAGAGCAAGACCCCGCCGCCGCCCTGCAGCTCAAGCACCAGGTCTCCTTCCTCCATCCCTCAGGCCCCCACTCCACAGGTGCCCCCACCACACCCTGCCCCAGGTTCCCCCACCCACAGATATACCATACCCAAGAGGCTCCGGCCTTCTCCCCTGCCACTTGCTCTCCCGGCACCACACCCCCGCTGCGCTTGTCTGTGCCACTGATGTGGTGAGGGTGTCCTCCCCCTCTGTCCAGCCCACCTTGCCTGTTCCCCATTCTCCTCCCCTGGTGGTAGGCACTGCAGTGGAGTCCACTACCACCCTGTCTGACTTGGGCACTGCAGTGGCGGACCTGTCCACTCCATCTGCAGGGTCCACTGCAGTCGTGCCGGCACCCACAACATCTGAGCCATGCCCCCAGTTGTGCCGGCACACACCATGTCAGACACCTCCACTGCAGTTGTCAGTGGCTCTCCAGCACCCACCACCCCTTCCCTGCTTCCTCCTGGTGAGCCCTGATCCTGTCCCTGCGGTGCCTGGCCTACCCCCCGGTTGCCCCTCCTAGTGGATTGTCCCTGGTTTTGTGCAGGCATGTGTAGGGTGGCATCTGCCACTGTCACCCACTTGTGACTTTGTTGATGGACTGGCCATTGGCCTTTGTTTATGTTCTACCGGACTTCTACTTTTAATGCCACATATGCTGAATAAAGCAACTTTCTGTTCTCTAGTGCTTATGCTTCTGATGTACATGTTGTTGATGATGCTAACCATGCCCTTGCTGCAGTGATGGTGATATTTGGTCTCATGATAATGAAGTGTTACTGTGCAGGAACCCATGTGGTCCAGGGGGAATGTGTCCTATCCTGTGGTGTATCCATGTCATCCATAGCAGCATCTGAGGGTGTCATGTGTTCAGTATTTGGCAATGGGATTTCCTACTTAGATTGGCAATTTCACATCTGTGGCTTCCACCCCTGCACATCTGTTGTGCCTGCCATTGTTCAATTCGTCTACTTCCCTGACCGTGTGGCCATCTCCAGTGGACATGCAGGTTTGGGCATCAATGGGGAAGGACTCATCTGTGTTGTCAGTGCAACATTGCTATACAAGTGTGTTGGATCTGTGCTGATGATTCCGTTGGCACTTCCATGACCAGGCTGATGTGACGGGAGCCCTCATTTGGTGCTAATTGTTGATTGTGTGACCAAGTGCTCAGCTGACATGATGGGGCCCTACTGAGGCAACATATGGCACAGCTTTCCTCACACAGGAGTGGAGTCCCCTCATGGCAGTGTGTACTCCTGTGACATTGCCTGCGCCCAAGGTGTGTGTTGTATGTGCATGTCTGTGTGTTCACTTCCGTTTAGCTGTGCATGCTGTGATCCCTAGTGTTGTACCTGTTTGTGATGCTAGCTGAGTTGAGCTATGTTCCCCAAAGTCTTCTCCCTGGGTTCTCTGTGATGTGGGTGCATGGCACATTACTGGTCATCAGGGTGTCACCCATAGGTGTGTTTGCTGTCAGGGCTGAGTTTGTGTGCAGACACAGATGGGTCACAGTCAGGTTTCCCTTGGCACTTGTTGTTTGCCCCTGTCATGTGATTTCCAGTTTGTGTTATCTTTCAGTGATTGTGACACGTTGTCTGTGTGACTGCTGGCACTCCTCAGGGTCCGGTCTGCAATGTTGGTTGTTGTCTATGTGTGTTCTTTGTGGGTGACCTTGGCTTCTTCATTGGTGTGTGACTGTGGCTGGTATCCCATTGGTTGGTGTGGTATTGCCGTCATGTCCATGTACAGCGTAGTGTGCAGTGTGTCAGACATTCAGGAGTCTTGTTGAGTGTCCATGTGTGATGTGTTTCTGCACCTTGGTTCCCACCCACCACCCTGGAATAGTCATGGGTGCATGTGCAATGTCACCAGTGCATGTGTGCTTCACTGCTGCACATTGTTGGAGGTCGAGGGGTGTGGTGTTGAGTGTGTGCAGATGAGAGTTGTTGCCCGGCTAGGCCCCTGCCTCCATGTTGGCCTTGGCTTACTGGCCATGCTGTTTGATTTGTGCTTGTGTAGGTGTGATGGTAGTTAGTTGCTCAGGACACATGACTGTGGTTCACAGTGTGAACCACATTTAGCTTTGTCATCACAGTGGGATTGTAATGCAGCCCAGGGTCACCACATTGTGGGGGCCCTGGGGGTGGTGCTGTGGTGTGTCTGTGTCTTGCTGTGTCAGTTGCTGTCCCTACGTGCCTGTGTGACATGTGTGATTTGTGCTCCCTCTCATCTGACAATGCCTGCTTGCCCACATAGGGGATTTGGATCCATGAGTTACCTTTGTGTGGCACTGTATGCACATCTGTATGATTGGTATTCAGGTCTCCTCATGTGTTGTGTGGTTGCCTGGGGACACTGGCACCCCCTCACCTGTTGTGTATGATGTGCAGTGTGGGTCTGCCTGTTTGTGTTTGTGCATCTGCACCACTGCATTGGCATATCTTGGGTGTGCCATTGGCTGTATGTAGTTTGGTGGCTTTCCCCTGCTGTCCCTGGGACTCCTAGGTCATCGGTCAGCACAATGATCATGGTTTGTGTGTCCCATTGCTGCCATGGTATGGTATCTGTTCACCTCACATCTGCAGTCTCCACAGGGTATCTGCATGTGTGTGCCCATTGGTGCAAATATGTGGGTCTGCATTCTGATGGTCACTTCTGTCATTGTGTCATTGATGATTGTTGACGGTGTCAGCACCCATGGGTGTTGTTTGTCTGCACATGGCCAAAGGTATGTCTTATTTGCACTGCAGGATTTGGCTCCCCCAATTTATGTTGCAATGGGACACATACACTACTTTGCCACTGATGTGTTTGTTGTTCTGTGACCAGGAATCATCCATGCAGTTTGGCAGTTGCACCTCTTTCTTTGTCAACACTTACCTTTTGGTCACTGTGATGATGGGGGTTTGGACCCCATTGCCACAATGTTCAAAGTGTGCTTCAGCTATGGACTCCCACACTTACATTTTGGTCACTGTGATGATGGGGGTTTGGAACCCATTGCCACAATGTTCAAAATGTGCTTCAGCTATGGACCCCACACTTACCTTTTGGTCACTGTGATGATGGGGGTTTGGACCCCATTGCCACAATGTTCGAAATGTGCTTCAGCTATGGACCCCACACTTACATTTTGGTCACTGTGATGATGGGGGTTTGGAACCCATTGCCACAATGCTCAAAGTGTGCTTCAGCTATGGACCCCACACTTACCTTTTGGTCACTGTGATGATGGGGGTTTGGACCCCATTGCCACAATGTTCAAAGTGTGCTTCAGCTATGGACCCCACACTTACATTTTGGTCACTGTGATGATGGGGGTTTGGAACCCATTGCCACAATGGTCATGGCCTGCTTGCATTGTGGGTGCCACACACATATATGTGTGGCACATGTGCTAGGGGGTCACATTGTATGTTCAAAGTCATGTTCGGTGTTGTAGGCATTTGACACAGTCTACACACGCTTGTCATGGTGTTGGGGGGATGTCTTCTTCTTGCATTCCCTAGGTTGTGGTGTGCTGGTTGTGTCATGCATTGTCCATCCTATGAGTGGGGGTGGTAGTAGTGGTAGGCATCCTGCCCACCCTGGCTAAGGGTGGTAGTAGTGGTAGGCATCCTGCCCCCCTGGGTAAGGGTGGTAGTAGTGGTAGGCATCCTGCCCACCCTGGCTAAGGGTGGTAGTAGTGGTAGGCATCCAGCCCCCCTGGGTAAGGGTGGTAGTAGTGGTAGGCATCCTGCCCCCTGGGTAAGGGTGGTAGTAGTGGTAGGCATCCTGCCCCCTGGGTAAGGGTGGTAGTAGTGGTAGGCATCCAGCCCCCCTGGCTAAGGGTGGTAGTAGTGGTAGGCATCCAGCCCCCTGGCTAAGGGTGGTAGTAGTGGTAGGCATCCTGCCCACCCTGGCTAAGGGTGGTGGTAGGCATCCAACCCCCCCTGGGTGAGGGTGGTAGTAGTGGTAGGCATCCTGCCCACCCTGGCTAAGGGTGGTGGTAGTGGTAGGCATCCAGCCCCCCCTGGGTGAGGGTGGTAGTAGTGGCATGCATCCAGCCCCCCCTGGCTAAGGGTGGTAGTAGTGGTAGGCATCCTGCCCACCCTGGCTAAGGGTGGTGGTAGGCATCCAACCCCCCCTGGGTGAGGGTGGTAGTAGTGGTAGGCATCCTGCCCACCCTGGCTAAGGGTGGTGGTAGTGGTAGGCATCCAGCCCCCTGGGTAAGGGTGGTAGTAGTGGTAGGCATCCTGCCCCCCTGGGTAAGGGTGGTAGTAGTGGTAGGCATCCTGCCCCCCTGGGTAAGGGTGGTAGTAGTGGTAGGCATCCAGCCCCCTGGCTAAGGGTGGTAGTAGTGGTAGGCATCCAGCCCCCCTGGCTAAGGGTGGTAGTAGTGGTAGGCATCCTGCCCCCCCTGGGTAAGGGTGGTAGTAGTGGTAGGCATCCTGCCCACCCTGGCTAAGGGTGGTGGTAGGCATCCAGCCCCCCCTGGGTGAGGGTGGTAGTAGTGGTAGGCATCCTGCCCACCCTGGCTAAGGGTGGTGGTAGTGGTAGGCATCCAGCCCCCCTGGGTGAGGGTGGTAGTAGTGGTAGGCATCCAGCCCCCCCTGGCTAAGGGTGGTAGTAGTGGTAGGCATCCTGCCCACCCTGGCTAAAGGTGGTGGTAGGCATCCAGCCCCCCCTGGGTGAGGGTGGTAGTAGTGGTAGACATCCTGCCCCCCCTGGGTGAGGGTGGTAGTAGTGGTAGGCATCCTGCCCACCCTGGCTAAGGGTGGTGGTAGTGGTAGGCATCCAGCCCCCCTGGGTAAGTGTGGTAATAGTGGTAGGATTCCTGCCCCCCTGGGTAAGGGTGGTAGTAGTGGTAGGCATCCTGCCCCCTGGGTAAGGGTGGTAGTAGTGGTAGGCATCCAGCCCCCTGGGTAAGGGTGGTAGTAGTGGTAGGCATCCAGCCCCCCTGGCTAAGGGTGGTAGTAGTGGTAGGCATCCTGCCCACCCTGGCTAAGGGTGGTGGTAGGCATCCAGCCCCCCCTGGGTGAGGGTGGTAGTAGTGGTAGGCATCCTGCCCCCCCTGGGTAAGGGTGGTAGTAGTGGTAGGCATCCTGCCCACCCTGGCTAAGGGTGGTGGTAGTGGTAGGCATCCAGCCCCCCTGGGTAAGGGTGGTAGTAGTGGTAGGCATCCTGCCCCCTGGGTAAGGGTGGTAGTAGTGGTAGGCATCCTGCCCCCTGGGTAAGGGTGGTAGTAGTGGTAGGCATCCTGCCCCCCTGGCTAAGGGTGGTAGTAGTGGTAGGCATCCAGCCCCCCTGGCTAAGGGTGGTAGTAGTGGTAGGCATCCTGCCCACCCTGGCTAAGGGTGGTGGTAGGCATCCAGCCCCCTGGGTGAGGGTGGTAGTAGTGGTAGGCATCCTGCCCCCTGGGTGAGGGTGGTAGTAGTGGTAGGCATCCTGCCCACCCTGGCTAAGGGTGGTGGTAGTGGTAGGCATCCAGCCCCCCTGGGTAAGGGTGGTAGTAGTGGTAGGCATCCTGCCCACCCTGGCTAAGGGTGGTGGTAGGCATCCAGCCCCCCTGGGTGAGGGTGGTAGTAGTGGTAGGCATCCTGCCCCCCTGGGTGAGGGTGGTAGTAGTGGTAGGCATCCTGCCCCCTGGGTAAGGGTGGTAGTAGTGGTAGGCATCCTGCCCACCCTGGCTAAGGGTGGTGGTAGTGGTAGGCATCCAGCCCCCCCTGGGGAAGGGGGGTAGTAGTGGTAGGCATCCAGCCCCCCCTGGGTAAGGGTGGTAGTAGTGGTAGGCATCCTGCCCCCCCTGGGTAAGGGTGGTAGTAGTGGTGGGCATCCAGCCCCCCCCCCTGGGTAGGGGTGGTGGTGCGCATTCAGGCCCCTGTGTGCATATGTGGCATTGGTGGTGGGCATCCCGCCCCTATGGTGCTGCTGTTGCTGGTGTAAGTATATTCTGCATCCCTCTGTGTGTGTGTGATGTGTCGTGTACGTGTTGTATGTGTTTTGTGGTTGGTGTCTGGCTTACCTTCTGCGCCGTACGCGTCCGTGCCTGTTCCGGTAGTAAATGTAGAATATTGGTAGGATCGGGACGAAGGGATTCATGGTTGGTTCGTGTCGTTCGTCCTTCTCGTTGCTTCGCGTCGTCCTCGTCGCTTCGCCTCGTCCTCGCCGCTTCGCGTCGTCTTCGCCGCTGGCGTGTTCGTCTCGGAGCCGTGGATCGTGTTGTGGCGCGAATCGGAGCTTATGTGCGCCTCTCCCGGATGCTTTGACGTGCCATGCGTAGCGACGGGTTCGGCGCGTACGGAAAGCGCATCGTACTTGTTCGGCCGGACGGAGCTGCATTTTGGCTTCCGTGCGACTCGATTCAGCGTTTCCGGATTCACCTCGGTCGGGGAACAGGACCTGGTTTGGGTGAGTACGGCTCGGCCGGATTCTTTGCTGTTGTGCGCATCGTACTTACTCGTTCGGTGTGCTGTACGGTTCGGTCGGGAAACAGGCTTTCGCATGGCTTTTTTCCCGACCGAATGCTATTGGGTGCGCCTCCGACCGAGATCGGAATCGGCCCCTATATTTTTGCAAACGATATTAAACACTTCAATATTTTTAAAATAGCTATTACTTACCTTAAGTCGATATTCTTGACCACGATATTCTTGCTGTCGATATTTCTGAACCACAATATATATTACTCGATATTTGTGCAACTCGATATTTTTTACTCAATATGCTGTCTGCACACCGGCAGCTGGCCCTATTTTTTTTTTTTTTTTTTTTGAGCCGAACAGAATCATTTCAAAGTGGGGAAAACATTATACATACTTAGCATACACAAAAAGTACAAATTCCTTTAAAAAAAGGACAGCTTAAGTCATAGTTAAAATGCAGGAAATCTAAAAAGCAAAAATTCATTATTGAGATTCCCTAAAAATGCAGAAACAGACTAAAGCTTGAAAAATACTCATTAGTACGGTTTCTTGCGAATGCAATGAAGTGCATAGTCAGAATGCAGGAAATCCAAAAGCTAGAAATTCTTTGCTAAGGTGCCTTTAAAATATATTAAAGTGCATAAAAGTTGAATAATATACATTACAACGATTCGTTGCAGATATTGTAAAGTGCTTACGCAGAACCGAATAGTAACTAGATGCTACTATCCCTCATATTAATATTACAGATTGAGATGGAAATCCCATCAAGTGCAATAAGTCGTGAATAATATTTGCAATCAGAATTGCATCGGCCACTCGGGCCCATGACATATTAAAGATATAGTGTAACTCAAGCCTTAAAAACATAACACAAAACTCACCTTGAAGTGATCTAAAACTATGCTAACCCACAGAGCCCTGATTTTCAATTAAGTCAAAATACTGCCAGGGGGATTTACATTGTTTTAAACCCCCAATCCTCTTTGTGTATGCTTCGTCAAATTGCTTCTCACTAATCATTTTACTCAGCCATTCTTGATACACAGGAACCCTGCAGGTTCAACACATTTGCAGAATCAAAGAGCTGGCTATAATAAAAACAATCAACAAGAACCTCTGTCCTGATTTTGGTAACTTCAAAAGATTGCCCATTTTAAAAAAAACAAAAAGTACCGAGGCAGGATCTAAACCACTTGTTGCCCCAATAGCCAAACTCAAAATATAAGACAACTGAAGCCAAAAGGGCATTAACATCGTGCAGAAATAAAAAATGTGTATCCACCCACTTCACCCTGGTGCTTACAACGAAAACAACAATTCTCAAGTGTTAGGAACATTCTATGTAATACTGATGGAGTGTAGTAGGCCATCTAGCGAGATGTAAACGACATTCTTTTAAAGTTCGCCGCTCTCAACGACTTATGGCCTAAAAGCGATATGGTCTGCCAATCTCTCTCTGAAAAATCACAATGTGTTAGCCGAATTTTGTCTAAAATATTCTTAATATCATTTGGTTGTATCTCTAAATTCTGTATTAGCTCGTACCAATTCCAGTATCCCAACCATCCTCTACCTAAAATAAGGTTGAAGTACAGCATGACTATCAATACTGGGATCAAACTTTTGAGCCCTACAAAAAGATAAAATCTGATGACAGCCCAGGAAAAGCCGTGGCCCGTATTCACCACGCCGAGCAGAAATCTTGAGCTAAGTCATTCCTCTACCCTGAAGAAAAAAATGGCCTAACTCTCTGAACCCGAATGATCCCAAAGGCAGACTACAACCGGGGAAATTGTCAAGCCCAGATGTCCTAACTCCCATAGTGTGAGAAACACCCAGCCTGAAGAAATTTTATTGAGACGATATATACTAAGAAGCCTAACACTTAAATCTAATAAGAACTTATATCTGTTTTTTTGGGAAATTTTGGAGCCTTAATAAAAAGTGTCAATTGAATGCCAGCATGCTGCATCATTCTATCTAGAATAAAATGGTCCATTGTGCCTCTGCCGACCAAAACACTTCCACACAAATCCAAATAAAAAGCGAATCCAAATCAACAAAATAGCTACTATTAACTTTAATAGGGACGTTAGCAAAGAGAAACAACAAGAGCGAAAGAACAGACATCTCAATAATAGCCACTCTGCTGACCAAGGTCAGGGGTAGCAAATTCCATCTATCGAGCAATCTCTTCATTTTATAAAACATTGGGAGATAGTTTGCTGAAAAAGCTTAGAATATTCTTGAGTGACATAAACCCCTAAATAGAGGATTGGCGTCTGATCTCAGGCTTGTAGACGCAAAAGGGCCGGAAGAGCCTCCACAGGAGAATTAAGAACAGAACTTCTGTTTTTGTTGGATCGATCTTATAATCCCCAATATCCTTGAACCAAACAAATTAATCTAAAACCTGCTTTATATTGCCCTTTTCTGGTGTCAAATAAAGAACAACATCATCTGCAAACATTTTTTGCTTGATCATGCCCGAAAGAGGAGCCTCAATAGCCTGGGATACCCTAATCCTAATCGCAAGAGGCTTTATGAAAAATGTAAATAAAATAGGTGAAAGGGGACACCCCTGACGGGTCCCCCGCTTTATCTCGGCAGTGCCTGCTAGATGGGAATTAACTCAAATTTGGCCATTAGCCCCATGGTAAACCTTCGATAACATTTTAACAAAACGAAGAGGGAACCCACATTTTTTACAGGCCAAGAAACAATGGATCCCAGTTAACCAGATTGAAGACTTTCTCCACATCAACCATAATAACTAAAGCCTTCGTCCGGTTAACTGAGAAGAAGTCAATTGACTGGAGTAAAAAGTCCACGTTCGCAGCCATCAGCCGTCCAGCCACAAAACCTGTCTGGTCCCTATAAATTAAAACCTGAATGAGTGGACTGATACGAATTGCCCATATTTTTATAAAACGTTTGTAGTCAGCGTTAAGTAAACTAATGGGCCAATTGGGTTCTTACCCTTTTTAAAAAGCTTATGATAGTTGATTATTTGAAATAAGATGAGACTTCTCCCTCGTCTTTGACAAAATTAAATAATTCAGTCAAGAAAGGCAACAACTCACCAGCAAAAGTTTTATAAAATTCAGCTTGAAAGCCATCTTTACCAGAGGCCTTGCCATTAGGCATTGTGGCCAAAGCATCTTTTACCTCCTTGAGTGTACAACTGGTCATAAGGTGGTCAGCTTGGGTATCTCCTAAAGATGGTTTTCCTGAAAATAATGTGCTATACTTGACTGAAAAGTGGAATAGCTAGTTTCATATACAAGTTTATTTTGCTCAACAAAGACCTGGGAAACTTGGTCCTTATCTAAAACTAGGTCACCCAAAGCAGGGTTCTTCAATTTTTTGACATACGCAGACTCTTGTTTTGCCCGGGCTGACCAAGCCAAATACCTCCCGATCTATTGGCTTTCTTAATATAGCTGCTGAGGAAAAGCCCTAGAACTAGTAATTTATTTCTTGTAGCATAAAGAAATCCCTAAAATTCTACTTGGCCCTTTCATTGGCCGATGAGTATCTACTTACTTGTGATGACTGATCTACAGCAACTTGCAAGTGAGCAATTTTTAGTCGATGTTCCCTATGTTGATTTGCCTTATAAGCAATATTTTGCCCCTGGCTGTGGACTTAAAAGCTTCCCATATGGAAAACCAAGAAGGCATACACTGATTTAAATGAAAAAAGTCCTTGATAAATTTCCTCATATCAATGAGCCATGGTTGATCTGCCAATAACAAACAGTCCAACTGCCATCTGGGCCTATTGTTCCAAGTTGTCTCAACCTCGATAATAACTAAGATAAATGAATGAGCAGAAAAAGAATTGGCCCAAATATCCGACCCTGCCCATGTAATTGAATGAGAGAGTAGAAAGAAATCGATTCGGGAAGCGGTACGATACCGGCATGAAAAGCAGGTGAATTGTTGAATACCGGGGTGATCAGACCTCCAAGGATCTACTAGATAGAAATCATTCTTAAGGATGTCAATAACCTTTTTAGTTAAAGGTTTTAATTGACTTTTTGATCTGTTAGTGGTATCATTGGCAAGCTTCTCAATGTAAGTAACCCCCCCCATATAAATCGGCCCGACTGCTCCCAACGCAAACTTATATATCTGCTGCAAAGGTTCGGGTTCATCGATCACAGGGGCATAGTAATTTGCTAAATTAAGGGGAGGGACGGCCATTAACCATGCCTTAACCAAGAGCCAACAATCATGCAGATCCCTTATTATATCGCTAATAACTCAGTCCAGACCTCTGCCCAGATAAATCGCAACCCCTTTTATTGCAAGGCCTGCTGAAGCAAACAGTGAATGAGAATACTGCCTTGATTTATAAACCTTTTGGCAAGTTGCATTTAAGGTGAGTCTCTTCTAAAAATAATACTTATGGGGAAGAAGAAATGAACCATCTCATCAATGCACCACACTTACGTCTATTAACCATACCGTTAACATTGCACAATAAAAGTCTAGCTTTATGACCCATTTTCAAATACTATTTATAAAAAAGGATCTTATTCTGAGCCCCTTGACCTTAACCAAAGAGGGCTCTGAACAGGCTGCTCGGATTTTGATGTAAACAATTTCTGACCCCCTAGTGATGTGAATGCCAAAAAGATAACATTGCTTAACCCCTCAACCTTATCAAATAGAAACTTATTACAAATCTGCTCATTTTTAGAAGAATGTGAGAATGCCCAGCCCCTACCCCAACCTGGGCACTCTCTGGTGCCCCACCAAGAAAGGTGCAAAGAAAAAAAACACTCAAAAGAAACCCAACCCCCAAAAGAGAAGGAAAGCACCCACACTACCCCTCTTAGAGTGTGCCTAAATAAGCTGGGTGCCATGACACGCTGTTGCACAAGCGCACCCCCCACACCCTCACAATTCCTGTAGTTTAAAAAGACATCAGAGCTAACAATGCAAGCTGCCATCAAATAAATCCTGATATAAAATAATGATCACTATACATCACAGTAGAACCTAATTAAAAATTTGTTTCAAAAAGACATTGAATATTGATGTTAAAGACATCATTATAGCAAAACAGGCAGGCAGTAGGCCTGGGCGTCAAATTCCGATCCGCTCGCGGAATTTGCGGAATTTAGGCAATTTCGCGTTCCGCGGAGAACGCGGAATTGCCAACAATTCCGCGATCCACGGAGTAGCGGAATTATTTTCTTGTTCGCGCTTTAAAAATGCGTTCTAGCGCGCGCGATAGCGACTTACCGGGATTCCTGCGTTCGCCGACGAGTTTTCCTATCCGTTCGCGTGCGCCACGAGATTTCGGTAGCCGGCCGCGCGATCCCGCAAGAGTCTGCGATCGCGAACACGTCATTCGCCGAGCCATCGGACACCGCGAGAGTGTGCGATCGCGAACACGTCATTCGCCTCGCCATCGTGCACCGTGAGAGAGATTGCGATCGCGAACACGTCATTCGGGCGCGCCATCGGACATCCGGCGGAATGTTGGTAAAGCTCGCAATCCCGAACACGCAAAATTTTCAATCTGGAGAAGAACAATATCTCGAGCAGCATAAAACCTTCTATAAAATGATGATTTGGATGAAAAAAAAACCTCAGATTGATATTTGGCTGTCCTTTTTTGTAAAATTTTTTGGGGGGGAGAGGGATGAAGTGCCACAGAGTCTCCTACTTCCTGTTCCTGCCCAGCAGGCTCCTCCCAGTGCTTTGTCCATCTCCTGTTCATTTTTCACTTGGATTTGAGCTGGAAGGATCACACTTTGGGGCCGATTCCGATCTCGGCCGGTAGGGCTCCGAATCGGATTCGGCTTTACCGGATCCGATTCGGAGCCCTATTTCCCGACCGATCCGTACGCGCGTCCGGACGAGCGAGTACGATGCGAAATCGCCGACAGACTCGTCTGGGCGTCCCGACCGCTCCGACCGACTCGATCCCGGCTCTGACCGCACCGACCGACTCGCACGGAATCGACGCGCACCGCGCAATGGAGACGTTTCCCGGCCGGGTGAGTACGATGCGCGCCGCGAGCAGTCCGACCAAGCCGCACACTCCGGCTCAAAAGAGCTGTCGGAGCCGTACTTTGGGGGTCCGTGTCGGACCACCCTGAACGCGTAGCCGCGCGAGTCGCACACAGGGGGGACCCATGGGTCCCCCCTACCTGTGCGTGTACGGGGCGAATCGCTTCGCCGCGTACACGCTGTAGGGGGCGCCCTTGTCCGCCTCGCACTCATTGAGTCAATGGGAGCCCGCGTACGCGTTGTACGACAGGCTCCCATTGACTTCAATGGGAGTCCGACCGAATCGAGTCCGATGGCATACGTGCGCATCGTACTCGTTCGGTCGGGCTGCACGGGTCCGATTCGGTCGGATATCTCTCCGGGTCCGGCTCGGTCGGAGAGATTTCCGGCCCGAATCGGAATCGGCCCCTTTGTGTCTACTGCATCATTATCATTGGATTTGAGGACTTTTGGATTTGAGATTTTACAAGTAAGTTGATGTTGTTTGATTGGGCATTGCAGTTGCTGCAACTACAATTTTGGTACTTTTCATCATTTTTAAAAATAAATAGTTGTGGGTAGCCAGTAGGCCCAGAGATAGTCATGGGTGGGTGCATGATGAAACATGATGAAACAACTGTTCCTTTGCTGTGTGATGTATTTATGTATTTCAAACATCATTTAGGGCACATGGATGGCATTGGATTGAATTGCAAAATGTGTATTTTTGGGTGTATTTCAGTTTTTTTGGGTGTGTGTTAAATACATGCCTTAGTTGTGTGTGGTGTGTTGCAGGCCTTGTTTAGCCCTGTGGATTTTTGTTTTTGCATTTTATTGCATTACAGGCAAAGCAGTGTGGTTTAGCATGCAGCCTTTGCATGGCTATTATAGGCCTGTTTTCAGTACATTGCTTTCCAGGCCTCCTGCTTGTTGCTTGTGATTTGTGAGTGTCCATGTGGCTGGTAGCCATTTCTGGTGGGAGTTATAAGTGTGCTGCATTTGCCATATAGGCCTGCATGTGTTTCCTTTGTGGCCTAGGCTTCTTGTTGTGGTCCTGGCCATGAGGCTGGCGGCCATTTTGAAGCCAGGCAGTGTGCTTTTTGCCATAGGCCTGCATTGTCTGTCTTCAGTTTCTTGTTGTTGTTGTGGGCTTGGCCATGTGGCTGGTGGCCATTTTGAAGCCCGGTAGTGTGCTTTTATCCATAGGCCTGCAAGCTTGTGGCCTAGTCTGCCAACAGGCCTTTCATCCAGTAGGCTCAGAGGTAGTCAGGGGTGCATGAAATAACTGTTTCTGTGTGTTCTGTTGAATTTAAACATCATTTAGGGCATGGATGGCATTGGATTGAATTGCAAAATGTGTATTTATGGGTGTATTTCAGTTTTCTTGGTGTGTGTTAAATACATGCCTTAGTTGTGTGTGGTGTGTTGCAGGCCTTGTTTAGCCCTGTGGATTTTCGTTTTTGCATTTTATTGCATTACAGGCAAAGCAGTGTGGTTTAGCATGCAGCCTTTGCATGGCTATTATAGGCCTGTTTTCAGTACATTGTTTTCCAGGCCTCCTGCTTGTTGCTTGTGATTTGTGAGTGTCCATGTGGCTGGTAGTCATTTCTGGTGGGAGTTATAAGTGTGCTGCTTTTGCCACATAGGCCTGCATGTGTTTCCTTTGTGGCCTAGGCTTCTTGTTGTGGTCCTGGCCATGAGGCTGGCGGCCATTTTGAAGCCAGGCAGTGTGCTTTTTGCCATAGGCCTGCATTGTCTGTCTTCAGTTTCTTCTTGTTGTTGTGGGCCTGGCCATGTGGCTGGTGGCCATTTTGAAGCCCGGTAGTGTGCTTTTATCCATAGGCCTGCAAGCTTGTGGCCTAGTCTGCCAACAGGCCTTTCATCCAGTAGGCTCAGAGGTAGTCAGGGGTGCATGAAACAACTGTTTCTGTGTGTTCTGTTGAATTTAAACATCATTTAGGGCATGGATGGCATTGGATTGAATTGCAAAATGTGTATTTTTGGGTGTATTTCAGTTTTTTTGGGTGTGTGTTAAATACATGCCTTAGTTGTGTGTGGTGTGTTGCAGGCCTTGTTTAGCCCTGTGGATTTTCGGTTTTGCATTTTATTGCATTACAGGCAAAGTAGTGTGGTTTAGCATGCAGCCTTTGCATGGCTATTATAGGCCTGTTTTCAGTACATTGTTTTCCAGGCCTCCTGCTTGTTGCTTGTGATTTGTGAGTGTCCATGTGGCTGGTAGCCATTTCTGGTGGGAGTTATAAGTGTGCTGCTTTTGCCACATAGGCCTGCATGTGTTTCCTTTGTGGCCTAGGCTTCTTGTTGTGGTCCTGGCCATGAGGCTGGCGGCCATTTTGAAGCCAGGCAGTGTGCTTTTGCCATAGGCCTGCATTGTCTGTCTTCAGTTTCTTCTTGTTGTTGTGGGCCTGGCCATGTGGCTGGTGGCCATTTTGAAGCCTGGTAGTGTGCTTTTATCCATAGGCCTGCAAGCTTGTGGCCTAGTCTGCCAACAGGCCTTTCATCCAGTAGGCTCAGAGGTAGTCAGGGGTGCATGAAACAACTGTTTCTGTGTGTTCTGTTGAATTTAAACATCATTTAGGGCATGGATGGCATTGGATTGAATTGCAAAATGTGTATTTTTGGGTGTATTTCAGTTTTTTTGGGTGTGTGTTAAATACATGCCTTAGTTGTGTGTGGTGTGTTGCAGACCTTGTTTAGCCCTGTGGATTTTCGTTTTTGCATTTTATTGCATTACAGGCAAAGCAGTGTGGTTTAGCATGCAGCCTTTGCATGGCTATTATAGGCCTGTTTTCAGTACATTGTTTTCCAGGCCTCCTGCTTGTTGCTTGTGATTTGTGAGTGTCCATGTGGCTGGTGGCCATTTCTGGTGGGAGTTATAAGTGTGCTGCTTTTGCCATTTAGGCCTGCATGGTTTTCCTCTTGGCTTACTGCTTCCATCCATCCCCTTTGCCAGCTGCAGCTCCCTGAATGATGTGATGAGCAAATAATGTAATGCCAAACAGGGTCCACTTCCATTACATTTGTATTTTTGTTGTTGTTCCTCTTCTTTCCTATCCTTCCTGAGAGTGTACACAGTATACCATGAAAGCCCTTGTTGACAGTCTCACAAATGGCTACACTAAGTTATATATTTTATTTGTTTGTTTGTACTAGTAGTAATTGAACCACAACAACAAATGCAACATTTCACTGATGTTCTTCTCCTGGCTTCTTTGCTTTTAGGTGCACAAAAAGACAGAGGAGGAGGCGTCATCACCATCACCCGTTGTACTGCCAGACAGAAGTCCTGCAGCGCACCACGTCACGTCCACGTGTGACCACAGACATCTCTCCAACTTGTGCACCTGCGTCCTGCTGACATCTGAAGAAGATGGCCCCAAAGAAAGGTACCAGGTCCTCCAGTACCAAGAAAGTTGCCAGTGAGAAGAAGAAGGAACAGAAGAAGGAAGTGGCAGTTGCCAAGACTGGTGTGCCGCCCGATGTGTTTTTTGGTAAAAAAAAACCTACGCCTGCAGCAGCGGTGTCCGGCGGGGACCAAGCTGGGAGCAGCACCTCCGCATCAGCGGGCCCACCCCACCAACCTAGGCTCAAGCCCATGAGTGTGGCAGAGGTAGCCAGTCTACTAACGAGCAGTGATGTTGAAATGTCCTTATCGCAAAGTAGTACCCAATCCACGCACTCGCAGGCGGAAACTCAGCAGATAAGTGGGCAACCACAGCCGCAACCACAGCCGCAACCGCAGCCCCAACCGCAACCCCAGCCGCAACCCCAGCCGCAACCCCAGCCGCAACCACAGCCGCAACCACAGCCCCAACCACAGCCGCAACCACAGCCGCAACAGCAGCCGCAACCGCAACCGCAGCCGCAACCACAGCCGCAACCACAGCCGCAACCACAGCCACAACCACAGCCGCAACTACAGCCCACAATAGTAGTTGTTCCACCTGAAGTAGGGGCAGTTCAGGAAACCGAGCTTTTTGCAGACGAAGAGGAGCAAGCCACTGTTTCAGAAGATCCATTGTCTTCCAGACCCCCAGCAAGGAAAAGGAGGGTTAGTCCATCAACTTCTTCTTCAAGCCCCGCTTCTGATGATCTAGATGCCACTTGGAAGCCACCAGCTCAGTCTGAGAGTGATGCACGCCACAAGACAAGGCTAGTGAAAAGGAAGGTTCCAGAAAGCCTTAGAGTTATGGAGGTAGATGTAGACAAGGGGGGTGATGATGATGAAGAGCCAGTCATCATGAACATCACTCCTGAGCCAGAGGAGATGGAGACCAACATTATTAGACTATCCAAAATCACTGCGAGGGATGTAGCACGGATACCACCAACACAGGTAACACCAACACGACCTCCAGCTTCCATATTTGCCTTTGCAAAGGCCCGGCAGGGACCTACATCCAGCTCAATCACCACCTCAGTAGGTGGTGGTAATGTAAGTGCACAGAGTCAAATTCCAGGCACACCCTCCAGTTCATCTGGTATTGAAAGTGGCACCTCCAGCAGCGCCAGAAAGTTCTCCTCCCCAGTTTGGGACTTCTTTTTGGTTAGCAGTAAGGAGGAGAACATTGCTATATGCTCAATTTGTCGGCAGGCTGTTAGGCGGGGTAAGCTTGGTACAAACTATGGTACCGGAGGACAAACAAGTCATCTCAAAAAACACCACAGTATCAAGTGGGAGGCTCACCTACTTCACTTAGAAAAAAGTAAAACTGGACCCATTGCTGTTGTTGGGGATGAAGAAGTAGGGGAAGATATGATCGCGGTGGAAGGTCAACAAGAGGGAGATATTTCTAGCCCTATCCCCAGCAGTGTAGTGGTACCGCCCACATCCTCAGCAACATCTCAGTGGCACCGTAGTAAGAGTCAGCCTGAGACACCAAGGCAACCGAGTACTGCAATGAGAAAAAGTGCGGCGTCGTTGAGCCTAACTGGGTTCAAGAAGACAGGTGCACCACAAAGGAAAATATTTCAGCCTACCATTGACAGCATGCTTAGGTCGGAGGGGCAGTACCAACGCAACCACCCAACGGCACGGTTGTACAATGCGAAGCTGGCTAAAATGTTAGCGCTGGACCTTCTCCCTTTTTCATTTGTGGAAGGGGTGGGTTTCCTTGAATTTGTGTCAGCCATCTGCCCTAAATGGAAGGTTCCCAGCCGGTCCTATTTCGCCAGAGTTGCTGTTCCAGCACTACATCACGATGTGCTGGAATTGGTTGGACAAGCTTTGCAGCAGAGTGCTGTTCACAAAATCCACCTGACAACAGACATGTGGACCAGTTGCCAAGCCACTGATTACATGTGCATCACTTCACACTGGGTCTCTTTTGTGGGGGTTAGAGAAAAGCTATCTGAAGTAGGTGCTGTTGACACAGCTGAGATTTTTAATGCTTCTCGGAAACATGCAACTGTAGCCATGTTCGCCATGGAGAAATCTCATACTGCTGCAAACATTTTGGAAGAGTTTAACAGCAAGGTCTTTCAATGGCTGCGCCCAAGAGGGCTTAACATTGGTTTTGCCACGGATAATGGCAGTAATGTACTTAAGGCCATGGAGGTTGGTGCCTAGTTCAGGGTCCCGTGTTTGGCGCACTGCATTAACATTATAGTTCGAGACTTTCTGAAAAAAGAACCCATAGTCAGCAACTTACTGACCACCTGCCGCAGAATATGCACTCATTTCAGCCATTCTTTTAAAGCCCGGAAGCAGCTGAGGATCATTCAACGTAACTATAAAATGCCAGTCAAAGCACTCATCCAGGAGGTGGCAACACGTTGGAACTCAACTTATTACATGCTTGATCGTCTGTTTGATCAGTACAGACCAATCAATGAATATGTCATGCGCAGGGCGGATGCTACTGTGAAAGGCATGACCCCTCAGATGGACCAATGGTGCCTAGTTAAATGCCTGACAGAGATGCTTCTTCCTTTCGAGGTCTTCACACGTGAAGTCAGCAAGGAGGACTGTACTATGGGCCAAGCTATCCCATTGTTGCACATGCTAGAGCAACAGCTGAAGGAGGTGTCTGAAGCGTACATAGGTGTGGAGGAAAAAAGAAGCATATGAGTTGGTGGAGAGCTTATCATGTCGCTTAACTGAAAATGCAAGGGTGCAAACTAAGATTTTGTCACAAGAACATTACATTTGTGCCACAATTCTGGATCCACGGTACAAATCGGCACTGAACAGTAAGACATTACTCCCTTTTTCAGAAGTGGATGTTGCCCGGTACAAAACTTGGATAGCTGAGGCAGCCAGTAAATTGGAAAATGAATGGCTGGTAATTAAAGGCCCGCTACTCAAACCCACAACAAGTACTGCAGCAGGGCATCAGGCGTCAAGTTCAACTTCAGAGCCTGAGGGCAGTGCATTTGGTTCACAGCTGTCACCAACACCAACACTATCGACAACAGCAAGAACCGGATCATCAGCCCCAGCAAAAATGGCACAGGATTGGTATTTACAGCAAGGACTTGCTAGGTCCAGTGCTGATGCAAAGACAAAAGAGGCCGAACAAAGTGTAGCACCCCTGAACATTGACCGGATGGTCCAGGCCTACCTGGATGACCCAACAGAGGTCTACATTGTTGCGGTATTGGTATGGCAAAAGGGGCCAATGGCCAGTGCTCAGCAGGCTGGCGATAAACTATCTGGCTTGCCCTGTCGCAAGTGTCTCTTCTGAACGTGTTTTCAGTGCTGCTGGTTCCATTGTAACAGTGAAAAGGACCAGTCTCTCACCCAAAAACGTGGAGAGGTTAACCATGATCAAAATGAATCAGCAATTTATACCACCGAATTACACAATACATGAATCAACGCAGGAAGATGAGGACAGCGGCTCAGGTGACGGAAGTAGCGTGTTAGATGCTCATTACCTACTTCTGGTTGAACCCCCAGAGTTTGAGGATGAGCTACACTTCCCTGACAACTAGGCTTCCACTTCTTACTGTCGTCCTCCCTTATTTACTTTTATTTGTGTGTCTGTCTTTCTGGTTGGAAACTTCAAATCAGAACAAATCCATAACCACTGTCTTCGTCTTTTATTGCCATATATGAGTTTCAGCTGTCTGCATTTCAGTCCACTCCTCCGAGTCCTGCTCCTCCATCCTCCTGAATCGCCCTAAATCTATTGCCCTCAAGCCAGATGATGATTGGATGCAGCATAATCGAAGAAAAAAGAAAATCTTGCCTCGTTGAGTCTCTCCAAAAGAAGTGGAACATGATGATGAGTTGATGACTACTATAGCTATCCTCCTTTCCGAGCCGAGAGAGACTGCCCATTAACTGAAGATGAGAAGGAACAGGTAATGAATGATGACATGCATTGGACGCTGACTGAGTGATTTGTGTTGTTGTTGTTTGTAGTGCATGAAGTTAATTCATTGTGTACAATTATCTAATCTACACACTAAAAGTAACTCAATGCAATGTTTGTTTCCATTCTTGTTTTTTAATAACAAATTTCTACTTCTACTGCAGGCCGATCCATTGCATTTTGAATATGGAAAGGGGACTCAATCTGTACACTGCACACTGAGTTGGACAACACACCATGATGATGACCACAGTGACATAATATCTTCGCAGTCACTCAGTACGTTCCGAGATGATTGATGGAATAACTCAGGGCGTTTCATGAGTGGCATAAAAGGTAAACAAGTCAACAACCACTGCAGACCTACATGTCTGTGTAGTGGTGGAGTCGAGTGTGGTGGTATGACTGACAGCGGGGCATTGATTTAGTCACTTAATTTGTAAAATGCTATGTTGCTGTATATCTGCTTTGTCTGCCTCTGTCAAAAAATGTACGCTAAATGGAGGATGGGTCACGGGTGCCGTGGGCCTGCTCTGTCCTGTTGTTGTTGGAGGTTAATGCTGGAAACAGACTAGAGTAGACATGATGTATCCATGCCACCTCTGAAAGTGTTCTTGTTGCACTCCACCATAATTTATGCATTTTTTTCTACTTGATTTTTCAATATCCCTTTTGTTTTTTCATCTACAATTACAGGCCGGCCCTTACCCTGTGCTATACTGGGAAAAACAACTCTCACTTACCTTACCAATGAATCTACATCTGCAAGGCAGGCAGTGGCGTCACCCAAGATTGATGGCCGGAGCGTCCATGGAAGGGAGGACCAAGAGGAATGCCGAGATGCAACTCCCCATTTTGAACAGGATAACATACAGTAACAGTATCAACTTTCATCATCTTTTAAATAATTTGATTCATTTTTTGTCTTCAATCATTACTACTGTGTGTTGTTGTTATTATTATGTTTGCTCTCTGCTTATAATTCAATTCATCCCTACAGCTATTTTTGAATTTTCTTTGCTATCTTTAATAGTAAGCCCGGGCCGGTACAACAGAACAGAAACTGTATGTAATTCGGGTCTCTCGGAGGGAAGACAGGCAAGGCAAATTGCATAATATACTGCTGCCCTGTACTGTCTAATTGTCTAGTAGTAGTTAGTAAGTACTACTTATCATTAACCATCAAGTTATCATCATCATGCATGCATTTCCTTTTTCTTCCTTAACAGATTTATGGATATGGTCATCTGCCAAGATTGTGTTTTGTTGTTGTCCATGCGTACTGTTTTTCTTTGTCAAACCTTTCCCCAAACCCCCCTTCCCAACCATTCATCAAACCCTAACCCTCTTCCCCCGGGCTGTGTGACTTATTGAGGTGCAACTAAATTAAATGTACACCAATAATTTATCACACGCTTGCTGGGGCGGATGTGGCAAAAGCAACACTAATTCAATTTCAAGGCAGGGCGAGGATCTTCTTCTGCTTGCCCACCCATGAGCAGTATATTTGCGAGATAATTTTTTTACCAAAGGAACCTAATCCATCAGCATTAATTGCCGGCATTGATTGGATTTGTTGTCATCCTCCTACACAGCACTAACGGTTACGCTTGTGTCGAGTGTACTGTAGGCCTAGTCGAGTGACTTGACACAGCTAGAGTTTGTAACTCTATGTACTTGGCTATCCCTGCCACCATTATGTTTTATTGTATTTTGGCATATTATTGTTTGGCAGTAAGTTCCGTACTGTACTTCGTTCTACTACTCCTCCCACAGTCTCTCTCAGGCGACTGACTGTCTCATTTTCTTTTTTTTGCAAATGCTACTGCCAGGGTCTACTACTACTACCACCACAACCATGGCATGTTGGGAAAGAAAACCATCATCACCATGCAGCCATCGCCGTGCCTAAGTTAAACATCAAGCACAGGTAAGAGAAGAAGTTTGGGGGAGGCATAATTAATAATGGACATTTTTTCATTAATTCTATTTCACACACCCCTTTGAGTCCAGTTGCAGAATGCATAGACTAAGAGGGGTACCGCATCTATCTGTTTGTGTCTTACTAAGTCAGCCAATTATTTAAATCAAACACTGGCTGTGGCCCTGCACCAGCAAGGAAACAGTGTGACGTAAAACAGTAACCCCACTCACAAAACATTAACAACATCGTATGAAAAGTATAAATATATAATTTAATCCCCTAACAAAAATAAACTATGTAAAAAAAATCCCACAACAACACCTGACACACCCCTCTCTCTAACCCCAACCAATGTCCATTGTCCGGAACAAAAAAGTCCAACAAATTAAATGTCCAATTGTCCAAAAGTGAAAACCCCAACGCCCGATTCCCACCCACCAAAATAAGCAATAAAAAAGGGGCAATCAACAGGGTCTGTTCTTCGGCGGGCTCGCCTCTCCAGGACACGAATACGCTCCTCTAGGCGGGCCACGCAGCGCTTCAATGCGCAGCAATTGCATCCACAGGGGGGGCAGCAGTGCTATTAAATAAAGTGCGGCAGCTGCCAGACGGTGGTGCCGTAACACTGGAGGGGGGTGGCTGGGGCCCGGGGCATTGGAGGAGTCTGCAGCTGCTGCCGCCTCCTCCTCCTCCAGAACCACCAGCCGCCGATATTCCTTTTGTATGGCCTCCAGCTTCCGGCGCCGGGCCTTGGCTGCCAACTCCTTCCTGTCTACTTTACCTTTGGAAGGAGTAGCTATATCAAGAAGAAAAAACAAGACTTTTGTAAAATATACTCTTAGCAAAGCAGTAAGACAAATTAATTCTACACATAGTGGCACAGTAGCACTAGCAAGCACAGTACATAACATTTGTGGTATGTATCTATCCTCTCACTACCTCAGCCTCTAACATTTGTGGGAGTTTCAGGCATTCCACCACCCATGCATCTGATTCCTATCAGCCACCTATGCATGCATCCCACGTATCCTTCTCTGCCAGTCATAAATATTAAATCTCGTCCATCCTTCCTCCTTCCACCCTTCTTTACCTTTTCGTTCAACCCATCCATCAAGGTCATCTGATCTGACTTTTAGTCTTCTCCATAAAACTTTCACAGCTGAGTTGAAGTCAGATAGAAGAGGCCATTGGTTACTCAACAGTACACTCCCGCCGCTAATGCTATTGCTAATGCTAAGTAAAGGGTGTCTTCTTCAACCGTTCACAACAACTTCTTACTTAAGTCTCAGTACAGTATACATTACACCCTTGCAGCGAGTGTAATGTCAATAAGTAAGGATTAGGAATATAACTTACCACCGCCCGCCACTGCTGCTGGCTCACCCCCTGCAGCTCCTCCTGCAACTGCTGCATCTCCTCCTGCACTCTCAGTGGCCGCGTCACCTTCGCCGCTGGCCCCGGTATTGGTGGTCGGTAGTACGCCTAGAAAAAACATTACACATTTTTTAGATGCCATATACACCCCCCCCTATTTTTCACTAGCAAGATTGAAAAAAAAGTTAATACATATATAATACATACATATACAACATACATCACTAGTACAAATCAGGTAGTAGAGTAGACACTAGTAATGTTATATGGTCCCTAGGGTCATTCTAGTCTTTGCTAAGTTACCCCGAGCCATGCAACCATTTTAGCTTTGTGTCTTTTATTTTTGCGCAAGTTACCTCGCAGCTTGTTGTGTAAGACGCCTTTGAGCCCACATGAGCTCATACTGCTACTGTCTGAGCGCTGCGTACAAGGTCGAAAAACAAGCCACTTTGTTATGGAGTTCTGGTGTTAGTCCATATTGCTTATCCATAAAAATACTACACTTTTTGGCACGACTGAGAAATTCTTGCACTATACTAACGCTCACCATTTTTCTCATAACAGACGGAAGATTCCCTTCTACGAACCAGTGCTTTGCAGAGCTTATGATGTAACCAGTACTAGGTTCTTCTAAGGTGAGGGGTCCCCAGAATTCGCTCAGAGATCTTCATTTATAATTTTATATAAACTATATTCCTACCAAGGGGAGGGTGGTTCTTCCACCACTGTTCAGTTATCATGATTTCGCCTTTTGTCTTCTATGGACTTGTAGTTGTAAGTGTAACTAAGTGTAACAATGTTTAGTGTTTTAATCTTATGCATTTTGCTGTTGCTGCTGCATTATAGAACAACGTACAGAGCTTGTCAGTTGAAAATAAACCTTTTGAACTTACATAGACTCGGTGGTATTTGGTGTGGACTTACACGAGTGAGTGAGCGAAAGGGTGTGCATTGCCTCCACGACTGAGTGGTCGGGAGTGTTATGTTCTGGGTTGTCTACTCATTGGGTATCTTGGGGGGGTTCGGAGAGCTAATGAGACACTATGACTAGTCGGTCAGGGGATTGTGGTGGCTTCTGATTGAGGTGTGAGGAAGGTCTAACCTCCCAACAACAACGTCCTATTTTCTTGTGCAAAGTTCTGTATGTGCAGAATCCCTACAACAGTAGTAGTATGTCCTATCCTATCAAAAATAGTAAAATCTGGTTGGGCATTTTGTTGGTGGGAATTGTCAAAAAGCCTCAAGATTAAGAAGACTAGAAGTAGTAGAAGAGGACAACCCAAAGGACTGGACTCAATGGTTAGAGCTATTGGTGAATCTGAGTTTTATTTAAAACCTTTTAAATAAAGAGTGGCTAACTGGGCAAGCTTAGCTACAGACAGACTAATAGTAGTAGTACAGAGAGTCATAGCAGATGCAGTTAGAGGCGGGGATAACAAGAATTTAGAAACAGATAGTCTAGATCGAAGAAGAATATTTAAAAAATAGAATTAGGAAACCGAAATAATAGTTCGGAAAAAATAAGGTGCAGGAAAAGTTAGGGAAATATAATTATTAATATTAACCACTGGAGGACTTACTGGGGCCAGCAGCAGAGCCCTCGGTAGAGGAGTGGTCCGTGCCCTGGGAGGCATGTTGTTCTTCTGGTTCCGCTGACTCAGACCCCGTCTTCTTGCCCCTGGGTGCTGATCATGTAAGATTTCATAAAGAAAGAGACAAAAATTAAAGTTTGGTGTGAAACAAATAAAATATTTTAAAATACGCTCCAAAAACATTTTTGTGAACAACAATTGCAATAAAATTGACCTATCTAATCTGATCGACTAGTAGTATTGCGAGATTCACGGACCGTCTAGTAAGCCTAAGTACCACCTGACCTAGCCCACCTATTCCAGATGGGCCAATTGTTCACTAAGTCTGCATTTCCATTTATTTTAGTCCTCAAAAATGCATAGATGGAGGACACATGCATACATTTTTGCATACACCAAATTGTTGGTTGGTTGCTGCTGATGTTCTGCTAGTGATGATATAAGCCTATTAACACTCACTAAACAAACTACAAAAGGTTCTACTAAGGACTGGGGTAAGCAGCACTCAGCAGCACGTGACGTGACAGAGGATGCGTCACGCACACCACTTAAAAATTACCAACTAATACTAATAAGTAACTAAACCTATCAATCCACCACTATCCCTTCTTAGTGGCGGGAGGACAAAGGAAGGACTAGAGTCTCTCTAGCATTACCTAACTTAAGTTCTCTAAAGTAAACTCTTACATAATCAGGCCAAGCGAGCGCAAAGTTGCAAACAAGTAAGATTAGTAGCGCCGAGCACCTGTGTCATAACAATCACAGAAGATTTTTAAACGTAATTTACCTGCAATGTAAGCAGCAGCATTCTTGCTGGTCGGAAAAAAAAAATATTTGCAAAATATAACACAGAGCAGAAGAACACAAAGTAGTAATATTAAATAGCTACTCACCAAGCCCAGGGACCTCCATTCCTAGCAGGTCCAGCAGGTCCTGCTCCCGGTCCAGAATATCGGACCACCGGTGCGTCAGCTGCTTATTGGTGTGCCGGACACCAGAGCAGCAAAACACTGCCCGACGCACCTTGCCCCACCGTTGCCGACGCTCCCGGAGCCCATACCCGGACCCAGGCCTGCCGCCTGCTGCCAGGGTTAAGGGGAGGTGGCGCTGCACAAAAAAAACTAGTGCGGCCACCTCCACCTCACCAAATAAGGCCCGTGCCTGCACCCCTTTTTGGCGCCGCCTTCCGCAAGGAAGGCGGTCGCGGCTCTGGCTACGGCTACGAGCCCTGTGGCCCTTTGCCATGGTTCTGGGTAGGCGGGGGGGGGCGGAAAAGAAAAGGTAGGAATTAAAAAAGTAAGTAAAAGAAATGAAGAAGCAGGTAATAGAAAAAGTAGTGAAAAACACACAAAAAGTAGAAAAAAACTCAAAATATAGAATTAGGAAAATAGAGAGATAGATAATAAATAAAAAAGATCAAAAAAAAGTTTCCAGAAACAAAGGATTGAAAAGATAGAGGGAGGATTGAAATGCAGGCCCAGAACCATAGCAATAGAGTGAAAAACAAGATGGCCGCGCCCATTGCGACCGCATGGGCAAGTTTGCGTGAAATTTCCCCCCGAGCACACAAAAAGCGTCGCGAACACGTAATACGCGTTCCCGAACAGGAAATACGTATCGCGAACGGGCGGGAGCATGCAATACGTGACCCAGAACAGGAAATAAGCATCGCGAGCGGGCGGGAGCATGCAATACGTGACCCGGAACAGGAAATAAACATCGCGAGCGGGCGGGACAAGATGGCCGCGTCCATTAGTGACCGCATGGGCAAGTTAGCAATATATTTCCCACGAGCACGCAAAAACACATCGCGAACGGGCGGGACAAGCAATTCCGCGTCTTCGCGGAATTTCTGCGTGCTCGCGGAGATTTTTAACAATTTCGTGGAGATTTGCGTAACGCGACTACGCAAATTCCGCCTAGGCCAGGCAGTCATCACGTAAATCCTAATATCAACATAATGTAATAATCGCTATATCGCTATATATCACAGTTTGAAACATACAGTGAGGACTTATTAGTAATCTGCTGTAGAAGCTCCTGTGCCTCTGGGACATTACAGAACAAGTGAAATTGCCCTTTTACCAACACCTTCAATTTGGATTGCTGCACGATTGTTGCTTGAGCGCCCTGAGCTTTAAACAAATAGAGCATTTTAACAAAATCTTTTCTGCGTCTAGCTGCAGAGGCAGACATATCAGGGAAAATATGAGAGGTACTCCGGGCGTGGAAAACTGCCTCTGTTTGATTGCCTTTGTTAACACCTGCTCTTTAATTTGATAGTCCTCAAAATTCACTAAAGGACCACTGTGCTGGCACACAATGAGCTCTAGTTAATGTCAAGTCCCTGGAGTATTCCAGGAGGACATGAGGTCTTATAAATAAATAAATCCATTGAAAAACTTGTTGGCTCTCACATCCATCCGGAACCCATACAATGCATAGATTGGTACGACCTGAATGACTTTCGATTTCCCTAGCTTGTTCTCTAGGAGGGACTTTTGTTTATGAAACTGGTCGACCTCCTTCTGCATCAAGTGACCTGGTCCTCCAGCTGTGAAATCCTGGACTCAGCTTCCATTTGTCTCTCTGGAATCTGGCCAACAGTATCCTTGATCTTGGAAAGCCTAGTATGTAAAGTTGCAATTTCTATGGCTTGTGAGGCCCTGAGTTCTCTGATTGCATAATGACTTTCTTGCCCCCCTGCAGGGACCCTCATGCTGCAATCCTGGCACGGATTCACTGAGCAGCCTCTCACTTCCCATGCTACCAGACTCAGTAACAGAGGGCTAAGACAGCTGCAAAGTCTTCTGTAGAGTAGGAGGAGGCAATTGAGAAGAGTTAGCTTCACTCATACCTGGAGCAGCAGATTTTCAAGAGGGGGGTGTGGAGCTATAAACTGAAAGCCCTCCAATGCAGCAGTCCCTACACCTGCACTTGTCTTGTTTTTCAAAAATAAAGGATGCTCCTTGCCTTTGTCCAGGCTTAATTCAGTCTCCAGAAAGGTCTCTGCTGAATATCCACCAGATCGAAATAAAAGCCTCAGCTGCCAGACTGTTATCTTCCAATACCTTATCATCCTGTAAGAGAGTAGTACTTGTCTCTTCCATATCCATATCCTAAAGCTGAGAGTGTTCTGAGGCACTCGAGTTGTCCTCAAGATTTTCTGTATTGGTAGCCATCACTAGCTCCGCGCGCAGTGGAGAAGTACCATTTGCGCAAGCTGCATCTGACCTATGTGCTTTTTCACCCTCTGTGCCAAAACTGAAGCATCCAAGATGGCTGCAGTGCCAGGTACTTTTGAATGATTTTGCATACTCAAAAAGGGCTGAGCTCCTAACTGTAGTTCGAGAGAACGCTTAGGGTGGCAGTACCCCCAGAAAGGCAATACCAGATACCCTCAATCAGATGGTAAATCGAAAGACACTGAACAGACCGAATAGTCTGAAAGCACTTAGCCACTCAGAGAGAAAACCTGGCAGTTGACTACCATCTCTGACCACTCTCAATTGGCTCAGTTCCACATGGGGTTTGCAAGGACCTGGATAGTCTGTAATTCAGTGAGGCTATTCAGTGTTGCCTACATGCTGACTTTTTTTTAATTGCTTTTTTTCTTTTTTGTTAGAGCGACTTACATAGATGTACTATTAGAGCCCTTCAAGCAGCTGCAGCATGGTTAAACAGTAGAGAAATAACTCTTAATGATGTTGTCCCTTGAAATTTTGCACAAAGCTTCACAAACTTTCATCAAATAGTGCTATAGTGAGGTGAAACCTGCCCAGCGACCCTCAACCAGGTAGTGGAAATGCACCCTGCCTCCACTACCTGCAGAGCACCACACTTACCTCCGGCTCCGATCCCCATCGCCTCATAACACACCAGCAGACCACTTCAAAGCCAATGTGATTGCTGTAAAACCACTTGCACCGCAGAGATACGGACAGGGTTAGAATCCGGTGTTAAGTTCTGATTCCATATCAATTATATGGAGCGCCAAGAGCCACTCTTTTGCACGCTATGTATCACCTCTCTCAGCATACTCCATAAACACGGCAGCCATGGGCGTCCGCAGAAATTTTTCCAGGGGGGGCAAAATGTTAACGTCATCACCATCCTCCGACATGATGTGTGCCAGGTGGGGCACAGAAACACTGGGGCGCAGGAGGAGCCATGGGGGACAGGAATCAGGCTGCATATGATCTCATACACCATAGGGTTGTTGTGCCACAGCCATCTCTTTCTTTAATTAAGTAAGATTTCTCTGGTGGTTAATGCAAAGATCTGTGTTTTGTCTACACCCAGTTAAGAATCATGAAGTTTAACATGCAAATTTAAAATTTGTATTTTATGTATCAAGGTAAGCGGGTTACTGCTTTTGACATCCTCTTGTTACTTGCTGTTCATAACTTGCAATAATTCTAATATATCTCAGAGAGCTATGGATTGGCATCAAGGAGCTACATGCAAGTGTCAAGGCATGGGTTTAGAACCTTATTGTTATTTTCAAAATCTGTCTGTTAGCAAGATTGCTAAAAGAGGTCATTCAGAAGTAAGAAAGTCTAACGGGGTTTTAAATCATGACTTTGTGTTTCTCCCGACCAGGCACTCTTGACAATTTGTAATCCTCATTGTTTTATGTAACATACTGTAGATTGATTTGAACTTTTATGATGTATTGTCTTTGTTTAACGTGTGTGTGTGATGTAACATACTTTGACACCCTACACTGGGATGAGAAATGCTATGAAACAATTAAATAAAAATATGGGAACATTTTTAAAATCATAATTTGTGTAATTATCCAGATCTGACATACTTACGGTGTGTGCTCATCTCTTATACACAGAGGTTGAACAACGTCAAAAACCTGCATCCAAATCATATTTTCCTTGTACAGATCACAAGCTGTGGGTCTTAGTTTCCCTCGATTGCATTAGCATTTAGGTGTTAGGCTCCAGGTAGTACCCACCATGATGATACTCGAACAAAAGGGGTGCTGATGGCCCTTTAAATTAGGCCCTTGTTTTGGGGTTCCACCAGGTGATACTCGAACAAAAGGAGGGCTAATGGCCATTTAAATTAGTCCAGTGTTTTGGGTCCACCTGGAAGTGAAAATAAAAAAGCCCCTTCACCGCCTGCAGGTTGATGCTCAGAATAAAGAGCTGTCAGTGGCGGGTGCTGCTGAATGTATCATGGTGTTGGCAAATTAAGCCAGGCCAAAATCAGCATTACCTCAGGGAGGGCACCCTGGATCCTGGACCATGCTTATTAACAGCCCCGGGATCTGGCAGGATCACCCTCATGTTCCTCACTGTACTGAGCACATGTCAGTATTACCCCACATGAGGTCATTCTCAATATACTGTAAAGGTGTGTGGTAAATCACCCGTTTTAAAGTGCACCAATATCTGAAGGGCGTGGGTTTACCTCAAATAAATAATAACGCTCACAAGCAAGTGGTAAATGCTTTCTACCCTCTATTAACAATGTGTGCCAGGACAGATTGCCCAACAAATACGCAATTACACAAACAGTTACATTAGTTTGGTCTGGTTCTTACGCCGAGGGTTTAAGAGGAAACAGCACCTTACAGGCCTAATTCTGAGGTGGGTGGAGAGAACAAAGGCAAATGGTTATATTTTTTGTTCTTACTCCTGTTATGAGCTGATCATACATGCCGTTTGCTCTTGTGTTTGCTCATGCAATTGTCAAAGGGTCCTACCCAGAGGATATTTGATGTACAAATCTGTACGCTAGGAGTAATAACATTCAAAACTTGCCACAGGAAACGTTTATTCATGTTATTCCTTATTTCAGGGCACATGTAATTGGGTGCAAATACATACCCCCATTGCCGGCACCCAAATAATAATGCTGTATCAGGTGCAAATGGGAGTTTGTGCCTGAATTGTTATCGCCAGCAAAGCTGCCATCGGAGACTAAACTAGCAACAAACAAATTCTCAGATTTTAGCACAAAGAGTGTTTAAATTCAGGCGCGCAACGCCCATTGCGCTCAAAGGGCTTCAGCAGCACCCCCCCCCCTTGTGTGTGTCAGCCGGGCTGAGACAGCTTCCCGGGCCTACACACAGCCGCACCCGAGTACTTCACAGGTCTTTAAAAGACCATTTTCTTGCTAATGAGGCTTTGTTGTGTTTTCACCCCTTCTTAGAGCCCCTGGATCTCACCTCGGCATATGGCTGGATGAATTATCCCCCCCGAAATTTGACTCTAGTTGCGCCTCTGTTTAAAGTAGAGGTAGGAGGGAGACGAGTTGATGTGAGGTTTAAAAAAGGGGTGAACGAGGGATTGAAGACGCTGCGTGGTGATGGTCATGGGCGTCCGCAGGGGGGGCAAGGAGGGGTGCTCCACGGGGGGGCAAGCGGCCCTCCTTGCCCCCCCCCTGCGGACGCCGATGACGGCAGCCGTGTCCACGCTGCTCCCTGCGTTCAAAACCCGGAAGCAAAAACAGCGTTGTCGTGGCAGTGAGAGGGTGGGTGGGGGGGAGGGGTTTGGGGCCTGCAAGTGCTCAGTAGTGGGTCATGAGGGATTCGCCCGCCACTTTTTCCGCTACACCCCCGAGGGCCCTTGATGAGGTGTTCAGTTAAGTCATAAATCAAACCATAGTTAGAGCCTAATAGGTGTCAGTTGTCCACTTCTGGTATCGGTTGTAGTGAAAAAAACAGGATTTTTACCAATTTATGTGTAACCCTGACCTTTTATCAAAGGCATTTAGTGCATTCACCTCCTCAGTCAGACCAATAGCCCCAGATATAATAGCTCGTTTTCTGCATGCAAGGAAATAATATGCCACCGGTTTTTTAATCTAATCCTCCATTCTGAGTTTTTATGGTGCACCAGAGAGGCTAGAGGCTCCATGGCTGTGGTGAAAAATATAGGGGAAAAGGTACATCCCTGTGTGGTCTCCGTTGCACTGTGGTCTCCGTTGCGCTGCCCTTGTGTTGAGAAAACTTGCTCTATCTGTACTCTTGCAAGGGGATCCCTATTCAATATTGATATCTATTTCAGGAATTCAGGACCTATGTCCAGTTTTCTGTGTACTGGCAAGAGATAAGGCCAACTCAGTGTGTCAAAAGCTTTTCTAAATCAAGAGATGCAATAAGTATTGTTTCCCTTAGGGATCCTGTCCATAAAATGAAACCATCTTCTTAGATTAAAGAACATGTTACGCACCAGAATAAACCATTTTAGTCTGGGAGGATCACTTCTGACATTAAAGGCAGTAATCTGTTGGGAAATATTTTTTCCAAAATCCTAAAATCCAGGTTTAAGAGGAACAAAGGATAATATGAGTGCACATGTAAAGGAGCGTGACCCATTTTTGGCAGGATGACTATCGTCATTTCTCTATGTACCGTAGTAAGACTCTTGTTTGGCTTTTAGGCACACTTTCAATTGTCAGGGAATAATTGCAATTTGCACATGGCATACCATCTCTGTCCATGGAGTTTTACCTGTTGCTAGTTGGTCAATGGTGTGTCAAGCAGCTGCAAGCCCGAGGATGAAGCAAGGCACCTGGGTAGGTGTGTGGGGCTTACCTAACATTTTTTGTACCCAGTCCATGGATAGATAATCTCCTTTCGGTATAGCACTGATAGATCAGACTTTTAAAATAACATACAATAGGACCTAATGTTACAAGTGATCATACATATTGTTTAATGTTAACCAATATATCATTCTCAGATAATTATTTTAAAAAGTATTCACAAACTTAATTTAAACAGAATAACTTTTAAATTTCTAGTAAGTTCACAAAGGGTGGAATTTTTTAGAGTTATTGTTTAAAATTATAAATTAAAATATGTTAATTAATTATTTAGGGCACTTTTAATTTGATGTGTTAATGTGCTGTAACATTTTATTTTATTAGTTGTAGATTGATAAGAAATATTTGAAATTAATTTCCATTTATATTATACTTTAAAATATTTCAATATTTTTTAAAGAATAATAAATTCAATAACTCCCTACACTTTCACATAGGAGTATCTCAGTCACAGTGTTGGACATCTCCGCCTATGAGTGCAAGGTTAATAGTAGTAATTTGCAATCATAAATCCTGTAGTAGGAGGCTTCACTCCCTGATTTGAGCATGGTGGAGGCATGTTAGCCTTTACCTAGGTGTAAATCTACACTCGGAAATGGTAACTAGCAAAAAGTGTACATTTACTTCAAGGTGGAGTAGTAAATATAAACATATATATGTTTGGCTGTCTGAATAGGCCCTATGAGTGCAGTTTGTGGATCCAGTTTCGATTTTGTGATAGATTTGTTGTTAGGGTCAGTTATTTGCATAGTCATTACTTCAAGTATAGATTTCCAAGTCTTGGGCAAGCAGTCACTAAAACACTCAAATGACTACAACACCAGGCCACTGATCGAACTAATGCAGAATTGATGGAACAATGGTAACTAATGTGTCTGAATCAAACACTAATCTTCTTTTGGATCAGATGACACAAACAAGCACACCAAAGAACAAGTTATTTACATTCTGTAGCACTTTTTCTGGTAGATACTTTATCTAACCGCAGAGTCCTCACCTGAGAATATTCCTCAGGTGTCAGACTGGGTCCGGGATCTTGTTTCTTTCTTTTTTTTGCAGTACCCCTTTGTGTCAGTGGGTGGAATCATGCAGTTCTGCAACAATGTCATTCTGCTCTGGAAGGGATGCACAGAACTGCATATAGGCACCACTCGTGCACATCAAATAATTCTCATCTATATCAAAATCTTGGATTCTTTCTACATGAACCCATGTGACTATCCTTAAACTGAAACTCCAGACAATGGGCCTAATTACGATGTTGGGCGGACGACCGCAGGATTACGATGCGACGGCCCATTGGATGGTCGCAAACATGCATTTTACAATGGAAGCTTGTGCGGTGGACGGCAAAGGCCTGCAGCACAAGCTTCCACTGTAAAATGCATGTTTTGAAACATCCCTGCACTGTGTAGTAGGCACCTCACGGTGCCTGCCACATGGTGCAGGGATGTTTAGGGGGGCACCATAGGTGCCCCTCAAGCCCCATAGCGGAGGGCCAGGGGGTAGGGGTGCCCTGCTAGGGACCCCTAAAGTCACTTTCCGTCTGTATTGTCAGGGCGGGTGGACCGCCATGAAAGGGCAGGCGGAAAGCCATCATAATCCCAACGGCAGAGCCGAGCCTGGCTCTGCCGTCATTATGGGATTATGATGCCTTCTGACTCCCGTCGGAAGCGCTGTGGACGGTTCCTCTGCCTGCCGCATCATAATGCGGCTGGCGGAACGCAGGGGCATATTTCGGTGGGATCGACACCGACATGCCGTCGGTGTTTGTCCCACCAACATCATAATTAGCCCCAATCTGTTCACTCTCTGTGGAAAAGTTGACTCGTGATTACTATGGGGATTATTTGATATACCCTTTTTGAATACTAAAACTGACTTTTCCTAAATGGTTGTCTCATGTTACAGAGAACTCAGCTGATTATAGCTATGGATGATTTGTGTATGCATTACCATGAATTGATGCTGATTCTGATGTTCCATCCCCTTTGGTGGCTCCGTGAGCCCGCCGGAGTGACGGGAAAATCGTAATCCCAAAAAGACAGTGGAGCCAGCATCGGCTCTGCCGTCGGAATAACAATGTTGCTTTCTGCCTGCTCTATCATGGCGGTCCGTCCTCCATGAAAATGCAGGCGGGAAGTGACTTTGGGGGCCCCTTGCACGGCCCCTTTCCCCCCTGGATTCTGCTATGGAGCATGGGGGACACCTGTGGTGTCCCCCTCAACATCCCTGCACCGTGTGGCAGGCACCGCATGATGCCTGCCACACGGTGCAGGGATGTTTGAAAACATCAATTTTTCTATTGTGCTGCGGCCATTTTCCATCCGCTACACAAGCTGCAATAGAAAAACAGATGTTTCCAACCGCCCACAGGGCAGTCATATGCTAATACTGCGGGTGGAACTGCCGACCAATAGTCGGGCGAATTCCATCCCGCTATGGTGTCGGCGACCGACATCATAATAGGGCCCTCTTCTATTGCTTTTGGCTCTATTGCTTTTGGTTTTTGTATGTGCCATGTAAACACTCTAAATGAATAAATAAATCAACTGATGTTTTTAGCACTGGTAAGATTTTTTAGCAGGCCATCAGATTATATAGTATAATATATGTATAATGGTTAGAGCATTAACTTATTCTTTGTTAAAGTTTGAATCTATTCTAAATATGTTATAATAAAAAGCGGGATTACCAATAAGGATGTGAGCAGATGCAATGCCTGTGGCTGTCATCATTTTGGCATAGTTGAACTATTCACTGGAATCTCTTGTATCAATTGACATAATGTAAATCAAAAATATTCCCATATTTTGTTTTAGAAGTTCATGTTATAGTGGTTTGAGGTACCCGTTACTGCATCATCTGATGTCTACCACATTGTCCATACACTGTAGTGCTTACTGCAATGTCTACCACTAATTCGCCATAGGTAAGTACAATAGGGAAATTGTGGGAAGTTTAATTAAAACTAAATAAAATCATTCAACAAATGTGGTAAATGTATTTAGGCTCAAAAGGCTAACCCTGAAATGTAGTAATTATAATTTGTATGAATTAAATTTAATAATACACTAAAATCTGTTTATCGTACCTATTTCTAATTAACAATACTTTTTATTTATGTGTTGCATTTTCTAATAATATTCTATTGTTATTATAATACCATACAATTATATCAGGAAAAACGAAATATTTATTTTATTAAATATGATATTAAAATTATTTATTGTTCCGGGTTAGTAACAGCGTAAGTATGGTCATGATCAACTTTCTGGCCTTGACTGTGCTCACCTGTACTGTTCTTAAGTTCTTTGGCAGGATACGCTTGCTACATAGAGGGCTAACTATGGGGGTCATTACGATGGCGGGCGGACAAAGTCCGCCCGCCACCGTAACTGTGAATGGGACCGTCCGCAATAGGAGCGGCGGTCCCGCCGTGGGCATTGGGATGCCACGGTGGCGGTGGCATCCCGCATATATTGAATTGCGGCGGGCGGTGCTGTAAGCAGCACCCGCCACAATGCAATATATGCATGTTGTGCATTTGCATGCACACCGTGACAGGCACCGCGCGGTGCCTGCCACCTTGTGCATGCAAATGCAGGGGGGTACCATAGGTACCCCCCATGTGCACACCCCACCCCCAAACATCTTGGGGGGCCCGCAACGGGCCCCCAACAGCAAACACCGTATGCCTTTCCATGGCGGCAACGCCGCCATGGAAAGGCTGCTCTCCGTCGCCATCCTAATATGGATGGCGGTGTCTAGCAGACACCACCACCATATTAGGGTCCTTTACCGCCCGTTCCGCTGTCGGACTGGCGGAAAACCGGCGGACGGTCTTTCCGTCCGCCGGGGTCCCCCCCGCCATCGTAATATGGCGGGGGAAATGGCATGCGGGCAGTGGGAAATGGCGATCCACCCATCATTATAATGACCCCCTATATTACCACCATGATTAATGCAGCTAATAAAACTGTGTTAACACTGTTCGAAACAATCAAGCTAGATTTCCACCCAGTGACCTGCAACCACAGAAAGTATAGAGATGTGCTAACATATTTCTTTGAGAATAAGGGCTACGTGGCCAAAGAGCCACAAAGCTAAAGCATGTATTTAGTTATCAGATTTATATACCACATGATCACCAAAGGTATAGATGTGCTTTACAAGTAACAATAATGAGACTCGAGGTCTTACACAAAATTATTTTTAGCGAACTAGACTGGAGTGGGGAAGGTGAGAATAGATGAATAGACGGGGAAGAGTAGGATGACTCCAAACAGAAGCAGTCTCAGAGGGCGAGACTGGATCAAAGCATGTGCCAGAACCTGATAAGTCGGAAGGATTTCTGAGCCCAGCAATTAGAGAAAATGACAGACCAGGAGATAGAAAACCTTCAACAACCCAGAAAAGGTTATTGAATTAAAGAAGACATAACTAATAGCCTTATGTCAACGACCCAAAGCAGTAAATTGACGCAGCAGCCCGAGAAAGTGGAATGCAGGCTCAGCACACCAAGTGCACTACAAGGGAATTAAACAACATCAAAAACATTTATACAAAAAAGTAATTTTGAATGGCACAACCACCAGAGAAATCAAATGTTCTGCGTAAAAAACTACTGCTCTCAGTGAGAATGAATGCATACTAAATCGACAAGGATGGGACGAAAATGGCTGATGAAAGGGAGTCAGATTAGGCATTCGCAGAGACCGTGGTAGGACATACAGCAGTTACACCCTGACAGAGTTTCACAAAGACCCGGCCAATCTTCCCCTGTCAGCACTAGGCAGGTCCTTCGATAAAAGCACAAACAGCTTGGTGGACCTAGCAGTGCATCAAGAACAAGTAACCCTGAGAGGACCATCCGAACGGGAGCCTAATGCAACAGCAGCAGACGTGAAGTACTTAAAGGACGATCAATTCGCTGTTCTGAAATCTTTTCTTTCACCTGTAGCTCTACAATTAAAACCAACAACAGCTAATTAAGGAGATGGCAGAGTCGCCCAAGAATCTATAATTGAAAGTATCCGGCAAATTACTCCCCTAGCACAACCAATTATGTCATTAATCAACAGTAAGAGCCTTGAGATGACAATCATCAAAGTTAGAGCTAATGATAGCAATTCTGCAGAAAATGGCTGCAAACCTTGCATCAATACACGTGTGTGAGGGGGTGAAAGAGGTAGTGACCGAAGCCTCAATGGAACCAAACAGTCCAAATGTGATTGTGGGTCATCCTCAACAAGGCTGGAGGAAGTAACAGTAACATTAATAAATTATTGCACAGCTAGCATGAGCATGGTCACCCAGAAAGAAAAGGGGAAAAGTAATTCCCTTGTAAGATTCATGTTGAGTGATAACAACATATCGATGAAGTAAACTCCAGTAATGAGAATACCTCCCTGCCACTTGGCCCAATAAACTGGGCATTGGAAAAGCTCCCCCAACAAAGGTGAAGAAAGTAAGACTGTCATGAAAACATCAGCCTGGCATTCTAGCACCATGAGAACAAAAACCGAATTACCGAATTAGCAAAAAGCACGAATCATGATCAACATGAAACATTTGGTCGTGGAGAAAAAGCTTGAAGAATAAGTCAGACATAATGCCCCCAAAGTGAAGCAACATGCGAAAACCATACACACATAAACAGAATAACTAAGGGGGTCTGAGACCATCATTGGCCATGAGACAAAGCTAAAGAAGCAGCAGTGAGTATACACAATGCACAGTGCACTTAGGCAGACTAGACACTACAACTTCCCCAGCTGCGGAAACTAAAACCCTATTCAAACCAGAAGCTGCAGCTTTTAAACCACACACACTGATAAACTCTAGGAATCATACATACAAAATCCCATTGTAATGGATAGGAAAATCAGCTAGAATCTGGAATTCTACCAAGGAGATAGGCCAGAATGTATGCCATTGGCAATCATAAAAATGATAGTGAAGCAAGAAGGACAAGACCTTCACCATTAGGAATCAACAGCAATGGAAGAGTGTCTATAGAGGACAGAAATAAGACAAAACCCAGAAGTATTAAAGAGATAAACAAAAACAAGTGAGTGATCCTTATGCCATTATAGTCTTCGTGTGACCAGCCTGGTATTTGGATCAGAACCAGAATTTTAAGGCTTATGATGACCATTTTGAATCTGGCTTACATCACCTTGAATGATATAGACTTAGTGAAATTCCTGTCCAAGAAGCCTGGGTTTCTGGAGGAACTGACACGGGTAACTTGGGCCTAAATGGCAACAACAAACGCTGTACTGAGACATACAAATATCGACCTCGATTGGGGCATAAGGAGCTCAATAATTATGCTGTACCATACCTTAAAATTCTGGACGTAGGCATTCCCAAAAACAGAAACGCAAGTATATATTCTTATAGTTCACTATTGGTACCAAACCCAAACTATGTGGAAAAGCTCATTAATCAATCAATCAAATCAAAAAAATACTTTTTTTCGGCCACTTGGGCCATAAAAGTGCATCAAGAAAACAAACAATCAATACATCTATCTTTAAAAAAAAATTGATAAATACTCGCATGAAAATTCATATACATTAATCAACCCTCAATAAAAAAAAAATGGGAACACAAACACATAACACATGCCTCATAGGGGCGGCAGGGATGGAGATTATCTATATAAAACATAAACAGTTGTAGTACAACCAACCAGATAAAAAAAACACTAAAAGAATCACATCAAGATACATAAAAATGTCCAAGCAATAAAATCTTAAGCTAAAATCTTGTAAAAATAGAGCAGTGGGGCTATATTGGAGGGCCGGGAACCATAGCAAAGACCTACTCACCCATATCACAAATTCCCCCAAGCCCCAGTTGTCACTTTATATAACCCCGTCGGATGAGCCACATACAATTTAAAAAGCGCGATACAGCAAAAACAATTGTGGGATGGGTATCGTATTTTAAGACTCTGTGCGCCTCTGTGGCGCGCTCAAACCCTAGATTTTTACACAGTTGGATTAACCAACGCTGACGTGGCAGCCGATAGGCGGGGCAGAGGAGCAAAACATGGATTTCAGACTCCAACCTGTACTTACACGCAGGGCATTCACCGTTTTGATCCTTCAGCCATTTGGTAGAATATGCTGCAAGTGGAAGAGTCCCCAACCTCAATTGCATATACAGTTTCCTTGCAATTGGGGTTCGACAAAGTCCAAAAAGGTTTCCCTACTATATACATCCTTTATTAATAAAAACTCTAGGGTTAAACGACCACTTGAGGCACTTTCTCGGATGGCACTCAGCTTTACTGCTCTATATGTATTAACTAAATACAGCCTTGAGAGCTTAGCACACGAGATCTCAGGCGTGTTCCAAAGATCCGGCTTACCTATCCTACGGGCGAGATCCCTTATATGGCAAAGCCATGTGATTTTCTTTGTATTACTCATAATTAAAAACTCAGACAGTTCATCCCTAAAAACAGACAACTCCGATGTCACCCACATCCTCCGCCAGAAAACTAGGGGTCTTATAGCAATTTCTTCATCCAGCGGTCTCAAACCGAGGTCCAAACGTAGGGGAATTAACGGGGTGCTACGGGGTAAACCTAGGACTTGTCGCATGAAATTATTCTCTACCTTTGTCAGGCTTCCAGTAGGACAATGTCCCCACAACTCTACCCCATAAAGTGTGGCACCCCTTGCCTGGGCTTTATAGATTTCCACCACAGGGGCCGCCGGTTTGAAAGCAGAAGATCTATACAGTTTCATTATACCGCCAGCAATCTGGGTTAGTCTGAGCCTCGCTTTGTCTATTTGGGGGCCCCATTCGAATTTCTCAGCCAGGGTAACTCCCAAATAGTCAAATGTCCTAACTCTCTCCAAAGCGACACCAAAGAGAGAAGGACTTGGACGGGTTTTATTAGGAGGGTTGAAGACCATATATTTGGTTTTGTCCAAGTTGATCTCCAGCCCTCTTAGCTTACAGAAGTTTGCAAAGCCGTCTAAAATGCGCTGTATGCCCATTGGCGATTTGGAGAGCAACAGTGTGTCGTCTGCAAACATCAGCGCCGGGACCTTCCCTGAGGCTAGCCTTGGAGCATCATTATCCTTAATTAATAACAGGTGGTTGATAAGATCATTAATAAATATACAAAACAAAGTAGGAGCTAAAACACATCCATGCCGCACCCCCTTTTCAACTGGGAAGCGAGCGGTGAGTTCCCCATACCTCCCACAACGCACTTGAGCAAAATTGTCAGTGTGTAGGCTCTTTATGGCTTTTAAAAGATATGTAGGAATCCCTAATTCACTCAGTACACTCCATAGTTTTTCTCTGGGTACAAGGTCGAAGGCCGACTTCAGATCAACGAATATCAGATAGAGGCTGCCACCCTCTATGGTTACTGTTTTCCAGTACAGTAGTTGGAGTCTGAATATCTGGTCAACAGTTGACATTTTTGATCTGAAGCCGGCCTGATAGGGACTTAGTATTAGCTCCTCTTCCAACCAACTCTGGAGGCGGTCTAAAAGCACCCGGCCATACAGTTTTTGTGAGATGTCGATTAGACTAATCGGTCTGTAGTTGGAGGGAGCAAGGGGGCAGCCTTTTTTGAATATGGGGACAATCTCGGCCCCGCGCCAGGTATCAGGGGGATTGGAGCCCTGCAATACCGCATTAAATAGGGCACACAGGTATGGGACCCATATTACAGGTTCGTTCCTAAAAAGATCCCCTGGAAGTTTGTCTAAGCCTGGGGCTTTATTGCTTTGTAGCTTGTGAATAGCACTCCTCACTTCAGTGCACGTGATCTCCTTCTCCCCCTCTAGTTGAATCTCAGTAGCCATGGTAGTGATACTAGTGTTAGCATAACCGGCATCCCGTTGGGAGTATAATGTCCCAAAATGGGACTCCCAAGCTTCAGGCGCTATATTAGGCTCGATGGCGTGTCTCCCGTCTCTGTCACCCGTACTCACTATTGCCCAGAACGTTTTCAAATCCTTGTCCACCAGGGCTTTCCTTAACATTTCCCACCTTTCTTGCTCCCATTCTTTTTCCCCCACTCGATAGATCGATTATATCTGGCCCTCGCAGTTTTAATTTGCACCCTATCCTTGGCCTTGATTGCTTCCAATAAAACCCGCTTATCCTTACGACACTGTTCGTTAAACCAGGGGCATCTGTTGTGACCGTTTACTCTAACACGGCTCACCGGGTAGAAGACCTCCCCAGATTAAAGGAAAGCTCAGAGTGTATTTCGCCTACTTTGTCTAGCGTCAAATTTTGGCCCACCATATAAACTGTCTCCCACATTTTAACTAAAGATGGCAATGCTAACTGGTACATTTTCGCCAACTTGGTAGGAGACTGTTGGATATGGCCCCATCTAATACGTCTTCTATTATTGGTCACTACCAAGGGACTGTGACAGTTGTCAGGAGGGAAAGGCGTTTTTACAATGCCCAAATCCTCCTGATTGAAAATTAGGATCAAAGCAGTGTGGTCACTGTCCTGCCTCTGCACAACATGAAAATCAAGAACCTTTCCCCAATGTCTTGTTTCCACCAAGATATAATCAATAAGTGAAGTCTGGCCTGCTCTATTGAATGTAAACTGGCCAGGTTGGTCAGATTTAGTCCGGCCATTGCATGCTCTTAGGGAGTAGGTGAGAGTGAGTGAGTTTAATTGCATGACCAGTGGAGACCAAGCTTTAATAGGTGTAGTCAAAGGGTTGGGAATAGACCAATAAAGGTCTTCTTCTGTTGGGGCAGAGTGTAAAGGATCGATGAGGGGTTCAAAGTGACAATTGAAATCACCTCCCACAATCAACCAGATCGCCGGGTCTAAAGTTGGAATAAAATCTCCCAGCAGAGCAATAGTAGATGATTCCTGGCTGTTGTTAACGGGGCGGGAGTACACATTCACTATGGCAATTTTCACCTTTGTTGGGAAGGAGAGCAAGACACATTGAATGTCACTTGACGGGGTTAGTAGCTGCTCCGCCCTACATCCTAGATGGGTAGCTACCCAAATTGATAGGCCTCCAGATGGTCTCCCCTCCCTGCCATAGAAGCTAAGATATTGTAGGGGGCATAGCCTACCCGATGTAAATCTTCCCTTGCCCAGGTCTCTTGGAAAGTGCAAATGTCGAATTTATCGACAAAGTCACCCCAATCCGTACAGGGCAATTTGTTTTTGAGGCCTGCCACATTCCATGAAAGTATCCTTAGCCCAATCGCTTGGCCGGTCTCCCCACTCTCAGCCCCTGGTACCACGTTCTCGTGTATAACATATTCACCAAGATCACCCATGCAACACTCACCTATTTTCCCACATTCTATGCTTTCTCTATTTTGTTCTCTCAAAGAGACATTAACTTTTGCGTCTAGGGCCATCGATGTGATGGATCTACCTCCTATCTGGTTGATCAAGAGGGGGTGGCCAGGGCTGTCACCTACCATAATTCGCTTCAATCCCTCCTCATCCCCATCCTCAGAATCAAATCCTGCCGTCTGTAATGACTCCAACAACATCGATTCCTCTCTCAGTCAATCTACACCCTCAAAATACATCAAATCTGTTGTTCACCGGGAAATTAAATAACGGGCGCCTATGGTAAGCATCCCAGTTCCCTTCTGGGCGAAGGCCTGCACCGCCTTCTGAAATTAAAGATGGAACCCTACTTCTTACCATTGATTGAGGTGGTGGATAAAAAAATTCAAGGGTTGTAGACTCATAGCCGTCGTGGGATCATAACAACTAATAGGATTATTAAGTAAATTGGCCACCGTGTGGGGGTTTTCAAAATTTATAACAACACAAGCTCATTAAGCATATGAGTGAAGTTGGACCAAAAAATCACAATGTAATATATTGTGACACCAAAACCAAGGAGCAAGGAAGACTCACATGAGGAAAATGACTGGGGATGGGTCACCACAATGCTAACAAACAAAGTCAATGATACACCATAGGAGTTGTGAACTAAGCCCTGCCAAAGTATCATGGGTCTAACTGACTATGAAAAACCTGTCTCCCATGTAGATCAGTGGTTCTTAACTGGTGATTTGAGGACCCCTAGGGGTCTGTGAGGCCAGCTCAGGGGGGCACAAGTGTTTTACAAAATTGAATATTATTAAAATTAATAAATTAAAATTAATAACATATATACAAATGAAGAAGCAAAACTGAAAATTTGAAAACGTTTTCTATTGTATATTAAAGACAATATTTCAATATTTGAGAATTAGTTTGGTGTATACTTGTTTATATATATTTGTGTATGGTTTTGAGGTTCAAATCAAAGAAATTGCTTAAGCTGGGGGTCTCTGGCTTTCAATAATGACTCAGTGGAGGTCCCCGGATTCTAGTAATGATTCTGTGGGAGTCCTCTGAAGTACAAAGGTTAAGAATCGCTGGTGTAGATGATTTTTTTTAATAACCTCAAATGTGTTAGGCCTGCAGTGTAAGTTGGAATCTACAATTTACTCCAAACATAAGCAAGGAGAAAGTCGAGTTTTTGGATGTCTGGATTGAGCAAAACCAAAGGGGATGATGGACGGAGTGTTGAACATTGCAAGCACTCACCCCCAGTCAACTGATCTGGGTTTAATCCATCATCATTCTTTAGCTCACTCCGCCACCCCAGTTCAGACATGGCCATTTGCAAATCAGTCTGACCCTGTGCCTCATGGGAACAGTCCAGCCCGAACTGCCAAGCCATGTCTTCCCTGGACCGGAAACAAGCATCCTGGGACCGGTTTCTGGCTAACAGCCATCATCAGCCAGGCTAGCTTGAATCCAGTGGCAAAGTGAGCAAGGGACCCACGTCTGGGCATACCCTGCCAACTTAGGGCGAACAAAGCAAAACCAAAGGGGATGATGGACGGAGTGTTGAACATTGCAAGCACTCACCCCCAGTCAACTGATTTGGGTTTAATCCATCATCATTCTTTAGCTCACTCCGCCACCCCAGTTCAGACATGGCCATATGCAATTCAGTCTGGCCCTGTGCCTCATGGGAACAGTCCAGCCCGAACTGCCAAACCATGTCTTCCCTGGACCGGAAACAAGCATCCTGGCATGGTGAGCAAAAAAACGATGGATTTAGGCCCAGATCTCTGTACTGGGGTGAATGTATGACATTGTTCTGCATTCTGTCCATCAACTGTTGTTTTTGCATTTGTCACCCCGAGTGGGACGGGTATGCCCAGACGTGGGTCCCGTGCTCTCCATGCCACTGGAAGCAAGCTATCCTGGCTGAAGAGGGTGAAACCTCGAAACCAGTCCTAGGATGCTTGTTTCCAGTCCAGGGAGGACCTGGCTTGGCAGTTCGGGCTGGACTGTTCCCATGAGGCACAGGGTCAAGACTGATTTGCATATGGCTGGGTCCAAACTGGAATGGCATGGTGAGCAAAAAAACGATGGATTTAGGCACAGATCTCTGTACTGGGGTGAATGTATGACATTGTTCTGCATTCTGTCCATCAACTGTTGTTTTTGCATTTGTCACCCCGAGTGGGACGGGTATGCCCAGACGTGGGTCCCGTGCTCTCCATGCCACTGGAATCAAGCTATTCTGGCTGAAGAGGTGTGAAACCCCGAAACCGGTCCTAGGAAGCTTGTTTCCAGTCCAGGGAGGACCTGGCTTGGCAGTTCGGGCTGGACTGTTCCCATGAGGCACAGGGTCAAGACTGATTTGCATATGGCTGGGTTCAAACTGGAATGGCATGGTGAGCAAAAAACGATGGATTTAGGCCCAGATCTCTGTACTGGGGTGAATGTATGACATTGTTCTGCATTCTGTCCATCAACTGTTGTTTTTGCATTTGTCACCCCGAGTGGGACGGGTATGCCCAGACGTGGGTCCCGTGCTCTCCATGCCACTGGAAGCAAGCTATCCTGGCTGAAGAGGGGTGAAACCCCGAAACCGGTCCTAGGATGCTTGTTTCCAGTCCAGGGAGGACCTGGCTTGGCAGTTCGGGCTGGACTGTTCCCATGAGGCACAGGGTCAAGACTGATTTGCTTATGGCTGGGTCCAAACTGGAATGGCATGGTGAGCAAAAAAACTATGGATTTAGGCCCAGATCTCTGTACTGGGGTGAATGTATGACATTGTTCTGCATTCTGTCCATCCACTGTTGTTTTTGCATTTGTCACCCCGAGTGGGACGGGTATGACCAGACGTGGGTCCCGTGCTCTCCATGCCACTGGAATCAAGCTATCCTGGCTGAAGAGGGGTGAAACCCAGAAACCAGTCCTAGGATGCTTGTTTCCAGTCCAGGGAGGACCTGGCTTGGCAGTTCGGGCTGGACTGTTCCCATGAGGCACAGGGTCAAGACTGATTTGCATATGGCTGGGTTCAAACTGGAATGGCATGGTGAGCAAAAAAACGATGGATTTAGGCCCAGATCTCTGTACTGGGGTGAATGTATGACATTGTTCTGCATTCTGTCCATCAACTGTTGTTTTTGCATTTGTCTGGATTGAGCACCAGAATCACCAATTCAGGTTTCCCTATATACAAAACCCACAGCCAGGAACACGCTTCTACACTATGATAGCTTCCATCCTCGCTGCCAAAAGCAGGGGTTCCCATTTAGTCAATTTTTGCGCTTGGCAGGAACTGTACTAACCTCCAAGCCTTCGTGAAACATGCTGAAGTCCTCAAATTCAAGCTGCTCAATCGCGGTTACCCTAGACGCTTGGTCTGGGACTCATTTAAGAGGGTGAGTTACTAAAACAGAGACAGCATGTTTGACTACATAACCAAAGTACAGGAAGACAAACTGGTCTATGTTATTTGTCACTCTAACCGTGATAAAAAAATAAGTGAAGTGGTCAACTCCCAATGGCATCTTCTTAATGTCGACTCATAGGAGAACAGATTACCGAAACCCAAATTTGCATTCAAGAGCAATAGGAATCTGAGGAACATTCTGGTTAGACCCAAACCTACAAACCATGACAGATTCTGCCAAAAATCTACTACAGGATCCAATCCTATTAAGGGCAATCACAAGTGTGCCACTTGCCATGCATGTGAAGGAGCTATTGTATCTGAAAAAATCTCAAACAGAGAAAAAAAAATCTTCCTTATTAAGATGGCGAATTGTAGAACTTCTAATATCATATATTTCATCTTATGCCCCTGTAGACTAGGATACATGTGGGAGACAGGATAGAAATTGAGAGTCAGAATTGGGAAACACAAATATGCGATTTGCAGTCAGAGAAATATGGCCCCTTTGGTCTGTCAGTGGTTACAATTGGGTCACACTTATAAGGACCTTACATGGAACATCATTGAGAAAATCTACCCACACAAAGGAAAAGATGACACTACTTACCATAAAAAAGGGAAGTCTTTTGGATTTTTACTCTTGACACTCGAAAAAGGGAAAGAGTGAACTTTCAGTGACTAAACAAAAGCCTCATTCTGCGAGGTACACAAGTAATTGACATTGCCAATGAGGTACATCAAGTAATAGTTGCCATTAAGAGAGCTCTCCGTTATCATGTCTGGTTTCCGTACCTTGACGAAAGTCTCAAAAAAGTTTAAGACTTGTCACATATTCACCTGTCTTTCGTCTCAAGTTATACAGCACCCTTTGAATATGTCCGAATTGCCACATCACACTTGGGAGAAAATTGCCATTGATTTCTTTGGTCCTCTTGAGAATGGACATCATCTTCCAGTTATTGTTGATGAATACTCCCGTTTTCAATTGGTAGAAGACCTTTCATCCACTAAACATGAAAAGGCTATGCAAAAGTTAGAGGGCATCTTTGCGATATGAATATATCTTCAATCTTAAAATCTGACAACAGCCCACGTTTTAATAGTTGAGAATTCAAAGACATTCTAAATCACCTCAATATAAAGCATAAAAAACACTCCTCTTTAACTTCAGGCCAATGGTCTGGTAGAAAGGTTCATGAGTACTCTGAAGAAAGTTGTTCAGCCTACTGCACTGGAGAAGCTTGACCTCAAAGTTGCTCTGAACACTACTCTTCAAGGTTACCATTCAACCCTTAACCCAATGACAGGGGAAAGCCCTGCTACTCTTATGTTTGAAGAAGTCATTATGACCAAGCTGCCCCAATGGAACAACCTCAGATCTAAGAATGAGGAAGAAATTCATGCTACGGACTTTGGTTGCAAACAGAATATGAAAATAGATGCTGACACATGACTTCATGTAAAAGATGCCACCTTTACAAGAGGAGATCAAGTGCTTGTCAGGCAACACAGAAAAAGAAAGTCTGATGCTCCTTTTGAGGCTGAACCCTTTGCCATCACTAACTGCAAAGGACACATGTTGATGGCTCAACGTCCTGGGAAGTCCCTTATGAGTGATTCCTCTCACTTTTGATATGTGGCTCAACCCTCACCAAACATCAATGTCAATGTAAGACTGTATCCCGACAGATGGTTGATGACTTCATATCTGCTGATAATTCCACTATGCAGATCACTGACACTTTGATTACCAGTTCCTGGTTTCCACTGACCCGATCAGGATGTGTGATTCAGGCGCCACAACGCTTTGTTGAAGCATTGTAATTGCCTGTATTTCTATGATTATCTGTGTATTTATTCATGTATTTATTTTGTGTATTTATTTATTTACCTATTTGTCTATTTTGAAAAGTTATAACTTTTAATTTAACAAAGCAGGAGATATAGTGTCTTGTAAATACAAAAAAGCTGGAACTCCGTTGGTTCCCACTGTGCACTGTAGGCCTGTGACGCAAGCGTTGGATAGATGAGTTGAAGGTAGGCTTAGAATGTGGAACTCTGACGTACATGCAGCCGAATTAAGACATGTACAAACTACTCGCTGGGTGTGGTGTGGTTTTTGGCAAGTACCTGGGTTGGCAGGACCCTACACTGTTCTCTTGGCAATGGTGTCCCAGATTTGTTTGGATTGTTGACTCAAAGAAGTTCCTTAGATATTCACAATGTCATTGGAAAGGGCTGGATGATAATTTCATCACTTCCTTTTTCTTTTCATGTTGTTCAAGGATGCGTTTAGTAAAGGAGGACTTTTTGTCTAATAGCTTTGTGATATAATCTTCTCTGAATCATACAGCTTACTCTGACTGACACTGGTGTATGGCTTTACTTTATAGGTCACCACGTATAGATATCATTTTGGCAAGGTTTTCTAGTGTGCCAATACTAAACCCAAGTTTCTTTTACATCAGCTGTTGTAATGCCATTTTACTTTAAGTGCTATTTTAAGGTGAAAGCAACACCTCTGGATTAGTTCAAGTTTAATAATTTGTTTTAGCAGTCTCATAAAGTTAATTATGGTCCTCTTGTCCTATTGTTGCACAGGATGCAAACATAGAACTCCTCACCTTGAGAATCACTCCCAAATAGCCTTACACTAATCATACCGTGATGGCACTCTAATGACAAATATTGTGTCAAAAATATTGTTTTCCTATACTTATAACGTAAATGCTCAAAATAGCTAAAACAAATATCGCAGTATGCGAGTATCGAAAAATATATACAAAAATATTATTTTTTAAGATATATTTGGTTGCACATAGCCAACATTAAATATATTAACATGTAACATTAGGTGGGCGTGGCCTAACAAGATGGCCGCGTAGACACTTTCGTTGGAGCTCCTTTCGGAGGCCCGAATAAATGACTGCATCTTACTAGATCCTGCTCCAAAAAAATAGGCGGACTGAACAGGGCAATAACGTCTGATCCCACCGGTGGAAGAAAGCAGTGGAAAGAAGCTGATAATAAGGAGAACGGCAAGAAAAGAAGGACGCTCCGTGAAAAAAACGGCGGCGCCCTCTTGGAAATCACAGCAAGCCGACGCTATGGAGAAATAATGCAAAACATAAAACGGCCAACTGAGACACGAACTAGCGAAAAAGAGGAACGAGGCAGCTGTGGGAAACCTGCCGACACCTGCAGTTCAGAAAGAGATCCGGATGTGGACCTGGACGTTAGGAGGGGTGATGCCCCAGCCTGACTACAACGGGGGGTGCTGCAGGCCCCCGGGGCCTGCTTCTGCTTCAGCCGGACTTGCGGTGGTGTGAGGCCTGTTCGGATTGCGGACTAAGCAGCCTCCGAGGGGAGGAATCGAGCGGCAGGGCCGGGGCCAAATACGCATGACAGGCAGAGACCGCCCGGGTAATGAGATGGGCTGAAAGAAGAAACAGAAACTGCCAAACACACGAGGAACCAGAGGAAGATAGGTAACAGTGGGCCAGCGAGGCAATCCCTCCAGAGCAGCATGCATACACCAAGAACCAGTGAGTGGATGCCATTGTGAAAGGGAGTTTGAAAAGAATAGAGTGGAGGACACAATCAGTGAAGAACTTTAACTCAGACCGGGGGGCTGGAAAAGTGGATCAGAGGATCCAGTGGAGATCCAGGGGCCGCATTCAGAATCCCTTGTATTAGACCTAAAGAACCAAAGCTATAGCACTACCAGAGTCAGAGAGGAGCATTGCTTTCCCTGGACATACAGGCGTGGGAAGAGGTACCAATCGGCATAATGGTGAAAGACAAAGCGTCCAAGTCACAAATCAATAAAAAATCTAACTATGCGCAAAAATTGCCCAGGGCCTAGAAGCCAGAGAAGAGGGTACAAACAGAGGGGAGGGCCCACAAGACTGGGCAAATGAGGATCCCCCCACCCTGGCAGACATAACGCAAGCGATCCAATCGACAAGTGACAACATGGTTCACAGAATCAACGCAGTTGCCATCGATGTGAACCTCTTGCGCTGCAATCTACGTAAAGTGTCGGATAGAGTAACCACCATGGAGAATAATGTGGACACACTACAGAAGGAAATACGTAATCTCAGTGCCATGGTAGTCGATCTCAAAAAGACAGTAATACAGCTGAATGAGAAGGTGGAGGACTCCGGAGGACGGTCGAGACGGAATAAGCTACAATTTATAGGTTTTCCAGAAAAAGCAGAGGGCCCTTCTACGGAACTATTCTTGGAAGTCTGGATAGCTAAGGAGATTGCCCCTAAGAGACTTTCTAAGTTCTACAATGTGGAAAGAGCACACCGGGCGTTGGCCCCCAGCCCAGGCCAGGCGCACCTCCTCGAGCAATTATAGCCAGGATCTTTAATTACAGAGATCGCGTTATGATCCTGCACACTACCCACACTAGAGGCCAGATGCTTTATGAAGGTTACCCCATTTCCATATACCCGGACTATAAACAACGGGTCCAGGATCAAAGAAAAACGTTTATAGTTGTCAAACGAAGACTCTGAGATCTGAACTTAAAATACAGTCTCATGTTTCCAGCAAAGCTACGAGTGGAGAGTGAAGGTCATACCATGTTCTTTTTCTCGGCCAACAAAGTGAGCGTCTGGTTAGACACTAGGGGTGACGGGAGTTCCTGTCTGGTCCCATCCACAGGATCCACCAGAATTTCAGCAACCGGAGAACGGATACAGGAACAACTGAGATCGAAACGACAACTAGGAAGACTCAGCAGTCAAGGAGGGATCTAGGTTCACCATGACGGGACACTAAAGACCTCCCATGCGGCGATGATACCTGAGTCCGAAGTGATATCACAGGAACTAACGACAGACCCTGGAGGCTTAGGGAGCAGACAGGATTGAACTGAGACAGGAGGGCTGGGAGACAAACACAGATAAGTGACTAATGTGTATTACTTCACTGGGGTGTGGAAGTATAAATATGAGGATGGAGGGAGCAAGGACCCATTAAATATAAGAAATAATATCCTTAGAATGGAGTCGGGCTGCCGAGGAGAGGTGCTTCCCACAACAGAGGCTGGGCTACACATGGGGTGCTTGAGAAGCTATCTCGCAGCCCGGCGGATACCAGACCACCGGCACTGCACCTAACTACAGAAACACAGGCAAAGGAACTAAAGTTAGTTAAATGGGAGGAGACCAGAACTCGATACTTAATGTTATGGACACAAACTGGAAATATTTATTGGGGGGGTGGGTAATAGGGCGGCATGTGCCGGATATTGTTTTAGTTATAACAATGGAAGCGAGACCCACACGACTGCCAAGGGGGAGGGTGGCAAGAAAGGAAAGGTTGGTTGACTACGTTTTACAAAGTTGGGGAAGTTCACATTGTTGTGCCTAAAAATCCGGTCTCAAACTCAAACCCAGAGAGTCTGGAGTGAGAAAATAGGGATTCTTAAGGAGGGGGGTGGATTGAGATGGAAGACATTTGAAAAATGGACGCACAAGTAATGAAGATCATTAACTGGAATGTATGAGGTATAGCAGGACTAGAAAAAGGACGGCGGACACATGTCTTCCTGAGACGCTATAAGGTAGCAATAGCCTATTTACAAGAGACACATATATGGGGAGGTACGATCACTAGTGTGCGTAAGAGATGGAGGGGACAGATCTATGCTACTTCGTATTCGGGCTTTGCCCAGGGATCACTTATATGGGTGGCACCGGGGATCCCCTTCCAACACCTACATCATGTCCTAGACCCAGAGGGGATATATGTTATACTACATGTAAAATGGGAAGGGAGGGAATTATGCATTATAAATGTCTATGCCCCGAATTCAGACTGCCCCGATTTCTTCCCGGCACTCATGAAAGCAACGACTCCATACATGGGTGCTGTGATTATCCTCACAGGGGATTTTAACTGCGTATTTGATGCAACATTAGATAGGGAACCTCCCTGAAGCAACACAAAACCTCAAATGTCTGTATCACTGAGGTTAATAATGCAGGGCATGCAGTTACGAGATGAATGGAGAGCCTGAAACCCGCTTAAAAGAGTATACTCATGCCACACCCCAGCGGCTAACACGTTTAGCTGCATTGGTCACTGTTGCCTTACACCCGAACTGTCAGCTGCGGTGGAAGGAGTGTCTTATCTGCCCCGATACATATCTGATCATTCGCCACTTTTGTTGACCCTGAAAATTGGGGAGGGCCATCCGGCGATACCACTATGGCGGCTCCAAGTTGAGGCACTTACGGACCCACCTATGCGGCAGTAGTCTCAGATGCTATAAAACACTACTTTGAGGAAAACAGGGGGTCGACGTCTAACAGATCAACGGAGTGGGAAGCTATGGAGGTAGTCATAAGGGGGGTATGCATGAGGACCACATATGGGGTGAGACAACCATTAGAAAGGGATATAAAAACACAACAAAGACAGCTGAAGAAGCTAGAGGAGACCATATATATCTACATAGGCTAGAAAAATGTACATACACAGCGTACAGACAACGACTTCACATGGAGGGGGACCGGACGAGTGCACTCCTTGAGAGATTAATTCAGGACAGGGAGGCTGCGCCTATACTCCAACTCCAAAATAAAGATGGAGACATGGCGTGCACACAAAGGGCAATCCTAGGAGAACTAGCCAGGCACTTAGAAACGGAATTCACAAATAATTTCTCCCCACCTGAACAAACACTACAGGACTTTTTGAATAATACAGACTAAAAAGAGAAGTTGTGGAAGCCCTCGGGGCGCCGATTACAAAAGTAAAAATGCTAGCAGCTATCAGGAAACTTAAAACTGAGAAATGCCCTGGAAGCGATGGGCTTCCGGCGGAATTTTGCCAGAGGTTTGCCCCTTGCTGACTGACCTCCTACTGGAAGTGTATAACGAGGCACTATTTCATTTCATTTCATTCATTTATTTAATCTTTATTTCGGTTTATAAAACCAAAAAAGATGCATAGTATACAGTTTATACATATTTGTTGGTAAAACACAATTAAAATACGGGACATTCCTTTGGTGCCGCCTTAGGCAAGTGCAAATGCTAAAATATTTACATTATGAATAAAACACCGGCAATCGATATGTCAAATATATTAAAATGCAGTAAAAATGCTAAGCTTCTAATCCTATATAGTTAAAACATGAAGAGAATATAAATTCCAGGTTGGGTCAACTAGACACAATACTAAAGCATTCATAAAGATAAATGGTGCTTTCTCTCTTAGAATCTAAACAGCAACAAAAGTGCAAGTGCTTTAAAAGTGCTTATAAGCGAACTGGGGCTAGACGAAACGAGCACAGCAATTCATTCAGTCAAAGCTCTACGCAATTTCAAGGTGCAAGTGCAAAAAAAGTGCATTTTAGAAATTAAGACTACACATTAATTATTTTAAGACATTAAAATTTGAGACCTTTTTCTCTCTTAATATACCCACAGCGAATAAATATTAAATATCTGCTAACACTAAAAACGATTTTCTGTATGGTGTCGGTTTTTAGTATTCTAAACGCTTCAGAGCAAGACCTAGTTCCCAGGTTTCGACAGATGAGTTGAATCCATTTTTGCCTTGGCATGGCATATGCGGGGCAGAAGAATAATATATGTAACTCATTTTCTTGTGTATTGTGTTGACATAAGACATAACAATCCTCATTATTAATCACACCAGTTCTTCGACCCCATTTCGCTGTGTTTGAATTGATTTACAGTATACCATAGCGGAATTTCATATACAATGTTTTTGCCAACTGGGGCTGCACTTCATCCAGATATTGTTCAAAAGCTGGAGTTGGTTTTATAAGCAAGAACTGAGACGTTAGTCTACCAATGTCTGGGTTGTGGGAAACACTGTTCTGTATAAACGCCCAAAAAGCAGTTTTCAATGTTTTTTGGCAGTTGCTGTCAATAGGGTAGGAGTTTCCCAAAAATGCCTTAGCCCAAGTTTACCAAACCATGTATGCACATGCCTAACCCACTGGAGAGTGTTACTTCGGTCAAACCTTAGGATCTCCTCTAGCCCTTCTTTATAGCTAGCTAATTCTGTTGTGGTCCACAATCGCACCCAAAACAGCAAGGGTCTCAATATAGCCTGATGGTCGATGCGTTTTATGTTCAAATCCATGACAATGGGAATTAAAGGTGTTCACACAGGGAGACGTAGCAACATTCTAAAAAACTTATTTTCTTCCCCCGCAAAAGTGTTCCTACAGGTAGCCCCCATATTTCTGCACCGTAGAGGGATGCTGATTGTGCCCTGTATTTGTACACTTCAAGTGCGGGGGACAGTGCCTTTGTAATATTATTCCCATGTTTTTTTAGAATTGGTAAGGAGTTTTGGATCAGGATACTTTTGCTTTTTTACAGATGTGGGTACCAGGACATTTTAGTGTCTAGTGTTATGCCTAGATAATTAAAATTCATCACGTATTCTAGCTTCTGTTTTTGGACAGTTATATTCTTCTTGAATAATTTATGTGGATTGACTGCCATATATTTTGTTTTGCTAGAGTTCATTTCTAGGCCCTTGGAATCACAATAGACACTGAAGGAGTCTAATAGACATTGAAGGTCCTTCGGGGTTTGTGATACTAAAATAGTGTCATCCGCAAATAAAAGAGCTGGTACTGGCACCACACCTAACTTTGGCAAATCATGAGTACACCCCAGAAGGTAATTCGGGGCATCATTTACATATAGTGAAAATAGGGTTGGTGCCAGTACGCAGCCCTGCCTTACATCCCTCCTTACGGGGATTGCCTCAGTGAGCTCTCCCCTCGGACCCCTTCTAACCCTTGCATAATTATCTTCATTCAATCTTATTATTTGCAGAAGAAGATCCTCTGGTACACCTTGATTTCTTAAGGATCTCCAGAGCAAATCTCTAGGGATGAGGTCAAAGGCGGCTTTCAGATCTATAAAAGCTATGTACAAGTGGTCTTTTTTTAATATCGTATATTTCCAGCTCATACAAAGGAATCTAAAAACCTGGTCAGTAGTACTGGTCTTAGCTCTAAACCCAACCTGGTATTGTGATAAAATGTGTTTCTCCTCGATCCAATCGTTTAATTTTAGTAAGATCTGCTTAGCATATATCTTTTGTAAAACATCGATTAAACTTATTGGCCGGTAATTAGCGGGGTCTTGGGGGTCACCTTTTTTAAAAATAGTGATAATTTCAACCCCTTTCCAAGACTCAGGCATTGGGGCGCCCGTCGCCACAGCATTACAGAGACGGTTGACATATGGCCCCATACAGCTTTATCGTGCTTTAGCAGGTCGCCTGGTAGTTTATCAGGGCCTGGGGCTTTCCTAGGCTTTACTGCGTCGATTGCTGCTAGGGTGTCCTCTAGACTAAAGAACGGTGTTATTATTGCAGGGTTTATTACATTACCTTGCTGGTTATTTATTGTGTCCGTTGTAGTCCCTGAGTACAGTTTAGAAAAATGGTCGACCCAAGTACCTGAGCCTAAAAAAAGATCTTTGTTACTTCTTCCCGTTTTATTACCTTTAGCTATCAAGCTCCAGAAGCTTGCGTGATCTTTGTTTTTTGCTGCAATAATGAGTTCCGTCCAGACACTATCATCCCAGTCTTTCTTGGTTTGTATTAATAATCTTTTATATTTGGACCTTTTGTCTCTTAGTGTCTTGACATCATTGGATTTGGCTGCCGTAATAAGCTCGCACTTGGTTTACGGCACTCGTTATTATACCATTGGTTTACTGGGTTGTTAGCAGCTATTTCCCCCCACCCCCCTTCACCCTGGGCATCCTACTCAAGATCTGTTTTAGTTTGTCTACCATTGTGTGGTGGATCTGTACTATTGGAATCTCCGCAGCAGGCAAGTCGATATACGGGGCGATGACATCTGAGAAGGTGTTGTAAATCCTTGTCATAACCTCGTCTTTACCTACTATAGAAGGCCATTTCAAGGCTCTACGATTATTAGTAACTATATGTTCAATTGGAAATGGGATGTTATTATTGTCTTTCCAGTTAGTAGGATAAAAAGGAGAGCCTGCTATTGTGAGACACAGAGGATAGTGGTCACTGTCATCTCTAATTTCGACTTTTAAAAATCGTGAACATTTGACCAGAAATTGATGGAAACAAGTATGTAATCAATAATGCTCTTGCAACTCCCCCTGCTAAATGTAGCAGCACTTGGTCTATCAGACGGTAATCGACCATTGCAGGCCCTAAGTCCATGCCCTGCGACTAGTCGGGTAAGTTGTGATACTGAAACTGTACAGGGCACTACGGGACTGCCATCCAGTGGAAGAATATTGTTTGCAATGTCCTCCTCTTCAAAAATGTTTTGTAAACCCAGTACTGGTTCGTATTTGCGGTTAAAATCTCCCCCCACAATTACTATAGCCCTCGGGTCGATTGTGCTTAAGTACTCATCTAGCAGCTCTAATACTGGGGATTCCTTACTCGATGGACTTGGCCTATTGTAGATGTTTACTAAATTTATTTCAGTTTTATCATGTGTAGAAATCTTTATCCCCATTATATCCTGTGTTGCAAAATCCAACTGGATTATATCAACAGTAAGGGTGATCTTAACCCATATAACTAGGCCGCCCGACGGTCTACCTCTTAATGATTGGATGGCATTGATGCTGTATGTTTTGTACCCACGCTTGTGGGGGGTTTCCAGGGCCCAAGTCTCTTGTAACAGGCAGATTTCACTATGATCAACATATTCCTGCCATTCAGCGTCCTTTATCTTCCTTTTCAGCCCTGCAATGTTCCATGATGTCAGTTGTAATACTAGTTGCTGGATTGGTGCATTAAGCGTATGCGTGTTATCAAGGAGTCTGTCTGCCCCTAAATCACCCCTAATTACTTGGACTTCATGATTTTTGTTGGAAAGATCAAAGGGATGTGATTCAACACTAGGTAAAGCCGAGTGTGACAGACTTGGAACCACGAGGCCCGAGGGCAGGAGTGCTATCCTAACGGGATCCGTGAGTGTCATATCTTTGTAAGCCTGGTAAACAGTCAGTTCTCTGCAATAAAGTGGGGTGCAAGTCGGAGAGACTAGGGGTGCCAGTCAATCCACCTTGTTTAAAACTGAATCTGGCCCTGACCGTGAGCCAAGACACTTTTGAGCTTGGGGCAGAGACATACTATTTAGATTATATTTCATCTGTATACCTGTTGGTGTAGGTGAGCATGCTCTTACTTCCAGTGCTATTAAATTGTGCACCAAGTTCTCCTCTCTTAGGTGTAACTCAATGGAATCCATTTGAGTGGAATGATGGCTCAACCTTTTGGCCCATAATATATCATCTCTGATGACCGATCTACAGCCCCTAACCTTTCTGATCCAGTGGATCGATTTATTGATTAGGGAGTTGTGGTCTTCATACTTAGTGTGTGGCCGTATTTTGGGCACATTTGTCAGGAAGACACTCTTTGATGGGCAGTTGGACAATTCAAGTCTGTCACTCGGGTATCGCTTGTTGTTGTCCTTGGGTATTTCATTTCTACCCGCATTTCTACCCCCTAGCTCCTGAATCTTTAAGAACGATGATTTTATGGGGGGGGCATGTGGGAATGGACATCAGAGGGATGATGTTATGCATGGGGTTTCGAGAGACAGTATTGGCCTGGTGCAAAGAGGGATTATTACAGGACCACTGGGATGATCTGGAACACAAGCTTTAGGTAAATCCCTGCCCAGGAGTTGTTTGACCTGATCTGCAAGGTCTAAAATTAATATTTTAAGTGAAATAACTTCTGCCCTTAGGTCATTGATGATCCCAATCATGTCCGTCCCTACTGGAGAGGACGCTCCTAGCTTGGTCCTGTTTTTATGGTTAGTGAGATTGCGCTCCTCTTGCTCCTCATATACGATACCTGGACTAAGCGGGTATGTCACCATCTCTACCTCAATCACCCTCTCCACATTGTTGTCAATTAGGTCTTGTAAGGGAGAGAAACTATTAGTCAGAGGGATGCTAGACAGGTTATTCGAGCTATCAATTTTACCAATATCACCATTCACCACGACTGTCGGACTTCTGTCATCAATTAAGGAAGAACTGTAGATCCCTGGTTCTGCAACATCGAGGTTTGTTACAGACTGCGTTGCCTTACCGAGACTGGGAGACTTGTTCCTTGCGCTCCTAGTGGCACGTTTAGTAAAGATAGAGGGAATTCGTACAGCAGGTTTATGTTTTGTGCTAATGGAAGGGACAGTCTCAACTGGAGAGTGTGGATTATCTGCGGGAGGTGAATTAGGATCTGGAACTAAAATACCTTGACACTCCTCTAATAGATCATCAATGCGGTCTAGCATGCAGTTGTTAGCTGCCGATCTACAGGCAACTTTTGTTCTGCTACATTTTAAGCGAGGCCAATCAGACTTCCCAGTTCCCTCGCTAGTGGTAGACTTCCTTTTCCCCATTCTGCCAAAAGAGAATAAAACCCAATACAATGGGATTAGAAGCAGTTGTAGGCTTTAGACAGCCTAACAAGTACTTGTTTGTGTATAGACCAAATTAATATACTAGGTGATATAGCAAAGTGGGAAAGGGCCAGAAAAAGTATTAAGAAACTGTTTCAAGACTCACAGTTAATGTCTTATCAAACAAAGTTTTCCAGGAGACCGGCAAAGTTCTTACAGAACCAAGAGGGATGGCTCAGCCTTGTCCTGACACGGATGGGCACAGACGGGCCCGCCCTTGGCCCGGGCTTTGCCGGGTGCGGCCCAGGCACGCCCGCGCGCATCCAGCACTATGGGGGATGGAGTCCCCTGACTGGCAGTGCTGCTGGTGGCAAACAAACTGCATGAACGGGCTCCCGCGCCGTGGGACCCCGCAACGGCTTTTAAGCGCCTCCTGGTGCGTGGATTCGCGTTGGCGCCTCCTGGCGCTGAGCACTATGGGGGATGGAGTCCCCTGACCGGCGGTGCTGCTGGCGGCAAACAAACTGCAAGAACGGGCTCTAACAAATGGGTTCCTACCTGCGACTATGCAGGAGGCGGTGGTGACTATAATTCTCAAACCAGATAAAAATCCCATGCTACCGAACTCCTATAGACCGATATCCCTCTTAAACCTGGACGCCAAAATATAGAATTTTAGCGTCCCGATTAATGCCACACATGCCTCAGCTTATTCACCCTGACCAAGCCGGGTTTATATCATGGCGGAACACCAGACATAACCTGCAAAGACTAGCGCATGTCTGGCATGCTTTATGCCTGGAGACCAAGAGCTGCGCACTAGCACTGCTGGACATCGAGCAGGCGTTCGACTCCGTAGAATGGGAATATATATGGGCAACCCTAAGAAGATGGGGGTGAGACAGGGGTTTATTCAATGGGTTTGAATAATCTACACCAATCCAACAGCTAGGGTGAGACTACGGGAACAAATATCGGAACAAATTGCCCTAACAAGAGGCACTCGTCAAGGTTGCCCCTTGTCCCCACTCATTTTTGCTATCGCAATGGAGCCCTTGGCCACTACACTGAGGGAAAAACTAGGAAGGTGGGGAATCCAACTGGGAGACACCAACCATGTGGTCTAGTTATACGCAGACAACACACTGGTGTATATGCGCCGCCCAGACGAGGTAGGGCCAGCTCTTCTTAGAGAATTTAAGGAATTTGGAATGACGTCTGGCCTTCGTCTCAACCCCGGAAAGTCAAAACTGCTCCCTATGGGGAGACTAGCCAGGAAGCCGGAAAATGACTTGCCCAACGTAGGTCTAACATGGATACCGGACAGCATCAGATACCTAGGGGTCTGGCTGATACACACATCCACCGCTTACCTAGAAAATAACATAGGGAGGGTAGTGGAAGGTATTAGTAACTCTATCAAATTTTGGAAGGAGCTCCCACTTTCCCTGATGGGAAAATAGCACTAATAAAAATGGTAATTCCTCTGAGGTATCTAAATGTCCTGCAGCACTCTCTGTACAGAATCCCAAATCAATATTTTACAAAGTTAGAGAGCCTGCTAGTCAAACTATTATGGGGAAACAAGAGGAAACAAGTAAAACTCAACACACTCCAGCGAACATGGGAGGCGGGAGGTATGGCGGTACCACGCTTGGACCTGTACTACATGGCCTCACAGCTTCAGCATGTGGTGCAGTAGATAGATGACCCTGAAAACTGGGAGAAACAACTCTTGACGGGTACACATGGAGAAGTTTCCCTACAGGAGCTCCTCATGATGGGGGCTGGGTTGCCTGGGTTCTATCCATACATTATTCAGCATGTTGCGGCGGTATGAGAAGCATAAGTTCAGAGAGTTGTTCATCACACACCCTACACCCCAGGTATGCCACTGTGGGTGGTGAAACCTTTCAAAAAGTTAGCAGATTCAATGTCTGTTAAAAAATGGGTGGAAGGAGGTTGTCATACAATGGGAGATCTATATAGTAATGACAAATTCATAACGAGGGAGGAAGCTGAGCACACATTTGAACTAGGAAGAGGACAATTCTTACAATATGCGAAGATTTCGGCGGTGGCCCGCGAAATATGGCCCACATTTCCGCAGAAGCCACCCAGCACATCCATCCTACAGGCACTGCTAAGCTTGGCTGGAGGCCGCAGACTTGTTTCACATATATATAGAGCGATGCGAGACGACTTTCCCAAAAAGCCACTTCCAATTCAAGCAAGATGGGACGGGGTAATAGATGAGCACCTGACAGACCAGGAGTGGATGAAAATACATGAGAGTGTTAAACCGGTGAGCTCAAACACAAGATTTAAACTCATACAATACAACATCATACACCAGACCTATTTGACCCCACGGACTATAAGCTGAATTTTCCAGGATCGCACAAACAAATGCCCTAGATGCGGCCAAACAGAAGTGCACTTTATCCACATGATATGGGAATATTTAGCACTGATGCAATGCTGGGAAAACATAGTGGACCGAATGCAAATCGCCACAGGATGGAAGAATTCAAAAACAATACTGGTAGTAATACTGGGACTGCTCCCCATGCTCAAATCCCAAAAATTCAGTAGAAGGTTTGTCCTCTTGGGGCTGGTGTTAGCGAAGCGGAGAATAGCGATTAGATGGCTCATCCTAGATCCCCCGAAAATTGAGGGATGGCTAAAAGACCTTAGTGAAGGTAGAAGAGGATGCATGGGCCTGGTCCCACATGATGGCGGACGCAAAGGGCCCCCGCTGAGGAGACGAATAGGGAATGAGAGGAGGGGACTGACAAGGAAGAGACAGTCAGGGGAAGTGACAATAGAGAATGCACTATGTACACAAACCATGACCTATTGAGAGGTCGACATGTTCTTTATGAGACCAGACACGGCAATGGGGAGGGAGGGGTGGGTGTTACATTATGAAACTGGCACAGACCGCATGAGACACAAATGTTTAACGTTGTGAACTCAGAAATGAGACATAATGTCGATATATAGATATAAAAACACAATAGGGGTTTGGAGAGGGAAAAATGCGAAGTTGATGTGGTAATTGTAATTATGTCTTGATATCATGCTGAAAATGGCAATAAAAACGTTATAAAAAAAATGTAACAGTAATATAATGTAAATGAAATATATTTAAATAATATATATGAATATATACATATTTAAGCAAACACACATACAAATGTATGTATGTATGTGTGTATGTTTATCTACACATATAACATTTAAAACTGTTATTAAAATTAGAATTTTAATATATATTTCAATGTTCAAGTTTCTTTTTAAATGTAATAACATATATAGATATATATATATATATATATATATATATATATATATATATATATATATATACATGTATATCCATTATCTACTGGCGGTCGCCAGTAGATAGTTATAGTTAGGACCTATTTTCCATAGGAAATCCACGACATTCTATTTGAAATAACTCTTGCATCGGTTGAAGAATCTTCGCGAAATGTTCAAACTTTATGGCCCGCTCCGGTCCGCTCCTACCCTGAAAGTCTCAGGGTGATTCGTCAAGCGGGGGCCGAGAAAAAAGGGGAGTCCCAAAACGTGTTTTCCCCATTCATTTTCCCATAGGAAACTTTAGACACGGCTACAGCCCGAACTGCTGAACGGAATTACACCAAATTTGGCAAAGAGGTAGTTCTTGGTTCAGAAAGAACCTGTTTTGTTAAATGGTGTAAATCCGTTCAGTAGTTGCGGAGAAATTAAAAAAATAAGAGTCAAAAAAATCAATTTCCCATAGGAAACTTTATGCAAGGCTACAGCCCGAACTGCTGAACGGAATTACACCAAATTTGGCAAAGAGGTAGTTCTTGGTTCAAAAGAACCCTTTTGTTAAATGGTGTAAATCCGTTCAGTAGTTGCTGAGAAAATCAAAAGTAAAAACACATATATATCTGGGTGGAGCCTAACCACACATGTCATCGTGAGATCTGATTGGCTGTCAGCACTTCAACCTGGAATTGCTGGCAGCCATCTTGGGACCAATATAAATGCATTGTAGTGAATCGAAGATTTTGAGGGTTACCAAAAGGAGAACTATAAAGGGTGATAACAGACTTTAGTTACATTAGAATTCATTTGTTGATGGTACCATACTAATTTCAGGAATTGTGGTGTGTTCTAAGGTGATTTTACCCTGTGAAAAACCTTCTGCTGAGATATCATGAATCATGTTTGAGAGAACTATTTTCACATGCTTGTCCCATACAGTTTTGGAAGGTGCTCCAGAAGCTAAAATGAGAGCATATTTTCTGTAAATTCACATTATCTTTCTCAGTCATGTGAGAATGAAGTCTGACATTCTCAGTAAAACATGTACATCCAACAAGGGCAGAGACTGTCAGTTGATTCCTTTGTGTTCTACTGCAGCTTCCCAGAGTGTTCTAAAGAACAACTAGAGTGCTAACAGCCTTACTTATGACAAAAGTATGGCACACCTGAAGCCATCTTGATTGGAATAAACTGGTAACACTTAAAACATTTAATTTAAAAAGGAACACAATGATGGGGTTCATCTTGTCATAGAAATTATGGTTAGTGCTCTGGTTAGAAAAATTAGGACATGTTTCAAGTGTGATCTCAAATATCTTCCTGTTATATTTCAACAGGAGCAGCCTGTCAGTTGATGCCTTTGTGTTCTACTGCAGCTTCCCAGAGTGTTCTAAAGAACAACTAGAGCGCTAACAGTCTTACTTATGACAAAAGGATGGCACACCTGAAGCCATCTTGATTGGAATAAACTGGTAACACTTAAAACATTTAATTTAAAAAGGAACAAAATGATGGGGTTCATTTTGTCATAGAAATTATGGTTAGTGCTGTAGAAAGAAAAATTAGGACATGTTTCAAGTGTGATCTCAAATATCTTCCTGTTATATTTCAACAGGAGCAGCCTGTCAGTTGATGCCTTTGTGTTCTACTGCAGCTTCCCAGAGTGTTCTAAAGAACAACTAGAGCGCTAACAGTCTTACTTATGACAAAAGTATGGCACACCTGAAGCCATCTTGATTGGAATAAACTGGTAACACTTAACACATTTAATTTAAAAAGGAACAAAATGAGGGGGTTCATTTTGCCATAGAAATTATGGTTAGTGCTGTAGAAAGAAAAATTAGGACATGTTTTAAGTGAGATCTCAAATATCTTCCTGTTATATTTCAACAGGAGCAGCCTGTCAGTTGATGCCTTTGTGTTCTACTGCAGCTTCCCAGAGTGTTCTAAAGAACAACTAGAGTGCTAACAGCCTTACTTATGACAAAAGTATGGCACACCTGAAGCCATCTTGATTGGAATAAACTGGTAACACTTAAAACATTTAATTTAAAAAGGAACAAAATGAGGGGGTTCATTTTGCCATAGAAATTATGGTTAGTGCTGCAAAAGAAAATTTAGTGCATGTTTTAAGTGAGATCTCAAATCCTCTTCTATTTCATTAGAAAATTCTGACATGCAGACTGAAACAATCACTTTCAATACCAGCAGTAGACTTCCAGTTAACTCCTTGGTGAACAGTAGCTTTACTACAGTGATCTAATGAACAACTAGAGTAATAACATTCTGAATTTATGGCAAATGTGTGACACATCTGAATGCCTTCTTGATGGAATCAAAGTAAAAACTGAAAGCATTTCCTACTGAGGAGACTGCAGTAAATGAGGAAATTAGGAAACTTCATAACAAAGAAGTCTTCCAAGATGGCCACCAGTGAAAAAGAGCCCAAATGTAGCACAAATATTACCCAGATGTAGCCCACATATAGCCCAATGACAAAAGTCTGCAAAACACTTTTTATTTTTAGTTTTTTTGCAGTTTTATGTAGTGCAGACTGGTCAGGTATTGGAGCATTGCATCTTAAAACATAACCCCCTACACTACAAAAACACCACTGCACTACCCTAAACCCTAAAACACTACCCCAGCACGACCCCCTACACTACACAAGCACCACTGCACTATCCTAAACCCTAAAACACTACCCCCAGCATGACCCCCTACACTACACAAACACCACTGCACTACCCTAAACCCTAAAACACTACCCCAACACCACTGCACTAACCTAAATCCTAAAACACTACCCCCAGCACGACCCCCTACACTACCCAAACACCACTGCACTACCCTAAAACATGACCCCCTACACTACACAAACACCACTGCACTACCCTAAACCCTAAAACACTACCCCCAGCACGACCCCCTACACTACACAAGCACCACTGCACTACCCTAAACCCTAAAACACTACCCCCAGCACGACCCCCTACACTACACAAACACCACTGCACTACCTTAAACCCTAAAACACTACCCCCAGCACTACTCCCTACACTACCCAAACACCACTGCACTAACCTAAATCCTAAAACACTACCCCCAGCACGACCCCTACACTACCCAAACACCACTGCACTACCCTAAAACATGACCCCTACACTACACAAACACCACTGCACTACCCTAAACCCTAAAACACTACCCCCAGCACGACCCCCTACACTACACAAGCACCACTGCACTACCCTAAACCCTAAAACACTACCCCCTGCACGACCCCCTACACTGCCCGAACACTACTGCACTGCCCTAAACCCTGAAACACCATCCCCAGCACGACCCCCTACACTGCACGAACACCACTGCACTGCCCTAAACCCTGAAACACTACCCCCAGCAAGACCCCTACACTGCCCGAACAGCACTGCACTGCCCTAAACCCTGAAACATCACCCCCAGCAAGACCCCTACACTGCCCGAACACCACTGCCCTAAACCCTGAAACACCACCCCCAGCAAGACCCCTACACTGCCCGAACACCACTGCACTGCCCTAAACCCTGAAACACCAGCCCCAGCACGACCCCTACACTGCCCGAACACCACTGCACTGCCCTAAACCCTGAAACACCACCCCCTGCACGACCCCCTACACTGCCCGAACACCACTGCACTGCCCTAAACCCTGAAACACCACCCCCAGCACGACCCCCTACACTGCCCGAATACCACTGCACTGCCCTAAACCATGAAACACCAGCCCCAGCACGACCCCCTACACTGCCCGAACACCACTGCACTGCCCTAAACCCTGAAACACCACCCCCAGCACGACCCCCTACACTGCCCGAATACCACTGCACTGCCCTAAACCCTGAAACACCAGCCCCAGCACAACCCCGTACACTGCCCGAACACCACTGCACTGCCCTAAACCCTGAAACACCAGCCCCAGCACGACCGCCTACACTGCCCGAAAACCACTGCACTGCCCTAAACCCTGAAACACCAGCCCCAGCACGACCCCCTACACTGCCCGAACACCACTGCACTACCCTAAACCCTCAAACACCAGCCCCAGCACAACCCCCTACACTGCCCGAACACCACTGCACTGCCCTAAACCCTGAAACACCAGCCTCAGCAAGACCCCTACACTGCCCGAACACCACTGCACTGCCCTAAACCCTGAAACACCACCCCCAGCAAGACCCCCTACACTGCCCGAACACCACTGCACTAAAGCCTGAAACACCACCCCCAGCAAGACCACCTACACTGGCCGAACACCACTGCACTGCCCTAAACCCTGAAACACCACCCCCTGCACGACCCCCTACACTGCCCGAACACCACTGCACTGCCCTAAACCCTGAAACACCACCCCTCAGCACGACACCCTACACTGCCCGAACACCACTGCACTGCCCTGAAACACCACCCCAGCACGACCCCCTACACTGCCCGAACACCACTGCACTGCCCTAAACACTGAAACACCACCCCCAGCACGACCCCCTACACTGCCCGAACACCACTGCACTGCCCTAAACCCTGAAACATCAACCCCAGCAAGACCCCCTACACTGCCTGTACACCACTGCCCTAAACCCTGAAACACCACCCCCTACACTGCACGAACACCACTGCACTGCCCTAAACCCTGAAACACCACCTCCAGCAAAACCCCCTACACTGCCTGAACACCATTGCTCTGCCCTAAATACTGAAACACTAGCCCCAGCACAACCCCCTACACTGTCCAAACACCACTGCACTGCCCTAAACCCTGAAACACCACCCCCAGCACGACCCCCTACACTGCCCGAACACAACTGCACTGCCCTAAACCCTGAAACACCAGCCCCAGCAAGACCCCCTACACTGCCCGAACACCACTGCACTGCCCTAGACTCAGAAACACCAGCCCCAGCAAGACCCCCTACACTGCCCGAAAACCACTGCACTGCCCTAAACCCAGAAACACCAGCCCCAGCATGACCCCCTACACTGCCCGAACACCACTGCACTGCCCTAAACCCTGAAACACCAGCCCCAGCACAACCACCTACACTGCCCGAACACCACTGCACTGCCCTAAACCCTGAAACACCACCCCCTGCAGCACCCCCTACACTGCCCGAACACCACTGCACTGCCCTAAACCCTGAAACACCACCCCTGCACCGCCCCCTACACTGCCCGAACACCACTGCACTGCCCTAAACCCTGAAACACCACCCCCAGCACGACCCCTTTACTGCTCGAACACCACTGCACTGCCCCAAACCCTGAAACACCACCCCCAGCACGACCCCCTACACTGCCCGAACACCACTGCCCTAAACCCTGAAACACCACCCCTGCACGACCCCCTACACTGCCCGAACACCACTGCAGTGCCCTAAACCCTAGAACACTACCCCCAGCACGACCCCCTACACTACCCGAACACCACTGCACTACCCTAAACCCTAAAATACTACCCCAGCACAACCCCCACACTACCCGAACACGACTGCACTGCCCTAAACCCTCAAACACTCCCCCAGCACGACCCCCTATACTACCCAAACACCACTGCACTGCCCTAAACCCTAAAACACTCCCCCAGCACGACCCCCTACACTACCCGAACACCACTGCACTGCCCTAAACCCTAAAACACTCCTCCCAGCACGACCCCTACACTACCCAAACACCACTGCACTGCCCTAAACCCTAAAACACTACCCCCGCATGACCCCTACACTACCCAAACACCAATGCACTACCCTAATCCCTAAAACACTACCCCGCATGACCCCCTACACTACCCTAAACCCTAAAACACTACCCCTGCACGACTCCCTACACTACCCAAAGACCACTGCACTACCCTAAACCCTAAAACACGACCTCCTACACTACACAAACACCACTGCACTACCCTAAACCCTAAAACACTACCCCCTACACTACACAAACACCACTGCACTACCCTAAACCCTAAAAACTACCCCCAGCACGAACCACTACACTACCCAAACACCACTGCACTACCCTAAACCCTAAAAACTACCCCCAGCAGTATCCCTACACTACCCAAACACCACTGCACTACCCTAAACCCTAAAACACTACCCCCAGCAGTACCCCCTACACTACCCAAACACCACTGCACTACCCTAAATCACTACCCCCAGCACGACCCCTACACTACCCAAACACCACTGCACTACCCTAAACCCTAAAACACTACCCCAGCACGACCCCCTACACTACCCAAACACCACTGCACTACCCTAAACCCTAAAACACTACCCCAGCACGACCCCCTACACTACACAAGCACCACTGCACTATCCTAAACCCTAAAACACTACCCCCAGCATGACCCCCTACACTACACAAACACCACTGCACTACCCTAAACCCTAAAACACTACCCCAACACCACTGCACTAACCTAAATCCTAAAACACTACCCCAGCACAACCCCCTACACTACCCAAACACCACTGCACTACCCTAAAACATGACCCCCTACACTACACAAACACCACTGCACTACCCTAAACCCTAAAACACTACCCCCAGCACGACCCCTACACTACACAAGCACCACTGCACTACCCTAAACCCTAAAACACTACCCCCAGCACGACCCCTACACTACACAAACACCACTGCACTACCTTAAACCCTAAAACACTACCCCAGCACTACTCCCTACACTACCCAAACACCACTGCACTAACCTAAATCCTAAAACACTACCCCCAGCACGACCCCCTACACTACCCAAACACCACTGCACTACCCTAAAACATGACCCCTACACTACACAAACACCACTGCACTACCCTAAACCCTAAAACACTACCCCCAGCACGACCCCCTACACTACACAAGCACCACTGCACTACCCTAAACCCTAAAACACTACCCCCTGCACGACCCCTACACTGCCCGAACACTACTGCACTGCCCTAAACCCTGAAACACCATCCCCAGCACGACCCCCTACACTGCACGAACACCACTGCACTGCCCTAAACCCTGAAACACTACCCCCAGCAAGACCCCCTACACTGCCCGAACAGCACTGCACTGCCCTAAACCCTGAAACATCACCCACAGCAAGACCCCTACACTGCCCGAACACCACTGCCCTAAACCCTGAAACACCACCCCCAGCAAGACCCCCTACACTGCCCGAACACCACTGCACTGCCCTAAACCCTGAAACACCAGCCCCAGCACGACCCCTACACTGCCCGAACACCACTGCACTGCCCTAAACCCTGAAACACCACCCCTGCACGACCCCTACACTTCCCGAACACCACTGCACTGCCCTAAACCCTGAAACACCACCCCCAGCACGACCCCTACACTGCCCGAACACCACTGCACTGCCCTAAACCCTGAAACACCACCCCTGCACGATCCCCTACACTGCCCGAACACTACTGCACTGCCCTAATCCCTGAAACACCACCCCAGCACGACCCCCTACACTGCACGAACACCACTGCACTGCCCTAAACCCCAAAACACTACCCCCAGCAAGACCCCCTACACTGCCCGAATACCACTGCCCTAAACCCTGAAACACCACCCCCAGCAAGACCCCTACACTGCCCGTACACCACTGCACTGCCCTAAACCCTGAAACACCACCCCCAGCCTGACCCCCTACACTGCCCGAACACCACTGCACTGCCCTAAACCCTGAAACACCACCCCAGCACGACCCCCTACACTGCCCGAATACCACTGCACTGCCCTAAACCATGAAACACCAGCCCCAGCACGACCCCCTACACTGCCCGAACACCACTGCACTGCCCTAAACCCTGAAACACCACCCCCAGCACGACCCCCTACACTGCCCGAACACCACTGCACTGCCCTAAACCCTGAAACACCAGCCCCAGCACAACCCCGTACACTGCCCGAACACCACTGCACTGCCCTAAACCCTGAAACACCAGCCCCAGCACGACCGCCTACACTGCCCGAAAACCACTGCACTGCCCTAAACCCTGAAACACCAGCCCCAGCACGACCCCCTACACTGCCCGAACACCACTGCACTACCCTAAACCCTCAAACACCAGCCCCAGCACAACCCCCTACACTGCCCGAACACCACTGCACTGCCCTAAACCCTGAAACACCAGCCTCAGCAAGACCCCTACACTGCCCGAACACCACTGCACTGCCCTAAACCCTGAAACACCACCCCAGCAAGACCCCCTACACTGCCCGAACACCACTGCACTAAAGCCTGAAACACCACCCCCAGCAAGACCACCTACACTGGCCGAACACCACTGCACTGCCCTAAACCCTGAAACACCACCCCCTGCATGACCCCCTACACTGCCCGAACACCACTGCACTGCCCTAAACCCTGAAACACCACCCCTCAGCACGACACCCTACACTGCCCGAACACCACTGCACTGCCCTAAACCCTGAAACACCACCCCCAGCACGACCCCCTACACTGCCCGAACACCACTGCACTGCCCTAAACCCTGAAACACCACCCCCAGCACGACCCCCTACACTGCCCGAACACCACTGCACTGCCCTAAACCCTGAAACATCAACCCCAGCAAGACCCCCTACACTGCCTGTACACCACTGCCCTAAACCCTGAAACACCACCCCCTACACTGCACGAACACCACTGCACTGCTCCTAAACCCTGAAACACCACCTCCAGCAAAACCCCTACACTGCCTGAACACCATTGCTCTGCCCTAAACCCTGAAACACCACCCCTGCACCGCCCCCTACACTGCCCGAACACCACTGCACTGCCCTAAACCCTGAAACACCACCCCCAGCACGACCCCCTTTACTGCTCGAACACCACTGCACTGCCCCAAACCCTGAAACACCACCCCCAGCACGACCCCTACACTGCCCGAACACCACTGCCCTAAACCCTGAAACACCACCCCTGCACGACCCCCTACACTGCCCGAACACCACTGCAGTGCCCTAAACCCTAGAACACTACCCCCAGCACGACCCCCTACACTACCCGAACACCACTGCACTACCCTAAACCCTAAAATACTACCCCAGCACAACCCCCCACACTACCCGAACACGACTGCACTGCCCTAAACCCTCAAACACTCCCCCAGCACGACCCCCTATACTACCCAAACACCACTGCACTGCCCTAAACCCTAAAACACTCCCCCAGCACGACCCCTACACTACCCGAACACCACTGCACTGCCCTAAACCCTAAAACACTCCTCCCAGCATGACCCCCTACACTACCCAAACACCACTGCACTGCCCTAAACCCTAAAACACTATTCCCCGCATGACCCCCTACACTACCCAAACACCAATGCACTACCCTAATCCCTAAAACACTACCCCGCATGACCCCCTACACTACCCTAAACCCTAAAACACTACCCCCGCACGACTCCCTACACTACCCAAAGACCACTGCACTACCCTAAACCCTAAAACACGACCTCCTACACTACACAAACACCACTGCACTACCCTAAACCCTAAAACACTACCCCTACACTACACAAACACCACTGCACTACCCTAAACCCTAAAAACTACCCCCAGCACGAACCACTACACTACCCAAACACCACTGCACTACCCTAAACCCTAAAAACTACCCCCAGCAGTATCCCTACACTACCCAAACACCACTGCACTACCCTAAACCCTAAAACACTACCCCCAGCAGTACCCCCTACACTACCCAAACACCACTGCACTACCCTAAATCACTACCCCCAGCACGACCCCCTACACTACCCAAACACCACTGCACTACCCTAAACCCTAAAACACTACCCCCAGCACGACCCCCTACACTACCCAAACACCACTGCACTACCCTAAATCCTAAAACAATCCCCCCAGCACGACTCCCTACACTACCCAAACACTACTGCACTACCCTAAACCCTAAATCTACCCCCAGCATGACCCCCTAGACTACACAAACACCACTGCACTACCCTAAACCCTAAAACACTACCCCCAGCACGACCCTCTTCACTACCTAAACACAACTGCACAATTTGTTACAGGCGTTGCAACGCAGGCCTGTGGTGCTTACTGGAAGTACCTAGTGGGCTAGTTGGGCCCCAGGGACCCTCAGGATTCAAGGTGACCTAATCCCCCAACTTAAAACGCACCACGGGGCGCGTTTGCACAGTGGTGAAGGGAGGGGGCGGGGCCTCAGGTGACATGTGCGCAAACACGCCCTGTGGTGCGTTTTAAGTTGGGGAATTAATTCCCTTTGAATCCTGAGGGACCCTGGGGGCCAACTAGCCCACCAGGTACCTTCAGTAAGCACAACAGAGTTGCGTTGCAGAGAGGTGAAAAAGGTGCGTGGCCTCGGAACGCCTCTCTGCAACTCAGCTCTGTGGTCCTAACTGTAGGTACCTGGGGGCTAGTTGGGCCCCAGGGACCCTCAGAATTCAAGGGGACTTAATCCCGCATCTTAAAATGCGCCACGGGGTGCGTTTGCACACATGTCACCTCAGGCCCCCCCTCCCTTCACCACTGTGCAAACGCGCCCTGTAGCGCGTTTTAAGAGGTAGTTTTAATCCCCCTACCCTATTATGTACTAGGGACTTGCAGAGGAGGTCATGCTAATCACAGGGGTACCCCAACGCATAGTGTACCCTAGTGTATGTAGGTGTGTTCACTGTATTCTAAGTGTCTTTTAGCATAGCACTGGCTCTGGTTAGTCAGAGTCAGTTACCACCAGTACCCGTCTGAAAAAGTTGTGGGCACAGGATGATTTTGCAACAAGGCCTCTTTCTGCTCCTCTGTTGGTTCTTTCTGCACATCTTTTGCTTCTTTCTGTGCGTTTTTTCTTCTTTCTTCACATGTCCTACGTCTGTAGGCATAGTTAGAAACTAGCATTTAAAAAACCTTTGAAATTCACTTAAAAATCATAGGTTTCAGGCACGTTATAGTTAGAAATTAGCATTTAAAAACCTTTGAAATTCACTGAAAAACCATAGGTTTCAGACACGTTATAGTTAGAAATTAGCATTTAAAAACCTTTGAAATTCACTGAAAAACCATAGGTTTTAGGGACAGTTATAGTTAGTTGGACATTTCACTCGTACAAAACCATAGAAATTCCCCGTTATAGTTAGTTCAGCTAACTATAACTCGCGCCCCGCAATGCACTGCTGATGACGTCACATATTACATCACTCATGACATGGTCAGTGACATCACTGATGACATCACTGATGACATCTCAAATGACATCACTGATGACATCATCCATGTGATAATTTCATGCATCTTCTCACACCCTAATATAACTTTTGATACACCGACTCTAAATTACAGACTGCCATTCTCAAAACCATAGACACTCCAACACCAAAAACTACATACCCACTCACTGATTCTTAGGTCTACACACACATCCACTCACTCACCCGTACAGTCACTCATACTTAGTCACTCAGTACAGGACTATCATATGCACTCATACACCTATATAAACACTCACACACCGCCACTCATCCATAGAGGTACTCACACACCTAGTCAGTCATGCAAAAACGTAATCACACACCCATTTACTCACCTATACAGTTATACACACACCAGCTCACTTACTCATACAAATACTAGCACATTGTTATGCTCTTATACAATCACTGATACAAGTACACACTCATCCATACAGCCACTCTCACAATCACACACTCTCACTTATAGCCATTTATATACTCCAACACACATATATACTGCCTTTCACATATGTAGTTACTCACACATGTACCACTGAGATATACATTCAATCACTAACACACCCATACACACACTCACCCACCCATACAGTCCATCACAGATGCACTCTTGAAACCATGCACCCAGTGAATCACCAACTCACACATCTATGCACAGAGTCACACACATCCCACCCACACAAACACTCAGGCACCCATACAGATACTCAGACAATCAATCAATAACGCATGTAGACACTCATGTAGCTATTCAGAAAGCCATGCAGCCGCTTACAAACCAACAGACAGACGGATACAGACATTCACACAGTTTAGTCACTAACCCATGCATTCAGTAAGATACATTTAATCACTCACTTGTAGAGTCAGTCACTCACGTACTAAATCATCCATTCAGACACTTATACACCCACTCATTCTTCAATACGCCTTTCCCTATATATATTAAACATATTTAAACTTTACAGAAACACAGTCACTGGATGATGTCATCAGTGATGTCATCAGTGATGTCATTTGAGATGTCATCAGTGATGTCATCAGTGATGTCACTGACCATGTCATGAGTGATGTAATATGTGACGTCATCAGCAGTGCATTGTGAGGCGCGAGTTATAGTTAGCTGAACTAACTATAACGGGGGAATTTCTATGGTTTTGTACGAGTGAAATGTCCAACTAACTATAACTGTCCCTAAAACCTAAGGTTTTTTCAGTGAATTTCAAAGGTTTTTTAAATGCTAATTTCTAACTATAACGTGTCTGAAACCTATGGTTTTTTCAGTGAATATATATATACACACACACACATATATACACAATAAATTAAAAACTGTAACAAATAAACTGGAAATATTTTTAAAAACATACCAATTTAATTACACATAAATAAGTAAGCAATATGAAAGAAGACTTTTACTAAAAATATATTACATATTACAAACATTATTAATTAATTCGTTTTTTAAATACATAGAAACATAATAATAATAATAATAATAATATAATTTTAAACAATATATTCAAAACTATAAGATTCTATGAATAATACATTTACTATTCCCACTCCAGTCTGTGCAACAGTAGGGAACGCGTTGGACTCAGAAATGGTAAAATGTACTATTCCTAATCCAGTCACTGCAACAATAGGTAAAGCATTAGACTCAGGAGGGTTAAAATTTCCATTTCACACTCCAGTCAGTGCAACAGTAGAGAAAGAGTTGGACTCAGGAGGGATAGACCTTACTATTCCCACTCCAGTCGATGCAACAGTAGGGAAAGCATTGGACTCAGACGGGGTAAAATTTACTATTCCCACTCCAGTCTGTGCAACAGTAGGGAAAGTACTTCACTTCAAACACATACTTTATTTTAATACAAGTATTAATTTAATAAAATAATAAAACTATTAACTTAAAATTATACATATACATTAAAAGAAAATAAAAAAATAAAAATGAATATTATTATTTAAAATATTTTATATAAGAATAAAATGTATTTAATAATTATTTAATTACATTCCCACACTATAGTTCCACAAACCTAGCAATGGACATAATATATATAACTAAATAAAAAATTATAATAATTACACAGTTTACATACTTAATTAACAATTAATTAATTGATAATAATTCATTTATAATTAATCAATTAATATTTAATTAACTTCCCACCCTGTACCCCTATAAACCCAATAACCTGCACATACAATGTACATAAAAAATTATAATATTCACATAATGTACTTAATAATTAATTAATTAATTATCAAGAAGTTATAATTAATAATGTATTATTTAATAAACTTCCCACCCTATACTCCTACAAACCCAACAACCCGCACCTAAAATATAACTTACAAAATATTATTTATACAATTTACATACATAATAATCAAATAAATATGCAATAATAAAGAATATAAATTAATTATACTTAATTAGCTTCCCACTAAACTTTAAAAACAATGTTGCTTACCTTAAAAAATCGATATTTTTATCAATTATATTTTTGCACATGATATTTCTGTGTCACAATATTAACAATTCAATATTTCTGCAACTCGATATTTTTGACTCAATATTTTGTCCGAGTACCGGCTTCTCAGTGTATGGATGGTAGTCGCGATGGAGTGCATACCAAATGATATCAAATGATCTCTAGGATGGCAAGGATGCATCGCTAACTAAGTGGCATCTATTTTTTGATCACAAATTGAAGAGTAACTGGAAAGTGACGTGGCCACTATGACAGAGGGCTCTGAACACGTTAAATTGAGTAAAATCAAAGGACATCTGAACTTGATATCAAAATATCGACCACAAAAATATTGTAATACAAAAATATTGTGATCAAAAGATTGACGTGATAATGTTAAGTATATGTATTTATTTGTAATTAATATAATTCAAATGTTAAAATAAGTAATTTTTACATTTCTATATTAAATTTCTATCACAAAAAATAACAAAATATTAATTAATTAAAAAATGCATGCATTATACTAATTGTATTGTAATACCATTTATGTATCACTTACTACCCAGTAGTTGCAGTAGGTTTATGCTCCTCTGGAACTCAAGCTTAGTGGTTTGTTCAGTTATTATTGTTGATTAATGGGATTAGTCGAATACTCTTAAGAAAACCAATCCATGCATTTACTCCAACTTCTCTGTGTTAGGTTAAATGAGTAGGAGTGAAGTGTGATCTTTAGTTGGGGTAAAATGTGATGTCATGCCAATGGTTGATGGTATTAATACCTGAGCTATGGTGAGTAGGAAATGCCGGGTTGCCGGGGTATGTATTTTAAAGGAGACGTTGTGAGTTTTTTAAATAAGTTGTAGGTAGTATGCAGAAATTTAAATATAGGGATTGAGGCAAACATTTATATGACTAGGATTAGGCTGTGCTCAGAAGATGGAAACAAATGAGAAGTTCATCTTAAATAAAAGGAGAGGCAGCAATTTTAAGACAGGGTACATTTTCATGGAAATACAGAGGAGGCCTTTTGAGGTTGCATGCAATCCAAGGTTGCAAAACTGTAAAAAAATAACATTATTTGCACATGAGATAGTACGATATTAGGTACTTATGATAAGCACTACAGTCAGGTGAAAAGTCTATCCCCTGAAAGGCAACTGGTAAGGTTACCACTTTTGCAAGAACTGCTGATCAGTTCAAGGGCTGGAAATGCAAAGTAATGGCTAGATGCATGTATAGGAAAATATTGAGAGGTTTAGGCTTTGCTTAAAAGCAGCAATAACATTATGATCATAGCAACGTGGGAGAGTATATGGAGCAAATAATGCAAACATTAAAAAGGAGAGTCTGCAAATGCTGGAGCGGATATCTTCTGATGTTCATCCCAATGATTTTGCCTATAGTGTTAGTTATGAAAGCAAAGTTTGATCTGTTTTGAATGCTTCAGGTTGTGGCATGGCACAAGATGGGGGTGAGGATAGCTTCCCCAGACAGTTGAAGTACAACCTGGTGGGTAACTGTGGTTGGAGACCCAGACCCATGAATTGAGGAACATGTAGATTGGGCTACTTTTAGCAGTTTTATGTACCATGTGGACAAGGGTCTGCTGATTAGTTCTTCCTGAAAACTGCTACATGGTAGATGTTAGGAGTGATTGGCAGGTCTGTAGTTTCTGTTGAAGGTAAAGAAGTTTCTAAGCCAGGTGCGTTCCTCATCTGTCCCCAATTGCTGCTCCAGAAAGGTTAATGACAGCCAGATACAGCCAGATACGGGAGATTAATTGTGCCCATTTTTTTGTAGGCACTCCTGCTTAGGGGCAGACCCATTGGTACCTCCTGTGAGAAGCATCAGTCTACTCAATGGCAGGAATCCCAAGAAGGACACTTGGCAAATAACCAACCTAAACTGTTCTGCAGCATGATACATTGGATGCGCTTGCTTTGGTGCCATATCCAGTACTGTACTACATGCATCATGTTTTAACTTCTGCAAAACTTTGAGGATTCTAGCCCAGGTTAATTTGTGGCAACGAGCTCCCTTTCCTCCATTATATATTTCAAATTTGACTCTGTGAAAGCTTCCAACTAATATGTAGGTTTTTGTTCAACATCTTCTCTCATCATGCCACTTGATCCATTGCAGTAGTAAGCTGCGTACAGTGCTACTGTCCTGTTTCATGTCAGTTATACCACAGTGTATCTGTTGAATAATAAATATAAAATAAAATTAATTCTTAAATATAAGCATATTATTCATTTACATTAAAGATTAAACAGATCATAAAAATAGATATTATTCATTTAAAAAAATATATAAAAACGTTTTCTAAATGTATTTAAACAAGATAAAAAATATGTTTTGTAGACATGTAAAAAAATATTTTTTATACTAAAAAATAAAAATTGTACATAATTTAGAAATCAGAACACAAACGAAAAATTATTTTAAAAATGAAATAATTGAAAAATAAGTATACATTCAAATTAAATATGCTCAAAATATTTTAAAAACATATAGTAACCTAACTCCAGTACAAACCTTGATAAATATTGCTAACAAAATATCTAAATAGCAAATAAGCTTCTTCCTCTACGCCCAGGCATGATCCAACCAGTTGAGTCAGGATTCGTAGCTCCACTAGCTTAATCCCCGGCTCAACATTATTACAGCATTTGTTGAATGCCACTAAGGCATTTGATTCACAGGAATGGAGCAACTATCGAAGGCATGTGGATAAGTGAGACTTACCTAACTATTGGCTATTATATAATAACTTATTCTCATAGCCAACAGATTGACCTGATCTCTGCCCCAAACACAACGTCTAGAGATACCAGAGGGTTGTCTCTTATTCCCTGTTTAATTTACTATAGCTATAGAGTCTTTGGCAGCCATGCTTAGGCAAAAAACAATCTCTTTTGTTGCAGTTATAACAAGAAATTGCCCTCACCACACTTCTCTTCCTTCTGCTCGTACATGTTAAAGACATCCCTGCAGGATTTAGAAAACTCACTGGTATGTCACTTTTGAGTCTGCAACAGGAACAAGGTCTTGCCTAAGCCTTTACTCTCTGGGTAGGAGTGGGCAAGAAATCAAGGTTTAAGTAGAGATAGGTAGCTATCCACTGGAGATGCCCACCCTCACCCGATCAAATTTAATGACTGCTGCAAAACATGTTACAGTAATGAGCTACTAGAAATATCAAGTGAGATGCTCCCAATGACATCCAGATCCACAGATATATGGAGCCCATTGAGATTATACCTTCTACACCATGACCCAACAGAGACACCCTGTGGGCCTAGAACCAATGATACCAGCAACTAGACTACACCACAAAAATGCATCAGTCCATCACTTGCTGTAAACTCCTCTCACACTGACCTCCACTTTGAGAATAAAATAGTCATGGGTTGATCATCCACTCAATGTAATTTGGTGTGATGTATCACCCAGATAATGAAACCTGTTGAATGCTCTCTGCTATGATATACTGCTCTAATTGTGTAGTATGTATGTTGTAGTCCGTTCACTTTGTGTGCTCAGATGTGGTGCATATACAGTGTACTTTTTAATTGTTCTTCAATACATTTTGATTTAAAAAATACCTCCAATCCAAGATCGTTACAATATTAAACAAATCAAAAATACACTATTCTAACTATGGCCTGTTTATGATGGCGGTCGGACTTTTGTCTGACCGCCATCCTATCGGGGATGGGACCGCCCCTCTAGCTGGCATCGGTCCCGACATATGAATTTCAATGCTCAAAGGCCCACACTGCGCCCCCATCACAGGAACTGGAGCAAGATCACCGAGGAGCTCCTCAACTCTGCCCTCAACTGCGCTCCTCCCCCCACCACTACCGACGCCAACGCCATGGTTAACGCACTCCATAGATAGATCACCACCTGTGCAGACACTCTCGCCCCCCTCCGGACGTCTGACAGAAAACGCACCACGAAAGCAACCTGGTTCACCACAGACCTCCGAGAATCCAAGCGCATGTGCCAACGACTCGAGAAAGCCTGGAGGAACAGCAAAACACCGGAAGCACGCTCCGCCTACAAGACTGCCTTGACAGAACACCACCATCTCATCAGAACCACAAAGAAGAACTTCACCCAGAACAGAATACTCACCAACTCCCACAACTCCAAAGAGCTCTTCAGCATCATACAAGAATTCACCAAACCCCCCAGTGAATCCTCCGACATCCCCCTCCCCGGACCGCTGCAAAAAACTCGGCTTCTACTTCCATCTCAAGATCAGAAATCTCGACAGCAACTTTGATGAGCAGAGCCCAGACACCTACCCCACACCTTCAACCCACAATGCTACAAAGCATACCATCACCACCTGGACCCCGGTCACCACAGAATATGCCACTAAGACCATGAGAAGTATACTCTCAGGAGCACCTACTGACCCCTGCCCTCCCCATATCTTCCACAGAGCCGCCTCCACCATTGCACCCAAACTACCACTCACCATCAACTGCTCCTTCGAAACAGGCACTTTCCCCGACGACTGGAAATGCGCAGAGGTCAAGTCCCTACTCAAGAAGCCCACTGCAGACCCGACGGACCTCAAGAACTACCGACCCATCTTCTCCTCCCCTTCGCGGCAAAAGTCACTGAGAAGATCCACCGAACCACCGAACCAGCTCACTAACCTCATAGAAGCTAACGCTATCCTCGACTCTTCCCAATCCAGATTCTGCAGCAACCACAGCACCGAGACCGCCCTCCTAGCTGCCACGGGCGACATCCGTACCCTCCTGGACCAGGGCCACATGGCAGCCCTCATCCTATTTGACCTCTCAGCAGCCTTCAACACCGCCTCCCACCGCACAGTAACCACCAGACTCCACGACGCAGGCATCCGGGGAACCGCCCTGAACTGGATCCGCTCCTTCCTCACCGGCCAAACCCAAAGAATCAGACTCCCACCTTACCTATCACTTAAGAGTCTGCAACAGGGAGTAGGTCCCACTGAAGACTTTACTCTGTGTAAATATGGGTGAGCAATCAAGGGAGGTGTGTGAGAAGAATCTAAGCACAGTGCGATATACAATGATCAAAGTATGAAAGTGCTACCTAGTATGTGGGTCACAAAACACGTTTGATCATATATCATATATATTCAAAATGTTTACAATATAGACATTAACTAGAGAGTAGAAAGTGCACAAAACATAATACACAAACATAACAAAATATAAGGGATGAAGTATCCCCTGTCATACATTATATGAATATTACAAGTCAGTGAAGAGTTCCATAACCATATAAAGAAACAAGGCTTAAGGCTTAGGGACACATGCATCAAGCTTTTTTCCGTTGGCAAATGGGCTGATTCACAGAATTGGCCTGTTTGCAAATGGAAAAAGGCCTTTTCAGATGCATGTACCTTTTTCCATTCGCAATTTAGGTAATCGCAATTTTTTGCGATTACCTAAATTGTGAATGCATTTAGGGAATCGCAGTTTGCAAATCCCTATTTGCCAATGCATATAGCCTTGCCTAAATGCGAACTGTGCATTTAGGAAACGCTAATTACCATCAACTTCAAGTTTATGGTAATTAGTGCATGCTTTCAAAAATGCACAAAAATGCATTTTTCAAAGTGCGGTATAGCGATGTGTGTGCTTCACTTGTGCACACTTACCTTTTTTTGGGGGGTTGCTTCAGGGGGGCATTAGGCCCCCGGGCACCCTTGGATTTGCATTCACAATTTGCGATTACCAATTTGGTAATCGCAATTTGCGAATGCATTACCATGCATTCCTATGGGCCTGTAGGCCCATAGGAATGAATGGAGTCACATTAGCTAATAGCGATTCGCAATTTCCGAATCGCTGTTAGCTAATTTTAAGGAATCACAAAATGTATTGCAATTCTTACATGCATAGGCATTTGCGATTACCAAATAGCGATTCCTTAAAAATCGCTATTTGGTAATCGCAAATGAGGAGTTTGATGCATGTGCCCCTTAGTTTCTTATAAAAGTTATGGAACTCCAATGTGACTTGCAATATCCTTATCATGTATGCCATTTGGAATTTTTATCTATATAATACATGGTCACACCAACACCTTTCCCCACAAACCACTTAAAACCTTGGTGCATTGCTCTTTCATATGGAAGAGCAAGTATGGTTGCAAATATGAAGAAAAACAATAAAACATCTAGTGCAAAATTAAACACATCAAAAACCTGCTAGATATTTGTTGCAAACAGATATTAGAAACAGTTCAATGCAAGTAAGTTTTTAAAATAAAATTTCAAAAAGCTGCAGTAGCTCGGAATGTGTAAAAACATGCAGAAAGAGTCTAGCTCTTCTCTATCTGAGGAGTGCAAAAAAATAAAGAGATTTTCTCTGCTTGTCATTGTAAGCTATTAAAATAGAACAGAAGAAAGAAAAGCAATGTTCTGTTTTGTTGCTTTGAACAGCTGATTCAATTTTGCTCAGTGACCTGACCTTGGCTGCTGGCTCTGGCCGTAGGCATTGAGATGTCAGAACTCAACTGTAATAACTCATAATAGTCGAGTTCTGACTTCTTTTCTTTATAGATCAGTGACAGAGTGCCTCAATAGTCTCAGATTATAATGAAATTAGAGATGTGCATTCATACAGGGATTACAGAATCCCATGTATTCCATTGATATAATGAATCAGCAATCTAACACTAAGGGGACGATTACGATGCCGTTGGAAGCGGCGCCGACCCTCAGTCAGAGCCGTTCCTACGGCATCGTAATCTCCTGTTTGGATTCATTTCCGACCGACCCATTTGGATGGAGTTGGTCAGAAATGAATCCAAACAGGATTTCCAAAGGTTTACGACAGGCTCGGAGAGCCCATTTGCCCTTCTGACAACCTCCTGTAATCACAAGGGCGGCTCTTTCCGCCCGAGGGATTACAATGTTGGATTCTGACAGCCTTTCTGTGCCAGCCTTTCTGACACAGAAAGGCTGTGGGAAATCGACTTTGTGGGCCCCCAACAAGGCCCTCATGGTCGCAAGGCCTTCGGATGGCGGCCGAGGAGGCACCTATGGTGCCCCCCTGTTGATCCCTACACCCCGTGGCAGGCACCTTGGGGTGCCTGCCATGGGGTGCAGGGATGAACTGCTCCTCTTCACTTTACACTGAGAGCATGCATTTCGGTCAGAATGCATGCTCCCATTGTAAAGAATAGGAGTGCGACCTAACATTGTTCGTTGCATCCTAATTGCTGGGTTGGGACCGCCGACAGCAGGTCGGTCGGTCCCAGTACCCAAATGATGTTGGATGGCTCTAAGAATGGATATCTTATTTGGGGAACCAGTAATCACCAAAGAAATACATGACAGCAATAAAACTTCGACCTCTGGCATAATATTCTGTTTAATGTTTGCAAAACTTTAGATTTTCAAATGCTATAATGTTTGAAAAACTCGTCAGACACCAGGGATGGATATACAAAGAAAAATACCATTCTCAACGCATACATATATAGATGGTTCTGATACATCTAATTTCCGTAAACACCGAAATGTAAGGTCACAATTTCTACACCAAAGTCGGTTACTTTGAATGTCTACGGCAGTGATTAATGTTTGGAATATTAAAGGTTTGTGAGTATATAAACAGCATTATGCAAAATTAATATAATGGTGAACACAGTCCTAGTTTGTGTGTTCATTGTTTGACATTGTGGATATACAACAACCTATGGGGGATATTCTCAAGAACGCGTGTTAACTATAGCCAAAATCGCTTAACGCAACTTCTCACATCGCAGTCCATCGCGGGAAAATAACACTGTGTTAACGCAGCATTCACAACCCGGCGGCACCATGCGATAGCCTCACGATAAGGCAACAAATGCCTGAGTTAAAATCAATGCGACGCTGAAAAAATGCGAAACCCCAACGCGAAAAAAGTTGCGATGACCCCAATGGCGTTACAAAAATCAGCGAAAACCAGCGGCAGGCCTGCGATTCCCACGCGCCATGCGTGAGAATGCACTATAAAAGCAGAGAAAAAAAAGACAAATAAATGCAACTGCGTAGCACCATGGACGCACCCGGACCCAGTGCAGAGGACAACGCGAACCCCACAAGCCCCACATACGACCAGCCAGGAACCCCGGGGCCGGAGAAGGGCAAAGAGAAGAGGAAGACGGGGTTCAGTCCGCAGGAAAACCGGATCATCGTCACGGAGGTGACCGAACACTACCAACAACTGTATGTCACCTCCACTGTGTCATCGGCAACACAAACGGAAATATGGCAGTCCATCGTGAACAACGTGAAGGCAGTCGGAGTGTCGAGGTGGTCAATGGAGGAGGTCAAGAGGCGCAGGCATGACGTCAAAAGCCAAACCAAGCAGAAACTCGCTGCCAACCTGAAGGCAGCAACGACCACTGGAGGTGGGAGTCCTGCGCCACAGGAGGAGCTGGATGAGCTGGAGGAAATGGTGGCCACAGTCATCACTGCGGAGACAGTGCAAGGAGTTGGGGGTCCGGACACTGCCCGAAATGACCTGACCCAACAGCAACAGGGTGAGTAACCACCAGGGACTGGGAGGACGGGGGAGACGGGCACAATGGCACACATGCACAATCAAGAATAGCACAATGCACACCCACAATGACTGTGGAACCTGTCCCTGATGGCCTTGGCACACTGCAGCACACACAGAAACACCAAGTAGGCTCCCGTCCACCATGTGCACAAATGGCCCCCCTCACCAATTCCACAACCTACCCATGCACATGTGCTGAACCCAGCAAAGCAGCGGCTCTGTGAGCCACACTGACAATGCAAGTGACACTGCATGACCACTAGCATGGCTGCAGTCAAAATACATGACATGGTGCACACCACAACACTGAGGTGGCCCAGTGTGGATAACATCCCCAAAGGAGCAAGTCACACTCTGACACATCCACGTGCACATACAACCCCTGACGTCAACAACACATCTGCAGACAAACAATGCACAAGAGTACAAAATCCGTACAGGAGTACAAATGACCCAAGTCGCCAACATCTCAGCACCGTAAAAGCACACAAGTCAAAGGCACACCGCCTCAAAGGGATAAGGGGCCGCTAAATCAGAGCTGCAGGGGCGACTCTCCCACAATGCAGCACAGACACATAGCAATCACAGCACATCAACATTGACCACAATGTGGTAGAAAGTGCCACACGTACACCACAGAACAGAGGACACAACTGGTGCTGCACGTGCGTAGAAAATGGCCAATCACATCAGGCATAGCAGGAAACTGTCAGATGATAATGTACGAGTACAACCTCACATCCGCCATGTAGTCAGAATGTCCACTGTCCCCCATCAAATACCCAGCTCCTCCAAAACAGTCACAATGTACATTGTCATGCAGTCAGTATGTAAACATGTACAATGCATGCACATACATGGAACACACTGTTAACCTGCATCTCCCCTTCACATTGCAGAGGGACAATCAACACCTCCTGCAGAGCAGACCAGACATCTCTTCAGTGATGAGGAGGAGGAACCCCTGGCCATCTGCTCCGACACACTCCAACGGCTCGTGGACAGCCTCCGAAACCCCACCTCCAGGATCAGGGCAGCCCAGCTGCATCGAGGTGATACCACCCCCTGCACAGACGACACAGCAGGAAGCACCCACCACCACGGCTGGCTCCCAGCACCTCAGCGAAGAACACATGGCATTCCAACGCCGTGTGTCATACTGCCAGAGGGGGCTGGCTGAACAGGTGCGGGTGGGTTTCGACCTCATGGCAGCCAAACTAGATGCCATACGTGGGTGTCTCAGTCCCATCAGGGACCACTTACAGTCCCTAACGGACACCCACAGTCCGCTCCATGCCCTACAACAATCCTTGGCTGACCTCGCTGGATCCATTACTCAGATACAAGAACTGTCTAGGCAGAGAGGCTCCAGCAACGACAGCACAGAGTTGGCACAGATGCGGAGGACAATGGAGAACATGGAGCGGATGCAGGCAGGAAGGATGGCTGCCACGGCTGAACACCAGCGAGATGTAGCTGGGATCTACCATGCCCTGCAGATCCTCATCTTGCCATTGCTGCCACAGAGCCTGTCCCAGATGACTGCTGCAGGAACTTCGACATACACATCTCTGCCCCCTGATGTGTCAGTGGCACACAGTGATGCAGCCATACCACCTCTGCACCCTGATGAGTCAGTGGCACACAGTGATGCAGCCATACCACCTCCGCACCCTGATGAGTCCGTGGCACACAGTGATGCAGCCATAACACCACCACACACACCTGGCACACCTGACACAGAAGACGTATCAGAGGACGAAGATGTGGATGGTAATGACTCTGGGGCCGATTCCGATCTCGGTCGGTAGGGCTCCGAATCGGATTCGGCTTTACCGGATCCGATTCGGAGCCCTATTTCCCGACCGATCCGTATGCGCGTCCGGACGAGCGAGTACGATGCGAAATCGCCGACCGACTCGTCCGGGCGTCCCGACCGCTCCGACCGACTCGATCCCGGCTCTAACCGCACCGACCGACTCGCACGGACTCGACGCGCACCGCGCAATGGAGACGTTTCCCGGCCGGGTGAGTACGATGCGCGCCGCGAGCAGTCCGACCGAGCCGCACACTCCGGCTCAAAAGAGCTGTCGGAGCCGTACTTTGGGGGTCCGTGTCGGACCCCCCTGTACGCGTACCCACGCGAGTCGCACACAGGGGGGACCCATGGGTCCCCCCTACCTGTGCGTGTATGGGGCGAATCGCTTCGCCGCGTACACGCTGTAGGGGGCGCCCTTGTCCGCATCGCACCCATTGAGTCAATGGGAGCCCGCGTACGCGTTGTACGACCGGCTCCCATTGACTTCAATGGGAGTCCGACCGAATCGAGTCCGATGGCATACGTGCGCATCGTACTCATTCGGTCGGGCTGCACGGGTCCGATTCGGTCGGATATCTCTCCGGGTCCGGCTCGGTCGGAGAGATTTCCGGCCCAAATCAGAATCGGCCCCTCTGTGTCAAAAAGTAGGTTGTAGCATTCATCCCCCGCAATATGGCCTGTTTCTTCTTGGTACAGCCCTCTGCATCATGCCCTGGTACTACACCTTCCACTGTCATTCGAAACACTCTGCGACATCCACCTGGACCCCGACATGGACTGCCATATCTGCTCTGGTTACCAATGACACAGCAAACAGGCTGCGGACTCAACTCTTCCTCTACCGATTAACTTGTCATCCCCTAAAGGACTCTGTTTGGCCCTCCACTGGGCAACCATGTAATGTGGGGTGTGCATGGCCATGTACTGCTCCAGCTCCGACACTCCACAGGATGTGAATTAAACATTCCTAATCACACAGATGTGTCATGTCTATGTCCAATCAAGTATGACAGTATGGATGACTGTAGGGACATTGATTGCACAAAAAGGTACACCCTGGGAAATGACATCAATGCGCATGTTTGACCGTGACACACATGGCCAATTACATGACTGTGGAGGTGTGAACTAGCTGTGGCCTCATTGATCATGAACAACAATCTCGCAACCCCCAACGTAGCCCCACGTCCATGTATTAAATAGGGCTGTGTGTAAATATGTCAGAGTCGGTAGGAGGCCTAAAGTAGTGTCCCACATCACATGTGACAACAGAACATCTCTTCGCATACCTACACACACTCAACTGTGTGGACACAGCCTGGTTTGATGGAACACATTGGTCCACATGGCAAGAAGTTGGACACCATACTCACATTGCTGAAGACACGTAAGCGCGCAGGTCGACCACCAACTCTCCCAAACACAATGTCTGGCTCACAGAGGTGAAGCTGGCAATAGGGACTCACCCCTAAGTGAAATCCATCAGTCAGTCCCTCCCTGTGTACGTACACTGCTCATTGGGGCACACGATTTGGCATGCAAATCAACACTCATCACAGTTGAACACTAGTGAAGCTGCGTAGACTTTATTAGCATGTGCGTGTCAGTACGGGCAAGACAAGGGCCACAACATGCAGACCAATGCATCATACACTAACAGGCAGCCAAGGAACATGTAGAGGTGCAAGACATGGGGAGGCACAAATGAACACCAACCATGACGGATGCCGATGGTCTCAGCCCACCTTGCCTTGCTGAACGAGTCATGTGGTGTTTGGCGAATGCTCATTGCACCGTGTCAGGGGACACCACTCACAGCCCATGGGATCTGCATAGTCCTGGACCACCGGACAGCGCTGACTGCCTGCTCTGCTGACAGTGAGCAGGTGAAGGAGTCCAACAAGGTCACATGTAGTACTACATTGCCAGCGGTGTGTCAGGTTGAGGAAAGTTGCCAGGCGCCGCTGGCCACTCACCTTGCACAGGTGTGTGTCAACCCGCAGTCAAGCACGCACAAGCATTCTGAGTCCAGGCGAATGCAGACATGTCCACTGTCATGGTGGGATAGTCCATTTCCCCAAGATGCAAAAGGGTGTTGGGACCTGTGCCATGGGTTACAATCTTTTGTGGCTGCAGGAACGTAGTTACTCGTCCATGAAAGCGAGCGCAGGTTCATGGGCAATCAGTTCCAAGAGTACGTCGTTGTCGACTTCAACGAACACGGGGCCAATCCATTAGCTGGTCCGGACAGATGTGCTCCGTCCACGCCGTTTCACCAATCCGCAACACAGCCCAATAGGGGAGCGCTTCGATGTGGTCACTGCACACGAGGAATTGTGCGATCTCACATGCCCAACTGCCAGCACATACGCCCAATTCCAAGGCATCCCATGAACGGGTATCACGGTTACACTCCTGGTCGTGGTCCAACAGGGGCGCACACACATGTCATAATCCAGTTCAGCTACCGTTGTGTTGGATAGGCAGACATCCATGGGCCACTCGAATATGCATGATCGGCAGTGGAACCAGGGCTGGACGCAGGTGACGTACGCAAGATGGAAGCTCAGACGGTAACTGATGCTCAACACTGCCAGTGGCAGTGCCCCCAACAAATGCAGCATTCGGTAACGGTACAGTTCCACGTGACAGGGGTTGTGCATGTGCCCGGGATGTTCTGACATTGCGTTGTTCGCACTCGTAGAACCGGCACTCTTCTGACCTGCGGCTGTTATGTGGATGATATGCCACAGCTCGGAGCAATGAGTCGTATGAGTGTGCAAAATTTGTACGTATGGGTTGTCCTGTATGTAAGTGTCAAGGCCGTTCCATGCAGGAGTACCTCGGGCAAGGACTTCTGTGTGTGGGGTGTGGATACGTTGATCTTTCATTGGCGCCGTGTGTAGTGTGGGAGTCGTCTTCGTCTGCCATGGTATCTCTCTTAGGGGGTGCCTGCCGCTTGCGATTCCAAGGTCGGGGGTGCAGATGTCCTTCCGCCTTCTGTATTGAGACAAGGGGGCTTTCATCCCTAATGTTAGTCAGACTACTGCTTGTATCCTGGGTATGTGATGTGGCTATCGCGCTGCAATTGAGGCTAGGCCTTGGGCTTATGGTGCACCAAAAGCGATGAACACACACACCAGTTGCCATGTATGAGCCAAGACCCCGAGCGGCCTTGCACTCCATGTACAGTCCCTTCGTGCGCGGACGCCCTCCGGCTGCATGCAACATTGCATTGTCGATTGCGGGCCGTGTGGCACAGACACTACAACAGAGACACACACATCAGTTGGTTTCCTGTGCAGCCCAGATATGAACCACGCCCAGAGGCCAGAGATAATTGTTCACACCCCTGCGCTGGCCTGGCGTACGCTGACCCAGCCCACTCGGCGTACGTATAAATGGGACGACGACGATGCTACGTGTCCCAGTTCTTCCCCACTGCCTGAGGTAACATGGCTGCGTCCGCCTGGCCTACGACGAGGCTCAATCATGTAGGGTACATGACTTGCGTTGCACGGAGTCGGTGGCACCGGTTGCACTGCGGCCGGCACGGGCCTACTGCCACGGGACGGTGACTTACTGTGCACTGAGGTAGGGGCACCTAAAGTGCTCAGCGGGTGTGCAGCCTGCGATGATGATGTGTGCACTGATATGGTCTCTGCCATTGCTATATCAAGACCCAGAGTCAAGTGTGCACCTGGTGGACCGCAATGTAGGCCTGAGCCAGCGGGCAGCGCTGGCCTACCACCACGTGGCGTTGCCTCGCGTTTCACAGAGTTAGTGGCACCTAGAGAGCTGAGCGGGTGTGCAGCCTGTGATGATGACGTGTGCACTGATATGATCTCTGCCATTGCCGCTGCAGGGATGCGTGATGTGGAGGCTGCCAAGGTCGCGGGCCCTGGGCTCGGAGCTTGCACCGGGACGTGGTGTGCCCTCTTGGAGACACGCCGGTGTCGGAAGGTGAGCAGTGAGGCCTGGGTGCGCAGGGGCGGGCAATCCGTGCTGGGCGGCGGGAGGGTCTGGGGTGCATCGACCTGGGTGCGCAGGGGCGGCCATGCGATGTTGCCGTGTGCAATGATATGTACCCTGCCATCATTAGCTGTGGACTCTGTTTCAGATGAGGGACCTGGTGGCCTGCAGTGTGAACTGGCACGTGGTTGGAGACACACCGGTGGCAGCAGGTGAGCAGTGTGGCCTGGGTGCGCAGGGGCGGGCAATCCACGCTCGGCGGCGGGAGGGGCTGGGGTGCAGCTGCCTGGGTGCACAGTGTCGGCACTGTCTCTCTCTCCCTCTCTTTCTCTATCTTTCTCTCTCTTTATCTCTCTTTCTCTCTCCCTCTCTTTCTCTCTCTTTCTCTTTCTCTCTCTCTCTCTCTCTCTCCCTCTCTTTCTCTATTTTTCTCTCTCTCTCTTTCTCTCTCTCTCTCTCCCTCTCTTCCTTTCACTGTCTCTCTCTCTTCCTCTGTTACTCTCTCTCTCCTCCCTCTCTTCCTTTCGCTGTCTCTCTCTCTCTCTTCCTCTGTTTCTCTCTCTCTCTCCTTCTCCCTCTCTCCCCCTTTCTCTCTCTTTCGCTCTCTCCCTCTCTTTCTCTCTTTCTTGCTCTCTCCCTTTCTTTCTTTCTCTCTCTCTTTCTCTCTCTCTCTCTGTCCTTTGTTGTGCGCATGACACACCTTCTTATCTTCAATTTTGTCTTGCAGGCTGTGACTTACGGTTTTTCCGGAGAAGACCCGCCATGACTCTTCCAATTATTGATGTTGACTGGAATTTGAATAAATTGATTATTTTTGGAATTCTGCGATGTATGTATGTTTTTCCTTTTTCGAACCACACATGGATGTTGGTTGGTTGTACTTGTGCGACATCAGGCGAATTGTTGTGTTCATGAAATTGTGAGGTAGATGTGAGATATCTTTGTCTGGGGGGGTGCCCGGGGTAGGGCCACGGGGAGGGTCCTGGGGGGGGTGGCGGTGGGTGTTGGGGCTCCGAGCTGCATGGTCAGTAGCTCCATGGCATCTGTTGTTCTTCTGGTGTGGCTGTGGGCTGGGCTCCCTTTTGTGGTGCAGGTTGTCGTCCAACTTAACAACAGGTAGGAGCAGGTGTTAAATCCCTGCTGCTAACGCGCCTTACGGCCATACGGCCAATTTCTACGGATACGCCGTAATTGCAGCCTCACTAGAGACTACAAACAGCAATCCTCTGAACTAGCGAGATAAACTACGAGCAGGCGGGTACCCGGAGAAGATAATCAATACCACCAAGAAGAGGGCCAGTAACCAACAGAGGGACGTCCTCCTAGAGGACACCACACGGGACAACACCATGACACGTTTGACCTGCGTCACCACCTACAATGTGGCCTCAAATCAAGTAGCCAAGATACTTAACAAGAACTGGCACATAATAAACAGTGGCACCATGAAATGGGAATGCCCACTATTGGCATACAAAAAAGCGGGTAGCCTTCGAGACCGCCTGATCTCCACCAGACCACCTATACCCAGAACTCCAGCACCTAACACTGTACTTAATGCGTGGGGGTTCCCAGGCATTAAAGGTCACTACCCCTGCGGTGACTGCAGTGTCTGCCATCTTACAAAAGCAACTAAAAACTTGAGCCTGGAGACAGGAAAAACGTGGCAACAGCTTCACCACACTAACTGCAACTCCAATAATGTCATCTATCTGATCACCTGCACATGCGGCCTTCGTTATGTAGGCATGACGAGTCGCAACTTCAGAACCCGAATTGTGGAACATCGCAGCACCATACGTTGCAGAAAAAACATAAGTAAACTGACAGACCACTTCATCCAAGCAAACCACACCCCTAATGACCTAAACTGGACTGTAATAGAACATATCAACAGCCAGACCCTTTCAAATGACAGGATCCTGCTACTTAAGGAGCAACGTTGGATCTATCGCCTTTCCACGAACGTCACAGGGTTAAATGACAACATACCCTGGAATAGCCTGAATCCAACCTGAACCACAGCACCATGCGTAAAATCTTCCTGCCTTACAAAAAGGTTAACCTGGACATTACCTCAGTGTTAGCAACACTCCCTGTTTTCACTCCAAAACAGGCCACCCAAATAAAGCCATTACATAGCCTCCTTACTGTCAAGAGCTCCACTTGACCTAACAAAAGCAACATCTCTTTTCACACGACAGTGCGAATCCAAGTGTATGTCTACACTAGACTCTACGTTTCTTCCCCTTTGTGATATGTTCCCAATCAACACGAATCATTCTCAGATTTCTTTCAGGCCACAATTAGTAGGCACACTTGAAATGAGAATAACAACACCTGCTGCAATTAGCAGTACCTCCGGGTCTTTTATGAGTTAAACTTCAGTTCAGTTTATTTGATTTTTTCTGCACACACAAGCACTCGACACTCCCACAGGGGCGTGTCTTTTCTCTATGTCTACACTCCCACAGGGGCTTGTCTTTTCTCTATGCCTATTCTCTCCTGCAGACTCATCAGAAGACAGCCTAAACCAGCACCTGAAACCCATTGAACCAGCTACAGCGGTTCCCAATTAACCGAACTCGCTGACACCTGTTGGATCCAGCAGAGTATTTAAACCACCGCCCAGCTCCACTGATTCTACCACGGAGCTCCATGGCGGCTGAAGCAGGTACCGAGAAGGGTCCTAGACCTTGATGAAGTAAGTGGGAATATCCTAAGGGGGGCATGCTTTATAACTGCCTCTCCACCCCGCTGCTGGCATTTTCTCACAGCCAAGCATGCGGGTACATTTTAAATCGCTTTTGTCTCCTCTTTTAATTTTTGTCACATAGAGTGTGACTACAGGTCGGGCCCCCACATGGAACTCATGGGGCACTTTCCGGATATTGTCTGAGTAAGATATTTTGCTCTTTTCGCTTTTCGTTTTTAAGTTACACGATGCACCATGTTATGCGCATCTTGATTACCACCCGGTACTGCATAAATTACCAGGCGTCGATTATAACTAATTACGCCACACCCCGTCCTCACTGTGCCTTTCACCGCATAAGAGCATGGACACTCTGCTCCTGAAACAACTATACCAGTATGTTACATGTTTCTCTGTATGTTTGTTTGTCTTTTCCTTCCCCACAGGAAAGCGCCACTAGAGGAAATTCTCCTCTACCACATATCACACCTTAGCGCGTGTCACATATATGGTCTTCTAATAAACACGTTTTTAGACCACTCACATTGCACTACACATAGGTCCTGAAGAAAGCCATACCACTAAGAGAGCATGGCTGAAACATGTTGACCGACTATGATATTGGAGTTACCATAAGATCTCCTTGAATATCCGACTCTCGTTTTTATTAACTGCCAAGGGCCCACCCATTAAAATAGTCATTTTTTATCCCAGGGACCCTTAGGACAGCTTTTTTAACAAACTGCATTTACCAGAATGCTAAGGGGCGAACTGTGCTGGGAGGTCAGCAGTGTGCTCCCACCCCTTCCTGTTTAAAAAGGCTCCCTTGAGCCATTGAGCTGACGAGCTAGTGGAGATGCACCTGTGCGCCTGTGAGAGGTACTGAGACCTGTAAGAATTGTGGCAGCCTACTAAGCAACCCCAGATGAAAATCGTTTTTGATCTCTACTGATGACGGATAAAATCCAGAAACACATGTGTCTAGAGATGACAGCACTAATCTGCACCAACTTTGGTGGAACACTCCAGCAAAATACCAAGTAAGCATGCACTACAAACTGCATTTACCAGAATGCTAAGGGGCGAACTGTGCTGGGAGGTCAGCAGTGTGCACCCACCCCTTCCTGTTTAAAAAGGCTCCCTTGAGCCATTGAGCTGACGAGCTAGTGGAGATGCACCTGTGCGCCTGTGAGAGGTGAGACCTGTAAGAATTGTGGCAGCCTGCTCAGCAACCCCAGAAGAAAATCGTTTTTGATCTCTACTGATGACGGATAAAATCCAGAAACACATGTGTCTAGAGATGACAGCACTAATCTGCACCAACTTTGGTGGAACACTCCAGCAAAATACCAAGTAAGCATGCACTACAAACTGCATTTACCCGAATGCTAAGGGGCGAACTGTGCTGGGAGGTCAGCAGTGTGCTCCCACCCCTTCCTGTTCAACTATACCAGTATGTTACATGTTTCTCTGTATGTTTGTTTGTCTTTTCCTTCCCCACAGGAAAGCGTCACTAGAGGAAATTCTCCTCTACCACATATCACACCTTAGCGCGTGTGTCACATATATGGTCTTCTAATAAACACGTTTTTAGACCACTCACATTGCACTACACATAGGTCCTGAAGAAAGCCATACAACTAAGAGAGCATGGCTGAAACATGTTGACCGACTAGGATATTGGAGTTACCATAAGATCTCCTTAAATATCCGACTCTCGTTTTTATTAACTGCCAAGGGCCCACCCATTAAAATAGTCATTTTTTATCCCAGGGACCCTTAGAACAGCTTTTTTAACATTCACTCACTTCCTTTCACTGCACTCTCACGGCACAATACCAGCTCCGCTGTATCCAGGCGTCGTAGCACATCCCAAGGTGCACTCGGTGCCTTGGGTGGGGCCCGATGATGAAGCATGTCACCAACTAGGTTGGTGAGTGAGGGCCTTACTATAAACATAATGTGTTTCCTTTCCAAAACAAACATACGCTAGGAGCACTCACTCCAGAGTTAGTTCTCTTTGATAAAACATATATACCAGGGGACTTGAACTGGCTCCAGTATCTTTCCTCCCTCTCCTTTTGATATTTACTGCGATGAATTTATCACCACTTTGGCTGTGATAAAATGCCGCTAACTTGGCGATAAGTCCTTGAGAATATGCCCCTTAGTGTGTTGAGATGGACACATGCTAAAAACAGAGAGGCAGTAGGTCTCACAACAGAACACAAAATCTCTGACTCCAGTAAGCTAGCAAGTCAACCTGGTCTTGGACTGCCCCAAATTGCAGGTTGAAAAGATAGCAGCGAAGCAGGTGGAAATAACCATTATTAGTACAGGGAGATGTGGGCTTGGCAGGCAGAGTCACCAGCGTCTCAAATGCACATCAATGCAGCCAGGGGTACACACTGGTAGACATCGTCTGCCCACCCTTTCACAGGGTGAAACCTCACACGTATGTTTAGCAGGACTATCATGAGTACGTTTGAGCGCATTGCAATATTAAAGTTGTGCCAAAAAGTGACGCAACAGCAGTGTAAAAACTGGGCCTCAACTTTTTAAAACTCTGCCACAAAGAAGTTAGCAAAAAGAGAAATAAAGCTGTAAATCGTTTCTGATTAACTGGTTGCAGTTTGCATTTTAAAATATCCTATGGATTAAGGCACCTGCTGCAGAGTACTTTGTGTGCTCAGTAAAACTCAGAGAATAATGATAATGGCAAGATAACTTTGGGGGTTAACGCATTTGTTGGAGAGATCTGTGTTATGTCTAGTCCCAGTTGTGAATCAAAGTAGCATGAGGGTCAATTTGTCTCCTGTAAAGCACATCATGTAACATGCCGATGACACATTTTTATTTTATGTAGTTGGGTAAGTGGGTTACTGCTTTTAACACAAAGATCCTTTTGTTACTTAATGTTCATAAATTGTAATCCTTGTAATATAACACAGTGAGCTATGAAGGACAGGACTACTGCACCTTGTAACCCTCACTGTCTTATTTAACACATCCTGCACATTGATTTACACCAGTGCTTAGTTTGTAAAAAAATAAGTGCCAGGGCTCTCATCAGGAGGCCACTGCAACTTGCACCACACATTGCCCCAGCTGTGCTGCCAATGAATGTACCAACACAACTTCACACTCCTACAAGTCTGACGATTTGGACTATTTCAGGGCCCCAAAGCTATAAGAATGGCTTGGGTGGCAGGTAATAGTCATTTTTAAATTATACTGAATTAATAATTGACTGTTGTTGTGGTCATTTCTAAATTATAATTAAACAAAGAGATTCTACCACTTTCCAATATATCCTTCCTTGTGTTGAAAATCTATAATGAAGGTGGTGGGATAAATATGTGTCACCCAAGAAATTGTCATGGGAGACACTTTGGGGCCGATTCCGATCTCGGCCGGTAGGGCTCCGAATCGGATTCGGCTCTACCGGATCCGATTCGGAGCCCTGTTTCCCGACCGAATCGTACGTGCGTCCAGGCGAGCGAGTACGATGCGTGCGCTCGCGAAATCTCCGACCGACTCGTTCGCAGGACCCGACCGCTCCGACCGACTCGCACGGGGACGACTCGCACCACGCAATGGAGACGTTCCCCGGCCAAGTAAGTACGATGCGCATCGCGACCGCTCCGACCGACTCGCGCAGTCCGGCTCCAAGGAGCTGTCGGAGCCGCACTTTGGGGTCCGTGTCGGACCCCCTGGAAGCGTAGGCATGCGAGTCGCACACAGGGGGAGCCATGGGTCCCCCTACACGTGCATGTACGGTGCGACCCGCACCGACGCGAACACACTGTAGGGGCGCGCTTGTTCGCGTCGTGCCCATTGAGTCAATGGGAGCCCGTGTACGCGTCGTACGACTGGCTCCCATTGACTTCAATGGAGTCCGACCGAATCGAGTCCGATGGCATACGTGCGCATCGTACTCATTCGGTCGGACTGCCAGAGTCCGATTCGGTCAGAAATCTCTCCGGGTCCGGCTCGGTCGGAGAGATTTCCGGCCCGAATCGGAATCGGCCCCTATGTGTTTTTAAAATACCCCTCACACACTAAGAATCCCTTAGTGTCATGCTTCATCATGGGGGTCTTCCCGTCCCTCTACGGGGCGGGGCGTGCTGCTACCTACAGAGATGTGGGAGCACTTAATCAAGTGAAAAAAAAGGCTATGTGTAGTGCAGAGGTATGAGTGGTAGGGTCAGGAAAAATTAGTGGTGCAATGTTAAAAGTTGCCTGGCTAGTGGAAAAAATAAACTTTATTCACTTCCCTAGCTGGAAACGTTAAAAATGGGGAGATGTAGGGGGTCTACTATTATGAGTTACCTCCTACCCGGTCAACATGTTTCAAAAGCCATCCCCCTGGCTTTCTCTTCAGGACCATGCATGATCCCTACTTCACTCATATATTATTTACATGTAATATATGTGCCTAATTATGTACAGCCACAAAACATGCTCAATTTAAGTATGCTTAAATTGAGCATGTTTTGTGGCTGAACATAAACATAGCCTTTTTTTTCACTTGATTAAGTGTCTCCCATGATAACTTCTAGGGTTACACATAATTATCCCACCACCTTCATTATAGATTTTCAACACAAGGAAGGATTTATTGGAAAGTGGTAGAATCTCTTTGTTTAATTAAAGTCTGGATAGGAGGACGATTCTACTCTCACACCTCTTCACTCCCCCTTTTGATTTTTTTGCATTTCTAAATTAGCCAGACAGCTTCACCTTGTGGCAGACCGTCACAAGCTCCGGTGTTGACAGTTAATTGGCCACCGTCTCAAATTAAGCACTGATTTAAACACTTAATTGATTTATTGTCTATGTATAATGTGTATGTGTGACACAAAGCACTCTGACCCTGCATTGAGATGAGTAGCGCTATAAAAGTAATTAAACAAAATAGTGGTATTTAGATTGTTATTTGTGTATATACTGGGACTAACCAACACATCTGACATTCTTACAGTGCATGCTTGTTTCTTATATACAAGGACTGATCAAAAACATGACTCTATTGATCTCTTGTTTCCCCTCCATTTCATTTGCATATAGGTGTGAGACTCCAGAGATCTCTCAGTCAGGATCAGGAACAAAAGGAGGTCTGGTGGCCCCTTAAATTCCACCTTTGTTTTGGGCCCAGTTGGAATTTAAAACAACAATGCCTGTAGGTTGCTGCTTTGAAGAAAAGTAGACAATGTGTAGACGTTGCCGAATGTGTCCCGGAGTTCGAAAATTACACGGGGACATGTTCAGCATATTTTAGTGGGGCCCAACTTCTTGGCAGGGGGCATGGCGTCCACCCTGCAAAAAGAGTGAGTAGATACCGTCTACCCAAGTTCACCCTTGACATGTGCCCTGGGTGGTGCCCACAGAAGAATGCTTAACTTGTCCTGACAATAGGACACATTCAGAAGTGCCTGCACAGTGTCTGCTTTCTTTCAGAGCAGCAACGTACAGGCCGGGAGGGGGCTTATCAGACTACAGGTGAGCCCATAACAACGCCGAAGTTAAGGGGTCATCAGGCCTCCTTTTGTTGGGTATCCTAACTGGGAGCTATCAGGAGCCTCACAACTAAATGCAATGGAGGAGAAGCAAAGGCACACAGCTTATCACTTCACAGGTATTTAAGAGAGGCATGTTTTTGACTTTGTTCCGTCCTTGTATATAAGACATAAGCATGTACTGTAAGCATGTCAGATGTGCTGGTCTGTCAAAGTATTTACAAAAATAACAATTTAAATACCACTATTTTGCTTTATTTCTTTTATAGTGCTATAGTGCTACTCATCCCATTACAGGGTATCAGAGCACTTTACATCACATGTACACATTATACATTGATAATACATCATATGCATGTAAATCAATGTGTAGGATGTGTTACATACAACAGTGAAGGTAGGAGACACATGTCCTTCATATCTCATTGTGTTATATTAGAAAGATTACAATTCATGAACTGCAAGTAACAGAAGGATCTCAGTGTTAAAAGTAGTAACCCGTTTATATAAAATAAAACTCTGTCATCTGCGTGTTTTGCTTTGCAGGAGACACATTAACTTTCTGATTCAAAACTGGAATTAGACAAAACACAGATATCTCCAGCAAATATGTTAACCTCCAGAGTTATCTTACCATTATTATTATTCCCTGAGATTTAGTTGGCACACAAAGATCTCTGCAACAGGCGCCTTAACCCAAGATATTTTAAAATGCAGACTTTGCAACCAATTAAGTAGAACAGATTTACTGCCATGCTTCTTCATGTTGCAAATTTTTTTGTGGCAGGGCCTTAAATAATAAATGTAGGTTGCGTAACTTTTGGCACAACTCCAGTGCAAAATCTTATTTGTTAAATATTATAATGCATTCAGATGTACTCATGATAGACCAGCTAAACATATGTGTGAGGTCCTAAGATCTAGTGTTGCTTCTATTGATGTCACTTCCTGTGAGGTCATGGGTTGTGATGCCACTTCCTCTGATGCCACGTGCGATGCTATGCGCCGTGATGTCACAATGTGATGTCACCTGCCATGATGTCACTTGCATACTGCCTTACTTGGTTAGTCCCCCCACTTCTTTTTTTTAGGACTTGTGCCCTGGGTACAGCCTATTTCTCATGTATCTCTCCTCCATCGCTGTTGAAATGTTTGAGACTGAATAACGAGCCCCGTCCATGTCAAAGTATTGTTCTCAGGTTCAAAGTTTAAACAGAGGTTGAGGCACTTTGGGGCATATTAGCAAGGAAGTGGCGGAGAGAGGCGTTAGCCTTCTTGGCTTGACGCCTCTCTCCGCCACTTCGGAAACGCGAGGCTGCACCATATTTTCAAGGATATGGTGCAGCCTCGCGTTTCCCCCTGCGATGGCGCTAAGTTTTACAACTTAGCGCCAACGCAGGTACCCTTGCACCAGAGTGCAAGGGTGTCTGCGAGCAGGGAGGTTTTTTTATGTGCAGGAAGGTGTCCCTTCCTGCACATAAACAAACCTAAAATGCCAGTTTGTAACTTACGTGTGTGCTGCTTTATGCAGCACACATGTAAGTTACAAATAGCATTTTTAAAGGTTTGTTTATGTACAGGAAGGGACACCTTCCTCTACATAAACAAACCATAGCATTTTGCTTTTTCCATGTGTGCTGCACAAGGCAGCACACATGGAAAAAGCAAAAGGGAGAAATAAAGCATTTCTCCTCTTTTCGCATCTTAAGACCAGGATTTTCCTGGTCTTAAGTTCGGCGCTGCCACCTATTATCGCCACCGTTGATAATAGGTGGCAGCGTCGAATTCAATGGGTGTTGCGGTGGAACGCCCACCGCAACACCACTGCACGCCCCTTTCACGCTAAATTTAGCGTGAAAGGGGCACTATTATCAAGGCAGCGTTAAGCCACTTAACGTGGCTTTAAGCCGCGTTAAGTGGCTTAATGCTGCCTTGATAATAGGGAGCTGACCCTATCGCCACCACAACGTCACAACGTGGTGGCGATAGGGGCTTGATAATATGCCCCTTTGCCTTCTTGAAATCTTAATGACAGTTGTTAAGTGACTCTTTCCACACAGGGAAAACATAGCTTTATAGTCCCACTCCAAGAACCAAATTTCTTAAATACATGTCTACACCAGTGCTTAATTTGTAGAAAAATAAGTGCCAGGGCTCTCCTCAGGAGACCTCTGCAGCTTGCACCACCCATTGCCCCGGCCAGCGCTGCCAGTGACAGTACAAACACACGTATGGTTTGGTTTAATAGTTTATTTGTTGATTAGTTAAAATCATTACAATCAGCAAAATCCACATAAAAAAAAAAAAATCATAATCCATTCATATTTGTTTAACGGCTACAGTGTAAAATTATGTCCAAGCAAGTTCTACAAATAAACCTCAACATCATTCAATTAACAGCTTTGAAGGGCGATCAAAAAATAAAGTGCTTTGTGCTAGCAGCTGTGCTTTACTCAAAAAATACTTTGAACAATGTAAATAGCAGCAAAAAGAAACAACCATAGTAAAATACATTTGGGCTAACATTGGGAACAAAGTGCATTTGTGCCAGCAGACTCTAGCAACTATAATTTAAAATATACCAACACTACCCCAGAAATACTTTATATCAATATAAAAAAGCAACACAAGTACAATTGCGCTAACGTCCGAAATAAAGTGCATTTGTGCTAGCAAACCTTAGCAGCTATGATTTAAAATGTACCGTGCATAACCCTAAAAATACTTTATAACACTGTAAACTGCGGCACACAAATACAGACAAAATAAAATGCGTTTGAGCCAACCTCTATATTATAATATCCCCACTGTCATTGCGCTAACGTTCAAAATAAAGTGCATTTGTGCTAGCAAACCTTAACAGCTATGGTTTAAAATATACAGTGCATAACCTTAAAAATACTTTGTAACATTGTAAATGGCAGCAAACAAATACAGCCAAAATAAAATGTATTTGAACCAACCTCCATATTATAATATCCCCACTGTCATTAAACATTTATTCTCTATATAAATGTCTAATTAACTAAATCAGTGATAGTTCTCTTTAAAAATGATAATAAAAAACAACAATTACTTGATTTTCGTGTCATAATAATGGCCACCTCGAGTGTAAGTATTACTATATTAATAAGCAGAGTCGTCATAAGACAAAAGTTTCTTTTCAGCTATAAGGATAAACTTAACAAATCGGGAAACTAGACGGCCTGAGGCTCCATTGAGACATGTGATAATAGCATTTCTACAACTTCTTACCCCTAATTCATTAAAAATAGGTTTTAAAATAGATTTCCGCTCATCTAGCAATTTGGGGCATAAAGTTACTATGTGCACTAAGGTTTCCTCACAAGAACCACATAACCTACAAAGACTGGATGGCCACTTATTCTCCCATTTTGGAATTCCATCTTTTGTCGGGTATCTCCCAAACCGTAATAGCATAAATGTATTCTTAATTAAAATTTTTAAATGAAACCACAAATACGGTTGGGGTACCAATTTGCTAAAAGAGTTTGCAATTGACCATGAATGTTTTTTTTTCCTAAGTTCGTCCTTATCTATTATAGTTGATAATAAAATGATTGATTGATTTATTGTTTTTTTATAATCAACTTTGCTCCTAATTTCTTCTTCTAGATTTGGACATTCAAAATTACGTAAACACTCACTTAAGAATGTTTTCCAACTACTCGCATACTCACTTCTCATCATCTCATGCCAACACTGATTTGCAAGGGAACCCTCTTCAGCACGAGACAAAGACAATAGAGATTTTTAAAATGTGGATTGTCGTGCCAATGTTTGTCTTTTTCAGACCAAATTCTAATATTATATTGGCATGACCAATATATCTAGGAATCCTAAAAACTGATTTATAAGTTTTTATTTCAATATCTTCGAGGATTTTTGCATCTTTACCACGGAAGATAATTGAACCATAATCCAAGGAAGGTATCAGTTTTGCTTTCATGACCTTCAACAGGTGCTCGTGGTTTGGACATGATAACTTATCCCTCAATTTTCTAAAAGCAAATGATAATGATGTTCCCTTAGCCTCGAGGTTGCTAAAATGCTGCCTAAACGACATATTATCATCGAATGTGATTCCTAAATATTTATATGATTTGACACATTCAATAACCAAACCATTAATGTTCCATTCTTTCAATCCTACTTTAGTTTTCCCTATTGTCATTATTTTTGTCTTTTTAGTATTTATTATAAGTCCATTTTGGGAAACATATTGGTTGAAAGAATCAACCAATCTTCTTAGACCTATAACAGATTGGCTCAATAATATGGTATCGTCGGCGTATTGTAGATATTTAATCTCCTTACCTAAAATAGTCGGGGAATGGGCATTAACATGTTTTATATGGGTTGGGAGGTCGGACATAAAAAGATTAAAAAGACAAGGAGCCAAAACACAGCCTTGTTTCAGACCAGTATTGGTCTGAAGACGGCGAGTTGTATTTCTTCCATCGCCGACTTTAATCTGTACCCATGTATGAACATCACACTCCTTCAAGTGTGCCACTTCAGACTGTTCCAGGCCCCCAAAGCTGTAAGAATGGCTTGGATGGCCGGTATTAGTTATTTAATGTATATATTGTTTTAATAAACAATTGTTGTTGTGCTAATCTCTAAAAAACACAAACATAAGGCCCGGTGTTGGCAATTAAGTGCCGGTGCTGAGCACCAGAAACCACTGGCTCAAATTAAGCACTGGTTTACACAGTGCTTAATTTAAACTGGCCCGGAACAGTGGCACTGATTATTGGGGACATGTGCATATTTTTCATCACCAGACGTTTCCCGAGAGCAAGTGATTGAAAAAAAAACAACACGGGGGAGAAAGAGAAAGACGGAAGCATCTTCACAAATGGAAAAGGAAAGAACATGTAAGAGAGAGATTAATGGGCAGAGAGTGTCTGCCAGTGGTTTATAGAGGCCTGAGTTTGGATTCAGGACTAAGCAGCCGTGGTATTGGGCACACCGACATTTAACAGCACCAACTGGGCTTCTGAACAGCGCTTTGGGCACCCACATGCAATCTTCAACTAATTAAGCACTGTGTTTATGACTTAGAAATCCAGTTCGCTTCAGAATAACTGCATTCAGTACATGGGGACTCCCACACAGGTCAGCAGCTTTCTCAGGGATAAAAGGGCCAACTCCAAGGCACAATTTGCTGAAGTAAGAGAGGCACCTCCAGAGGGCAAAGAGAACTCAGTAGGGCCCCCTAGCACAAACAGTAGGGGACTATCCAAGCCAAGGAAATGCAATTATTCGCACCAATTATATCCTGAATGGGAATAATATGACCTATTATCTGGCTTTAGTTTGTGACCTATAAGACCACAGACATTTTCAGTTCATGAGTATTAAAAATGACACTTTACCTACCACAATATCTAAAATTCTTTAAACGTGCAGCCAATGTCAGCCTAATTCACTAACCACATATGTGAGAATGCATGCAAACATGGACTGCTTTGACTGTGATGGTCAAAGTGTAGCTTAGAAGAGGGCATGTTAAACCAAAGGTAAACAGGTTATAGTAATAGGCATTTAAGACATAGGCACAACTCAGGGCCTCATTACGATGTCGGTCGGTAAGCAATCTGACCGAGATCTTGTCGGAATCGTTTCTGACAGACTCGGGTTCGGCGAGTCCGATCGACCGATTACAATGTTTATGAACACCGTTCGATCGAACTCCCATTGACTTCAATGGGAGCCTGTGTTCTGACCGACAACATAGGCTCTCATTGAGAAAAGGGGTGGTTGCGGAAAACCTTACACCCTGTGGCGGGCACCCCATGGTGCCTGCCACACTGTGCATGGTTGTAAAGAGGGGTCCCACGGGTACCCTAACGGGCCCCAAGCGGAGGCCTCCTGGGTGAAGGGATGGCCTGCTTCGGGCCCCCAAAGTCAGTCTCTGACAGCTGTTCCGTGTTGGACAGACCGATTCAGAAAGGCTGTCCAAATCCGACATCATAATACGTCGTTCAGAAACGCGGTCCATAGAGATGTACAATTCGGCTTCGACCGAGTAGGAGTATCCGAATGGTGGTCGGAACAAGGTCGGACAGACCCAATGGTTAACTTCTATTGTAATCAGTCGGTTGGAAATGTTTCCGAGTCGGTCGGAAACATGGGTTCCAAAACAGGTTAGGAAAATCCGAATGTCGTTCGGTGCCTTTCTGACTAACATCGTAATCGGCCCCTATGTCTTCTTCAAAGTGTAATCTTTGTATTCAGTAGGGAAGGCCTTTTCATCTTTGTGGCCTAGAGCTGTCTCAAGAAATATTGGCACCATGCATGAAATACATTGTTGTGCCCACGGATGTCACCTATAATGCACCACATAATGCATAGAAACATTGGTGGGCATTAATATTCATGTATGCTCGTTTTATTGTGTTTATGAACATCTAATAAAAGTTGTTGAAATTTGACCACTATATCATTAAGTGATAATCCCATAGATGACCCAAAAGACATCCGTTTTTGATGTAGTATCAAAAGGAATTAATATAAATATTTTTTAGGAGGGAACACTGCAGTCCTTTGAACTCTATATGAGGTCTGTTTCTGTGCACACTCTGTGAACAGAGTCTCTTTTGGTACCACTTTTGCCAAATAAGGATTGTGGAAGACATACATTTAACACGATTTGGATAAGTAGGAAACATTGGGTTGTCTTCAAATTTTACTTGTTACCAGGGGGGATATTTACAATAAAATGTCACAGTGCGGTTACTCCAAAATTGGTAATGCCGCGTTCTGATATTTGTTAAATGGAGGGAGGTTCCGCATTTACAAAAATACAGTGTACCCCTGCATTTCCCCTAGTGCTGGTGCTAAAAAAGCTGCCTAGCGCCAGCGCAGGCACCCTTGCCAAGGGTGCCGGCGCTGCAGGGGCAAATGTTTATATGCAGGAAGGGACACCTTCCTGCACATAAACAATCGTGAAAGGCGATTTGTTGCTTCTATATGTGCAGCAGAATGCAGCACACATAGAAAGAGAAAAATACGAGGAGAAATTACTAATTTCTCCTCGTATCGCCATCCTAAGACCAGGTTTTACCCGATCTTAGTTTTTGGCGCTGCCCCATCCTTGTAAAGATGGGGCAGCATCAAAAAGCAATGGGTGTTTTGGCAGAAAGCCAACTGCAACACCCATTGCCCGCTTATGTTGTGGTAAGGGGCATATTTACAATGTGGCATTAAGCCTCATTAAGTGGCTTAATGCCACCTTGTAAATAGGGGGAAGAGAGCAATGCCACGGGAGCATCAGAAAAAGTGACACTCAAGTAGCGTTAGGGGCTTTTAAATATGCCCCTAGGTTTTCACAGTTGGCGATATAGATGGGCGATCACACCTTCTTCATCTTTACTTATACAAAACAAGCTTTGTGGATTTATGTCTGCATATGCCTGAAGTAGTAATTTGTATTAGAAGTTAAGAAAAATGTCTCATATAACTCCTGAGGCTCACTATAAAGGGAATCAGTATGAAAAATGAAGAAAGGATGAACAAACGTCTGTGATATCAGGATCTTAGCTATTGTAATTAAATTGCTAACATTACATTTTTATTTCAATATTTTTCTCTAAGTAGAGTATTTGTATAGAAAGTAGTCCTTCTGCAATAAAGTATCTTGTAAAGTACATACAACACATTTTAAATCACTGTACTCTTCAATTCCCCTGGGGCAAGCAAGTAATATCAACAATGTAAATAATGAATGGCTCCCAGAGCTGTGAGACGTCCAACATCTGAAACTATACATGCACTTGAAATAAACCCAGTGGTTCCTTCAGCGCTCTCCGTTAACTGGAAGATAAACATCTCTCCAGAGCAGCAACTCAAGTGGGCAGTAGTTCCCGCACTTAGAGCTCTTCCTGGCAGTTCCACGAACAGAGCTGTGACGTGCACCAGCAAACGCTGCAAGAAGCACTGGCATGTGCCAATGCTTAGACGGCCTTATATTTTCATTTCTAGCATATGGAAGTGTAACTATTAGTAATATTAATGAATAAGTGCTTGTGACACCTGATATGGACTTACTGCACCATCACTTACCCCTTTGCTGCAAATGATACTTAATTTAGCCTTCCGCATTGTTTTTAATGCATTTGCCATTATCAGTTGTATGACTATCTTTTAGCTGGGACTTAGAGACAGCTTTAGCTGTCTTGCCAGCTTCATATAATGAAAACATAATTTTAAAAAGTGGATAATTATATGGCTACATAGAGGGGCTTTGGGCTCGCCTGATGATGTGTTGTGGACACTATCAACACTTACACTGGGCTTTGGGTCAGCCCATTGCTTACCACTGGTTGGCTTTCCCGTAATTCTCATTTTCTTGCTTCCTGTTTGATGCAATCCTTAATATACTTGTGTTTGTCCCTCACCTGGAGCATAGCTTCTTTACCATCCGTTTGAATATGTGACTGAATACATCTCTTTTTCTTTCAGCATTGCATGGGGATGCATGTATTTTCTTTATTTATTCCTTGTATGGTGCTTCCTTCTCAAATCCCCACCCCTGAACTGTCTATGCTGCTTTCCCACCCCTCCCCCTCAATTTTTTATCCCATTTCCCCAAGTTTCTCATTGCTTTCCTGCCCATTTCTGTTCCCCCTTCTCCCTGCTCCCGCACTCTGGGGCATATTAGCAAGACCGGCGATCAAATTATCGCCGTTTTAGCTGCAGGAAACTGCCGCTAAAACGGCGATAATGGGCTTGATAATATGCCCCTCTGTTCTCTCCCCCTCTCCCGTTGCAATGTTATTATGAGAGCCTGGCAGAAACGACTTGCTACTGTGCCACCTCTTTCTCTTTTATTTGCTTTCTTTCATATTTTTTCACTTATTGTTCCAAGATTGACGTCTGCTATCTTGGAAGAGTAAATGAAAATTTAGCAAAAGGTCAAAACCCCATGCCAAAATGATAATGTATAAGGACACCAAAGTAACATAGCATAATATCACCGTTGGGAGAATCGCAAGACCAACATTTGGTTGACTTGTCCGTAGAACACTTAGCACAAGTAAGTGGAGTAATGTAAAGTCTATGAGAAATAAAAATAATGTTTGAGTTGTGCTAGCTGACCTGGAAAGTTCATAAATTCAGAGCCATATTTTCTTCCAAAATGTAATATTCCAATCAATACCCAAATAACGTTCCCAGAGGAGGTTCAGCCTTGGGCTTGGTTTGTGTGGGATTCAGAGGTAAAAGAAATGTATAAATGACGGAAGCCTTTGGATAACAAGGTACAAGTCTAGACATATCCAAATTAAAAGCTATGGAGGACAAATTATCCTGTAAAGTGAAAAAAACATTTAGGATAGTATTAACAAGCAATGAAAAACGTGCATGAAAGGAGTGAAGACAGTGAAATGTGTGTGAGAAATTAGGAAAAGAAATAGGTGCATCCCCTTCAAACAATTGTGATATCCACATAATGCCTTTGCCTTTCGATGATTTCCAGATGATAGGTCTAGTGTGCATTTTGACAAGTTTATTCTACCATATAGGCATGACCAAGAACGTAGTCCGGAAGAGAATAACAGAAGGATTTATGGACCAAAGCAAAGAACAAGTGTTTCTAAAAAGGGGACAGGAAGTAGGAGAGGATTTAGAAGAGAAAGATCGAATCTCCTGTGGGTAAAAGGCTGAAGTAATTTCTTATCGATATCTAACCAAAAAGAACAGAAGGAAGAACTAGACTCCGAAATCCAAAGTGCAGCTTGACGCAATCCAAAAGCTTTTTGATATCGACTAAAATCTGGGAAATTGACCATTCTTTCTAGTTTAGATTTCTTAAGTGAAGAAGAGAGATCCTAGCTTTTTATTTAGCCATAAAAACTTGGAGAGTATAGGATCTATCTTTTTAAAAGTATGTTTGAAAACACTCACCGGTATCATGGAAGTAATGTATAATAAGAGTGAAGAAAGCATAATTTTAATGGAGTCTAAACTTCCCCACCTGGACAAAAATAATGGATTACATGATGAAATTAAATTTTTAATATGAGTAATGCATTCCTTATAGTTGAAACCAGATCCCTAAATATTTTATTCTAGAAGGTGACCATTGTAAAGAAGAGGTCCTAAAGGACTGGTTAGTTGTGTATTTTTTATTATTATTTATTGCATTTTCCATCAAACATACAAGCGGAAAGAGAGAACAATGGAAAGACATTTAGAAGGATGTAAGGGTCATATCATAATACATATAGATACAATCGTCTGTTGGTTATACATTGACCCAGGATTTAGAATATGACACATACTGTAAAGCGTATCTATAAGTTAGCATTGATTCTACTTGATCGAACACAATACATCATCCCTTAGAGATTATGTCTACCAATGCATGTGTCTCTGAGCAGTGTGGGGGGCTAGACCTGCCCCTTTCCCATCTCGTCTTATAAGACAGCTCACTCCCCAGTGTGTATGCACAGAGGTATACGGCCATACATAACATTAATCAGTATTTTCTTTTAGGCACCCCATTAGTGGCTCCCAAATGTCTCTAGGGCAGGATGATGTCGGCAGGAGGTCAGCATAGGTCGTGAGTTGATCTCTACATTATATGAAGTCAGAGAGCCATTGCTTGAACTTGGGAGCGCGCCCCCTACCCCACCTGCATGCCAGTCTGCGTTTAGCCAACAGTAAACCTAATGCCACAAATTTCCTGCAGGATTGCTGTATATTGGCTGTGTACCCCAGGAGTGCCAACAGTGGGGTGAATGGGATAGCAATGCCAACCATTTTAGATAGCGCTTCCAGCACCTCTCCCCAGTATTTGCAAATCGCCTGGCAGTGCCATGAGAGGTGCAAGAAATCCGCCCCCTCCCGCCAGCATCTCAAGCAGCGATCGTCCTCCCTTAGTTTCAATTTGTGCAGCTTTGTAGGGGTATAGTAGGTTCTATTCAAAAACTTGAAATAGATTATGCGCAATCGACTGCTTGCAGTGATGGCTTCTGTTTGCGAGCAGCAGTAGGCCCATTGCTCATCAGTAAGTGGTTCCCCCAGGTCAATATCCCATTCTTCTCTGACGCTGTGCGTCGTCTGTAGCCTCTCAGTCAGCGCTGTTCAGCAGATGTGGGAAACAGCATGTGCCAGCCCCAACATCTTCAATGCCGAGTGGAGGACCTCCAGCGTGGGCGGTTCTGTTGGGAAGCCAGGGACATTGGCCATAATCTTATGTTTGAGCCTTATATATAGAAACACTTCCAAGGGAGTAGTCCTTTCCCCCACTAGTAATTCCTGCTGGTTTTTGAATTCCCCATCATAGTATAGGTCCCCCCACACAGTGAGGTTTCACTTCCGAAACATTTCCCGGCATGCAGCTTCCTGAATGACCGGCACAACATGTAAGTACGAGATTGGAGCAGTGGGGAGTATTGCACCGATTTTCCTATTATTTTGGACAGTCACTTCCATGCGAGGTTGGTGCAGCTGACGGTATAGTGAGCGACCCCCTCACCAGGAACTGTGGTGCCCAGGAAGAAGTTTAGAGGCATGGGCCACATGTACCCCTGCTCAATAGCCAGGTGTGGCATAAAAGGGGGGGGGGAATGAAGCCAATAGGTAGCGTAATGGGCCTGCGCGCTAAAAAAATACAGTTCCATATCCGGGGCCTCAAAACCCCCTTTAGAGAATGGCTGTGTCAGGACCTTCCAACCCACTCTGGGTTGCTTTCCACCCGATGTGAGTTTAATAAGCAAGGATCAAAGAAATTGAAAAAGGGACGGCCTGGATTATAGGGAATGTTGACGAACAAATATGGAAGTTTGGGTAAGATGCTCATCTTCATTAACGCCACCCTTCCAGCCAGGGAGAGTGGCAACGTGACCCATCTATCTATCCATGAACAAATAGTCTCAATCGCTGTGCCATAGTTAGCTCGGAGGGTTGTTTCTCTATCTCTGGTGATGACCACACCCAGGTATTTTATTTCCTGGTCGCACCAACTCAGCGGGAAATCAGGGGTAGATTGTACAGTATTGGGAGTGAGTGGAAATATCTGGGATTTATTAAAATTAAGCCTTATACCCGAAATGTTACCAAATCTTATAAATTCCTGAAGAATCGGGTTGAGGCTGATGCTTGGGTCGCGTAGATATAGAGTGATATCGTCAGCGTATAACGATATCAGTATCTGACGAGAGGGATATTGAACAGCATATTCCTTGTGGTGTTGTCTGATTTTGGCAGCTAAGGGTTCGATGGCCAAAGCAAAAAGCAGCGAGGACAGCGGGCATCCCTGCCACTTGCCCCTCGTAATGTTGATCGGTTCTGAGTATAGCCCATTAACCTGAACTATTGCCTCAGGCTCAGTATACAATAGCCTTATCCACCCCAGGAAAGGCTGGTGGAGACCCATCCTGCTCAATATGGCAAACATGTATCCCCACTCAAGGGAATCAAACTCTTTTGTAGCATCTAAGAAGATTCCCGCTGCCGAGATACCCGGGTTGATGTCATGTAGTAGTGCAAATGTGGTCCTTAAATTATGTGAAGTAGCCTTCCCTGGCACGAAGCCCACCTTGTCCGGAAGTACAAATCCGTCGATTAGTAATGATAGCCTATTAGCAATGACCTTGGCCAGGATTTTGGCTTTGCAGTTAATTAACCATTATAGCCTATAGGCATCGCAGTTGGCGGCTTCTTTACCCGGTTTGAGTAGCGATATAATCATGGCCTGGCACATCGACAAGGGGAGAACGCCTAACTCCCTAGCCTCCTCAAGAACTTGTTTAAGTATAGGGGCCAGCTGCTCGATGTAGCATTTATAAAAATCTACAAGCAGCCCGTCAGGCCCTGGGGCCCTACCCGAACGCAGACCCATTATTGCCGCACGTATCTCATCTTCTTCAAACTCAGCAGATAAAAATTCTCTACAAGAGTCACTTATCCAGCCCAGCGCGGTGTCCTCAAAATAAGATGCTACATCTGGTGTGCCATTCTCCCTAGAGTGATAAAGTGTCTCATAGTAGTTAGAAAATACTTCAAGGATCTTTTTAGAGTCGGTGTGTCTATTTCCCCCATCGTCAAGTACCTCCAGTACCTGGTTAACAAATCTAGGGGCCCTGATAGCCTCCGTGAGAGTCCTGCCTGGACGTTCTCCCTCCCCATAAGCTCGAGCCACATGGTATTTCGAACGGAATTTGGACTCTCTCTCTGCTTCGTTTGCATATTCTGTGAGGAGCTTCTTGAGCCTTGCATTAAAAAGCCAATCAGGGGAGGATGCAATTGCCTCTTCTCTCCTTTTTATATCCGTCTCTATTTTGTGTAGAGTACCTCGTATAGATTTGAGAATCCCCCGCTCTTGGCCATACACAGTCCCCTCATCGTAACTTTAAAACTCTCCCACACACTTGCCAGCGTCGCAATGCTGTCAATCTTGCATGGAAAAAATGTAATGATCTCCTGGCGTATCTCCTCGCAGAAAGCTGTGTCCAGCAAGGCTGTGGGCAGGAGCCTCCATGACCTAAAAGGGGAAGTAATACCTGGTGGGGAGAGTTTCAAGAGAACGGGGGAGTGATCAGAGAGGGTCCGTGCAAGATGCGACACCTCCCTGAGCCACGTGTTTAGTCCTGCCGAAAGCAGCCAAAAATCCAGCCTTGACCAGCTGGGTTGCACACTGGAGACAAAAGTACCCTCCCTGTGGTCAGGATGAAAAACCCTCCATGCATCAAATATTTGGTGATCGACCATAATATCTGAAGGTGTTTAGTCGCCTGGGGATGTAAATGTATATGTAAAGGGGAACGATCCATCCTGGGGTCCAGTGTCAAATTGAAGTCACCACCCCATATAATAAACGTGGATCCTATTTCTAAGATGCGCCCCCAGAGAATGACAAAGAAACCCAGATCATCAATGTTGGGTGCAGAGAAACATACTAATGTGACTGTGTGACCTGCAAGTCTACCCAACATAATACTGTACCTGCCTTGAGTGTCCTGTAGTTGACCTAATGGATAGTAGTCCACTCCTGATTTAACAAGTAAAGCAGTGCCCTGAGCATCTGTGGAGAAAGAAGAGAAGCAGCTATGCGCCGCTCATTTTCTACCAAAGGCAAACGGCACTCGCGGGTTGAGATGTGTCTCCTGTATCATAGCCATTTGGACCTGGTGCTGATCCAGATATCCCAGGACCAGCCTACGCTTGCGTGGGTCACCAAGCCTGCACACGTTCCATGTCAGACAGTGGATTATGGGAGCCTTATCTGGACCTTTAGTGGCCTTCATGATTTGAGAGTTACAATGGGGACGAGAATGCATTAAAATCCATAATGTGTTATAGCTAGATATAGAAATCAAGCATGTTCAGTCATATATATGAGGGTGGGCGGAATTTGCGTAGTCGCGTTATGCAAAATTCCGCGAAACGGTAAAAAATCTCCGCGAGCACGCAGAATTCCGCGAGCACGCGGAATTGCTTGTTCCGCCCGTTTGCGATGCGTTTTTCCTGTTCGGGGTCGCTGTTTGCGTGCTCGGGGGGAAATGTCTCGCGAACTTGCCCATGCGGTCGCCAATTGGCGCGGCCATCTTGTTTCACTTGTCCCACCCGATGCGTGTTTCCTGTTCGCGAATGCAGATGTCCGATGGCGCGTCCGAATGACGTGTTCGCGATCGCACACTCTCGAAGGATAGCGCAAACGGATAGGAAAACTCGTCGGCGAACGCAGGGATTCCGGTAAGTCGCTACCGCGCGCACAAACACGCATTTTGAAAGCGCGAACAAGGACAAAATTCCGCTACGCCGCGGATCGCGGAATTTTCGGCAATTCCGCGTTCTCCGCGGAACGTGGAATTTCCAACATTTCGCACATTCCGCGAGCGGAACGGAATTTACCGCCCAGGCCTAGTCATATACATTCAGTACTATGCAGTGCAATACCTCTTCGCTAAATACAAGTAACCTTAACCCACCCACCACCCACACCTGCAACACAACCGCACAGGTGAATGCATACCCACCCTTCCCAACAGTGTTTAGTCTGAATAGGACACCCAACAAAATACAAAATATCACTAAAGATGACATATTATCGAAAAACAACATCAAACATGGGGGACATTCCCATTGGGGATGTACGCCAGTGGGACCGTCAGCGCATCTCGCAGTAACAAGGGAGCCGGAAGATCGTTATTGTAAGGCAGGCTTAGCTTATCAATTGGTAATTATGCCTGGCATAACATCATATATATACATAGGGACATATATGTCCAGCATCAATGTGCATCGTCGTGCAGTTCAACAGCACACACTGTCTTACCAGTTTCACAAATATTTATAGCATGAGTACATTTTACCCTCATTCTTCGTCCAGAATCGGAGATGATCTTTCAGAGCCTCGGCTCCCGTCTCGAGGCGTGGGCAAGCGCCGCAGGGCAGTTTTCAGAAAGTCTTGGACTTGCTGTGGGTTGTTGAATACATGTGATTTGCCACGATGAAGGACCCGTAACCTGGCAGGATAGAGCATGGAGTATTGTATACTGGCCAGTTGAAGCTTTTTCTTGATCGGAAGGAATTTTTTCCGTGCCTCCTGCACTGCCAGGGTGAAGTCAGGATAGATCGAAATTCTGTTTCCATCATACGCCAGGTCCTGTTTTTCCCTGGCTAGTATCGCGGTCTTTGTAATTAAGTAAACGTGCCAGGATGGGGCCCTCGGCGGTGGTTTCGGCAACAAAGAGCTGTGAGCTCTCTCAACTACCAGGACCTTGGAAAAGGCCTCAGCACCAAAGAGGTCCAGCAACAGTTTTTCAATGTAGTCCTCCATGCGCCAAGTGGCGGTGAACTCCGAAATCCCCACTAAACACAGATTGTTCCTGCGCGACCGCGCTTCTAAGTCCTAATTTTTAGAGGTGATGGCTTTCAGCAGCTTCTCCATACCTAGGACTTTTTCACTGCTGGCCGTAGAGCAGTCTTTAATTGCAGAAATACGCTGTTCAGTTTCCGAAATGCGGCCGTCATGCTTTTCTAGTTATTGCGTAGTGAAATCCATGCGCATATTCATTGCGTCCATTTTGGATTCAATTGACGTGAGGCTTTGTCGCATGGTCAGTAACAGTGACTTGATGTCAGAGTCTTGTGATGAGGTGGAGGCAGGGGCTCCTTCCTCCCTCTGCGATGCCATGTCCTCTGGGTCTTCCGAGGCGTTTTTCCGGGCAGAAAACTGCAGCTTGGACTGCTTGCCCTCTGTGCAGCCCATGGTGTAACTGTCTACGCGGTGGAAGCAGCTCTTAAGGCCCTGTAGCAAGGGTAGATCACAGATACAGTATGTTTTGTATGGCGTGGGACCAGCAGTCTCGGTTAGAGTGGCTTGCTTCCTTTACCAGTGTATTAGTGCTTGGTCTAAGGTGTTCAAACGCAGGTTATATTCGCCAGATCTTGTCCGCATGAAGCTTGTAGCCCATTAGTTGTGGGGTCACCAGCTGCAGTTCGGTTGTACACTCCGCTTCCTCTCACAGCGCAGCAGCGGGACCCAGCCCAGACAGCACCCGACAAACACAGCACCAGGCAATACTAGCGCATGCCGACCGCCAATAGAGCAGACCGCAGCCGTGTCATCGCCAGTCCCGTCAGGATGCAGACATCAGGTAGGGCAGGACGCATGCACAGGTCTCCATACTCCGTATGCATGGAGCAGGCCTAGAGCATGTATCACCAAGCACATCACCAGCAGCGTATTTATTTAAGTGCCCAGAAATAGTCTGGCCTCCTCCTCCTCAATAAAACAGCTCGCAGCCACAATACATGATATTTCGGGGCACCAGAGCAGGCAAGAGGCCCCCCACAGCGAGTTCTCCCAGCATAGCCTCAGCGTCAATGGCCTGCGCCTCACCTTGTTTCGGCTCTATGCCGGTATAGCAGCTCACTTCCTCGTGCTTGAGTCACTCATCATTTATGGTATTTCAACTGGCCTCACATGAATGCATGGCAGAGGCCTCAGTAGTGCTACTCCGACCTCAGGCGGGTCCTGCCTCACACAGTCCGGCTCGCCCGGCAGCCACTCACCAGCCTCAGCACCGCCTGTATCGTGTGGCACCCCCTCTCTGCAACCAGCGGGGGCCGCGCACCTTAACAAGGCAGCACAGGCAGGAGCAGGCCGCCAAGCGTGGGCGGACAAATCCTTCGGCCCACTGGCTCTAGGCGGTGCAGGCTCCTGACCTCCGGCAGCCCGCAGGAGCGCGTTGGGCAGTCCGATGGGGCGTCAGGCCCCGCCACTTGTCCACCGCTCCCGGCAGGAACTCAAGGCCTGGCCGCGCATCAGCAGGCTCCCTAAGCCGCCGCACACCGCCCTCAGCTCCGCCGACAAGGCGTGACCCCCTCTCACCTCTCCTTCAGGGGATCACGTGCCGCCGCAGACTGAGGAGACATCGATGCTGGAGGCAGAGCTCCCACTCCAGCGGTAATGGCTTGTGTTGTAGTAGAGTTTCTCAGGCCGCCATCTTGCGCCGCAGTTCAGGCCTCCGCAAAATGTGCGCGTTTCTTCCACCAAGTAGGCCGCTCGCTCTTCAATTCAGGGCTTGTCCGAGTGCTGGTTAAATCCCACTACAAAATCTTCAATTGTTAGATGTTTTTATTGCCTCTTAATGCAGGATGATGTCGGATGTTGCTCCCAGGCTAACGGAACCTCCCTAGGGTGAGGCCATCTTGTCCGCTGGCCCTCTAGCGCCCCAGTTGTATATTTATTAAAGGGAAGTAATGCAGTGTTATCCATTTTTACTCTATATCATGAAACCTCAGAGAAGGAAGTGATTTCTGCAAGTAAAGCAGGAAAAAATACCTCAGGATGAGAGATAAAAAGAAGAACGTAATCAGTAAAGCTGCTAATGTTGAGGATTGGTCACAATATGAAAAACCTGATATGGATGAGTTCTGTCTAATATGAGATAGGAAAAGTACAAGTCCCAAAACAAACAATAATGGGGAAAGAGGACATCCTTACTGAACTCCACAATGAAGAGGAAACTGTGAGGAGATCATACCATTAACTAACACTGAAGCTTTAGGGGAATGATACAAGAGCAAAACTAGGGCAATGAATTTATCCTATCAAAAGCCTTTTCAGCATCAATAGTTATTTCTGCTAGTGGGTATTGAAGAAGAGGAGCTTTGCTTAAAACATTCAAAAATAAATGGGTATTGTCAGACACTGATCTTCTTTTATAAAACCTGATTGTTCCTTACCAATGAGATGTGGAAGGAATTTTTCAATGCGAAATACTAAAATGTTTGAAAATAATTTATAATCTACATTTACTAGAGAGATAGGTCTATAGTTATTGAGGTGAGTAGGATATTTGCCATATTTATGTATGAGACAGATTGTGGCTTCTTGACATGTACCTGAATTGTAAACAACTGTAGTAAAAACATTAGAACAATTTTAATAGGTGAGGTAAAAGAATGTTGGGAAAGTGAAGAAAGAATTCCACAGTGAAGCCATCCAGATTGGGTGATTTAATAATGTAAGCGCTTGTGAGATTTCCAGCAGGATTATGTCTTTTCTAAAGAATTGAAGTCTAGATCTATAGGAATGGATTTAGGAGTCTTCTGGAAATACGAGTCAATGTGGGCAGAGTGTACTTGGGATTCAGGAGTATACAAAGCTTCATAGAATGTAGTAAACTCATCCAAGATATCTTTATCTTTAAACATAGGAACAGCCTATGAGCTAACCAAGGAGTCTTTCTTAAATCGTTGCTTTTTTACCTTAAAATAATTAGCCAATAATTTACCAGTTTTATTTTGGTCACCATGAAATCAGACACTGTTTTTCAGCAAGATTGAAGAAGCCTTGTTAGTTGAAATTTCATTAAATGTTAGTTTGGCTTAAAGGAGATTTTAAAGATCATTATTTGATTTGGAAATAGTATTCTGTTCTGAATTTATAATTGAATTCAGTAAAGATTTGTGATTTTCAGCAAGAGCCTTATTTTTTTCATACATATCCAATGATAAACCCATGAACAGCAGCTTTAAAAGTGTCCCATAAATGTTGGGGTGATGTGTTAGTAGAGTCATTGAGTGGAAAAAATTCTGAGGTAAATGATATAAAGGATGAGGAAAACTGAATGTTGTTTAATGAGGAATTGTTGGACCTCCAGCGACGCAGCTGAGATTGAGGGTGAACCAAGTCCAAATCCAAATCCGTAATTAACATTGCATGATCTGAAAGTAAGGTAAGGCGAATGGTGATTAAAAAGTATTTTGAGATAGAGGGTGGGAAAAAAAATGTGATGTAATGTAGTGAGTGAACCATGTGTATTGAAGTAAAAAGTATAGTATCTTGAATTTCGATTGCAAAGTCTCCATGAGTCAATTAGAGTATTTTGCGAGATAGTGGAGTGAAATTGTTTATGCATTTTCTGAGAAAGAAACCTGACTGAAGATTGCCTGTCAAGAAAATGGTTCATAATCTGGTCACAATCACCTCCCAAAATAAAGTAAGTATTGTGATATTGATTACATTTTTAGAAATAGTGGGCTTATAATTGTGATCAATTTGGGTCGGCCACAAATATTAAAAACTCTAATGGGATTTACATTAACCAATCATTTATCAATCAACCATTTCCCTTCAGGATCAGTTTCTTGTGACACAAAAGTAATATCTTAAGTAACTATAACTAACTAAATTGTTATTAGAAGTGGGAGACACCAACCCAGAACCTACTCACCACGCTTAAGTTTTAATGCCTCAGATTCATTAAGGTGAGTTTCTTGCAATAAATCTAGATCAGGATTAACTTTAGCTAAATGAGATAATACTCTGTCAATTTATAGGATTAATAAATCCCTTTATATTCCATGAAATTACGCTGAATGTAACATGCAAAAATCCAATATAAAGGACTTAGGAGGATCATCCAAACAGTAAAGCATATAGAAGACATAAATGCAAATAGAATAAGCAATAGAGGGAGCAACATGAAGTGAAAAATATATATTGGCCAAAGTGAAAAAAAGAAAAGTAGAGGAAACATAGACTATATAGCAAGTAGAATAATTAGGTGGTGACAACACAGATGAAGATGGTACATCCAAAAGGGTCACACACCAACAGCAGCACATAGTGTATGGAGACGATATCACGAACAAATGAAAAAATGAGTGGGTAGAGGGACCAACTGTATTCATAGTATTCGTCATATGGGAGTCAATGAATCTGCTGAGCTCAGACGGATCAAACATGGGGGTTTTGTTATGGTGAGTGACTTTGAAGAGGCACAGATGCAAGAGACCATCACAGCACCCCAAGGTACGTAGTGCCTGACTGAGGCTGAGAAATTATTTCAGTATGTTAGCTGTAGCATTTAAAACATCTTCTGTCATAGAAATCTTTCTTTTAGACCCTACCACCTGCCTTCTGGATTTACCTGCATTAATAGCTTTGAAAAGGTCAATAAATTCCAGAAACAAAATAATCACTCCTCGGGATTTAGACTATAGAGCAGAAGAAGAAGAAGGATGCTGGCCCAGTCTTTGTGATCATTGTATATTTAAATTTGTGGAAGGAGGGAGATCCACTAATTGTGGTAAAAAGATACAAGGAAGGAGACCGGATCCTCATCCTCCATTTCCTCTGGAAGACCATAAATACATACATTGTTGCACCTATTTCTGTTTTCCAAATGTTCCAAGTGCTTTTTTAACTGAACCTTTCTCTCTCCAACCCCTCAATCATGTTAGTTTCATCCTGCAGGTCAGTGACTCGATGTTCCATCTCAGAAACTCTCCATTCCATATCAGACTATTTCTCATCAAGACTTTGAATTTGCTTCTTGGTTTCCTCAACAAATGGATTTCCTCCCTTAAAGTCTCCATAGATATAGGAGAGGGTGCTTTCTGAGGAGACAGGGGGTTTTGTTTGAGTTTTTATTGTAGATTGTTGTTTTACTGAGGTACTAGATGCAGATGAGTGAGAAGTAGTAGAATATGCCAAATGAAAGAAGGTGCACAGTTATCCGAGAATTGTTCCTTAGTTAACAGGCACAGATCTGTGGGTGAAGATGACTTTTCTTTCGTGGAAAAATACATTTTCTTTAATCTGCCCATATAATAGGACATACGAAATAATAGGAAGAATATGGGCGAGTGAAATAAGCATCAGGTAAGGAAACTGCAAACACGGAATGTCAATTGGTACACAATGCTCCCTTTAGAATTAGTAGAATAATAAGTAATGTATGCAAATTGGCAATCTCAGAAATTGGAAAAGGGCAGAATAAAAGTGCCTCAATCTGCCTCATCAAGCCCATTGGAGAAACCTCATGAGGAATTTAATGAAAATGATTTAAACTTTAGTAGAGGAACGTTGTGAAGAAAGTTTGTGGTATACAGAAAGCCTGGTGCCTGAATCTTCTCCCATTAAAATTAGCAGAGCCGAAAGAGAATGCAAATAATTGGCATTTTTATTTCTGAAGAAAGAGTAATCACCTTAGCGAGCAGGCACATATTCAAAATGGTGCCCGCCGTAAAAGGAGCAGCAATATGGGCATTGTTGGAAAGAATAGGAAGGCGCATACCTTTCTTGGCGTCACTCTGTTCCAGGTAGCCTCGGACAGGTGAAGAGATGCTTTCCCCTACTGTCCACTCAGTTAAACTGCAAATAATATCATGAATGGGTCCATTGAGGTGCAGAGCTCCATCGCCAGGTGGCCATCTTAGGTGGTGTTCAAGCCATGCACCGCATGTTGATTTTATATTTATTATTCTGTGTTTAAAGTATGTATTCAGGTTATATTCATTCAAAGCCTCTTTTGTGGCAATAAGAATAATATTGTCCTGTGATGTACATTACAACTAAAAAGGCTATCTGTACCTGCTCTAATTACATCTGCCTATTAGCAAGTAAAAATACTGTTCTTTAAAGATTATATGTGATAATCTTTTTTCTATTTTAATTTAAATGTTTATTTCAAGCATATGGCCACGATGTTTAGTCAGCCCCACTGATATCTGTTTTTTTTATTTTTGTGACATAAGCTTTCAATAAAAAAAACTTTAAAAAAAAATATTGAACTGTAGGGCCAAGTTTGAAGATACAGGTTGTACCAATGCTTGATTGATTAAATTACTGATTCACACCCTTCCCCTTCTCCAATTAATGTTGTATAATCAAATAACTTATGTTCTATCAGGAAATACCTCTGAGGCCTTATACGGGCTCGATTGTACTTCTCTTATCACTTCTCCCTTTTGCACTTTCTCTGTGGATGTCTTTGGAGCAACATTCCTCCTTGTGATGGTTGTCTTCTTTCCACAATCCATAGTGTGATGTTACAACTTAACCACCATAAGAGCCTGTTTATTTCAAGTTTTTTGCTGTTGATGTCCTTCATATACATGTTCAGTAGTAGAAAAACATGCATTTATTTGAACCTCATGCAACAAATATGATGATATTGCAGACCAACCTAGAGGTGCACTAATTGTCTTCTTAAAAGAGACACACCTAGTTGGGGAGGAGGGCACCAAATTGAAGCACAAAAGAAGGAGACATTTATATTCCACTATGCGGCTGGATCCTCATGGACTATATGCTCTGATCATCTTCGATGGGCACCCTATAGTGTTGGGTAGCATATACTCACCTAATGCTAGATACACTATCTTGAAAAGTTTCTGAATGGGTCTTGTGTGGTGACTTTAATAGTGTACTAATTATGGACCTAGATGGCTCGCAACCCCCTAGTGCCAACCATGCCAGTTGTACATAATCTTAAGGTTTGGCTGCAAGGGTTGTCGTTGTCAGACTCCTCAGGATAAAGAAAAACAGAAATTAGAGAATATTCTTTTTACTCTCCTGGCATGAATTACAAGTTAGGTTAGATCGAATTGTTAGCTCCAAATTCCTGAAAGCATCCATATATCACACAACTTACATTGGGAAAACACTGTACAATCATAACCTACTAAAGTTTTGCTATAATTGGGGGAGGATAATTACACACATACCAACTTGGAAACGCCAACAGCTGTGGCTGGAGAATTGCAACATTAGTGAGGCACACAGGGAAAGCATAGTGAATTACTTCAAGGAGAATCAAAACACAGCACTGTTACATTTATCAGAATGGGAGGCTTTTAATCTAAAAAATTGCAGGGTGTCTGCATTTCTGCCACTATACGAGCTCAGAGCTCCAAACTGTGAAGGATTCCCTATTAGCCTTTGAGCAGGTAGTCATCTTAGATGCTGCCCATACAATTGCACAGCAGGAAGCCAGGTTGAAACATGCAACATTGTTAGAATGCTTTTGGTGTCAAGTTTGAGCAACCTATATGACAAGAACGCATACAGAAGCCGATAAGGCAGGGAGACTCAAGGCATGGCTTGCCAGACCACCACAAGCACAAATACTGATACAATTCATTAGAACACAGGCAGCAATTAACCAATCCTTTAGGGATTACCATGCCACAGTACACTCCGGTCATCTGCAATCTTCTGCTTTATCTACTGATACCTTCCTCGATAATGTGACCTTCCCCTGAGTGGCTGAATACACAATGAAAAGCTTGGCAGTTCCCATCTTTGAACAAGAGATACGACAATGGATTTGTTTGCTTGTTAGGGGAGAACAGGCTCAGCTCGGATGACCTGCCCATAGAGAGTTTTATTCCACCTCTGATTCTCTTCTAGTACCACAATTATTTCAAATATACAGAGCAGGAAAGGAGCATTGATGTATCCCTACCACAATTAGTGATGCAATGGTTACCTTGATCTTAAAGCCTGGTGAGACCCACCAGCCCTTTCATTGTAAAGGCCCATATCCATCCTAAACATGAGTATAAACAATATTGAGCAAAGTTATTGCTGATCGACTACAATTTCTCCTTCCTGGACTATACAACCAAAACAGTTTTATTCCCCATAGAAACACCGTTCTTAATACTTGGAACTGACCCAATGCTTCACATCAGACATCGAGCAGGCCTTTGATACCCTTGACTGGACGTACCTGATGAGAGTGCATCTGTTGTAATCCTTGTATCAGTTGGCAGACACAATAACTGAGGCAGGAACACTGTAGCACAGTTGAAGAAAATTTTATATAGAAATTCACTACCTAGTGTAGGAGTATAATAAATAAATCCTTCAAAACTGGGCACATCCACTCTGGTCATCAGCTCCACTTAAACTGATCTTCAACCCCAACATTCCTTCACATGTACTTTCCAATCAGTGACCATCATACCACAGCACATCCCCCTTATTACACTAATTGCAATTGAATAATAAAAGGAAATTAACAAAGAAAACCACACACATCAATACTGTACAATGTAAACCAATAGATTAAATATCTATTATGTAAAGAAACTAAATATTGTAGTTAACAGAGACATACAAAGAACAAGGCTGACAAGCCTAACATAAGTAACTTTTAAATGAAGAGCTTAACATATGGAAATAAAACTCCGCTTCTCTTTAAATAACATCTTGGCTCTACCATATATATTATATTAAGCAACTCATCTTCACGCATCATCCTTCAACCACCCTGGTAATTTCCTAATTCTGTTGGAAAATCTCTTGTGAAAAACTGCAGATTAGTGTTCTACTGTTTTACCACACTTCTTTTCGAGTAATAGTCAGAATACCCACAATTTCCAGCACATTTCACCAAATTAGACATAAGGGCAACAAAAACCAAATTCAACAAAACAGGAGGGGTGAAGGTAAAACGATTGGGGATAACTCTGCATAGTCCAACACAGTCATCTTGAGCCAAAAATCAGGGAAGAGACTATTCAATACCATGATTGGCTTCTGCTGCAGAGGCCTGCGCCAGTTCTATGCACCTCTGAACGCAGTTGGATCTCTCTGTGTACATCCTCCTGAGCCTATGAACTGACCCATGGGGAGCCCTTCTCCCTCCTCACCTGTGGACTCCATCTGTGAAGCACCTAACTTTAACTTGCTCACACATACATCAGACAGTACCTTGATGGCCAACAAACTGATGTGGCCCATTACACCTCTTGGATCAAACTTCCTTCTCCAGCCCAAGGAAAACTCTGCCCATATGGTCAGCAACCAACATATGTCACTGACAGCTGCCAGTGTCATGAGCCAAGCTCCAGGCCATCCACTGCTAGATGAAGGATCCAAGCAGGAACTTTGGACAGGCCTTACTTCCAGCCTTGTGGTTGGTAAGGAGTTCCCTAACTGTTCTCGTGGCTTCTCTGACCTTGAATGTTACTCAGTGTAGGGGGTGTCAGCCCCAGATGTTAGGCACCCTTCTCCCACTCTCCCTCCCACCAGTCCAGGTGTGATAGTCCGAGACTGGCCACTCAGTCCAGGACCTTCATCTGGGCCTCTGAATCCTCTGTTTGGGAATGGTACCCCCAGAAACCTGAGCTTTCAGGGCCCAATGAGCAGCCACCTCTCCCAGCTCTTCCAATATCAGTAGAACCCATTCAGCAGAATGCAGTAATGGGAATCTGGAGACTAACTAGGACCCTGATCTGGGTCGCCTCCTCACCCCATTCCAGGCACACAAGATTCATAGGGCAGAAGATGTCCTGCCCATTGGCCTAGGCTACTGTATACAACTGTCTGGTGTACTAATCTGGGGAGACCAGCCTTTCTACAACCATGTTCTGGCTGGCACTGGTATCCCTCAGAGCAGTGACAGGGATCCCATTCACTGTTGTGGGTCAGCCCAATTTTTTTCACAGCAAAATATATGATATATCGAAACACTATCAGGGTTTATCATATGGAAATTAAAAAAGCAGCCTTTCTCGAGAATACAATTTGTAATGCTGCTAACTCCTCCAGCAAAATGTTTTGCATAGTGAAATCCCTTCTAGAGCCTGCTTCCACTGGTCCCCCACCAGATCCATCAGTATTGTGAGGCAATGATCTTGTGAGATTCTTTCAGAACAAAATACAGACATTTTATAGTAGTTTTCCACATTCCATAGAAACTGGTTCTGTCCATCAGAATGGAAATATGCCGGCCACTACTTCGCCCATGCTGAAGGATTTTCCCCTTCTGACGTTAAATGTTTTATTGATATCTTTAGAAAAATCAAATCCGGCTTTCCCAAAGATCTGGCCCCCCATGCACATTTTAGCCAAAGCAGTTAAATGGATTTCTCCATATCTCCTTGAAATGGCAAATCTTTCTCTAACCTCAGGATCAGTCTCAGCAACTTGGAAACAGGCCATGGTCAGAGGCTTATTGAAAAAGCCTAACCTAAACCCCTTTGAATTAGGTTCCTGCGCTGAGTAAAATCATAGAGAAACATGTAAATTCAAGTCTATGCAGATTTCTAGAGAATCACGAAATTCTGAACCCACATAGACTGGATTTAGACCCTTGCATGGTACAGAGACTGTCCTTCTGACAGTAGTATAAGAAGCCAAAAGGTTGCTAGACCAGGGAGGACCGACAGCACTCATCCTCCTCGATCTTAGCTCTGCATTTGATACAGTAAATCATGATAATCTTTTAGAAAGATTGCAGAGTGTTGGAATCTCGGGCACAGCTCTCTCCTAGTTTGAGCCTTTTCTTACAGATAGATCTTTCCAGGTTTTCAATGGAGCATGTACGTCAGATACTCTCCTCCTGAACTGTGTGGTACCCCAGAGCTTTTCTCTAGCCTCACCCCTTTTCATATATATATGAGGCCATTGGCAGTTATCATCCTGACATTTGGGACGTTAAGTGTTTCCTATGTAGATGATACTCAATTGGTCTTTTCCCTCACTCATACCCAAAGTTCCATCCCTTCTCCGCTTGGTCCCTGTCTTGAGAAATTTGCTAGCTGGATGAATAGCTCCTGCCTCAAGCTAAATGGAGGAAAGCGGAGATTATGATTCTCTGCAATAACATCAATGCCCCCTTGAGTGCGGGGGGGCCAAGCTATTTGGATTCCCCTCTAACCCCTAAAACAGCCATAAAGAATTTAGGAATGTGGCTGGACAATTCCCATTAACTGGATGTCCAAGCATCAAAATTAGCAACCGTTTGCTATGGTATTCTTAGGATGCTACAAAAAATCATCCCCCTCCTTCCTTTTACCTCAAAGAGATTGCCTGTCCAGGCTCTGATTCTCTCGTGCCTGCACTATGGTAACTCTCTGCATCTGGGAGCGCCAAAAGCTACAAGAAGGAAGTTGAAGGTGGTACAGAATTTGGCCCCCTGGATTTTGTACAACCTTCCAAAACATCAGTCTTCCCGACTTGCCTTGAGCACCCTTCATTGGCTCCCGGTGGCCAAGAGAATCAAATTCAAATCACTCTGCAGTGTTCATAGGACACTCCGTGGTAAAGGGCCTTCAATCACCCATCCCTTGCTATCGCCCTACTTCCCCAGCAGAACTCTGCACTCTTCCAATGCACATCTGGTCACAGGGCCCTTAGTTGGAAGGGCAAAATATGGAGGTCACTACTTTGCTTTTAATGTGGCTAAACTTTGGAACAGTCTTCCCTATTCATTGAGATCAGAAAATAAGAAAACTATTATTATTATTATTATTAACTATTATTCCATTGACAATGGAGCATCCGTGAGCGAAGTGAACAGTCGAGAAAATGGACACTACCATTTGAAGAATTGAAGGCTCTGTTTTTCAACCGGGGGCAGCGCAAAGGAAGTACAAAGTGGAAGCAACAAAAAAGATTAACGGTGCGCCCTCAATCCGAAAGGCATCATTTTTCAATCGAAGGAACACAAAAGATCAACAGTGCGCCCCCAACCAAAAGGAATTCTACTTCCCTCAATAAAACAAGTGACATGAGCTGACATTGGATTTTTCCATTTCGCAATGCCTTTAGAGATGACCAGGTCCAGGTCCTGAGGAGAACCCCAGAAAAGTTTGGGGTATGAAACGCGTTGACCCATGCCCCTGGGAAAGGACATTTGCAGCATTAGTGTTTGGGAGAGATTTAATATTGTAACAACTCCCCACATGACAGCAATTTAAGCCGGTGTCCCCAGGGTTTACACAATGGCAGGATATTCTATAAGTTCTTTCAAAAAATGACTTTTCCGCCAAGTGTTTGATGTGTCAGTTAAGGACTGGTCAAATATGTTTTGTTAAAAGTATGTCAGTAAGTTTGTATATGTTATTTATGTAAACACAACTGTGGCTTATATATGTTTGCACTAAGTGGTTTCACCAAATTTTGTGTTGCCCTTCATGTTGTCATGTTCAAAATGCAACAAATGTTTTGCTGAAAAAGATAAAGAAAAGTGAAATAAATCACAAGGGCCAATGAATGATGGGCATTGGTTCTTTTACTCTTGAAAACTTTCTAAAAGTGCCATTTTCAGAATTCTGACTTAAAATAAAAGATGGTTTTAAATTGCAATTCTTTAGACACCAAACATAACATCTCCACATGTTCCCAAAAAAGTTATCACTTATTAAATGTAATAAGTGACAATAGATAAATGTACTTGTTTGTTTACTTAAAACTATTACAAAATAAAAAATAGCATATCAGCATAATAATATTTCATGTCACTTCATTAAATTCAGCTTATCAATACTATGAAAAAATTCCGGTCATTTTGCTTTTACAATACAACTGGTGTTACTGAACTACCTAACAGGACGACTCAATGTTCAAAAAAATTAAATTCAGCTAAAAAGGATAATATGGCTACATTGAAAAAGGTACCACAGTGAAACTGGGTTATGCAAAATGAAAAGTGCAAGGGAGTAATAAGCTTGTTTCAATAAAAATCGGTTACAATAACCAGTTATTTTCTTGAATAACTAATCCATAATTTGACTCAGTATGGTTAAGGCGATAAATACATAGAAACCTCAGTACGGGCTGCACATAACTATTTGTATGGTGCATTAAGTTTATAAAACGCATTCCGCATCTCCCTGGAGCTACCTGCTTACCGTTTCTTCATGCTGCAGTCCCCATTCTCCATTATGCAGCCCATTATGGAGAACTTATTTTCAAACAAAAACCTCTGAATTACTCTTAATTCCTTTTGCTGGTCAAGGTTGCCTTCATGTGCTAAAAAAGCTGATGTCATAGTAGATGCCTAAACATTTAACTGAAGCCCCACCACGTGATACATTTTGCCTACTTAGTTTGATGACTGCTAAGTTCACAAACTTGACCAGTTGAATGTTCATAACTGTTGTTGGATTAAAGGCATTGATGATGCACTGCTGGCACGTACCGACACCTAGTTTGTTCCATTTTGATCATAGGTGCACTTTCCGTTCTTCTAACAGGGCAGGGCAGCTGCAAATGATATGTTGGAACGATTCCTAATAAGCACCATAACTCCTACACGTTAGTGTTTCTGATGGTCTATGCCACCTAGCTAGATGTTTAAAAAAAGGCCTCTCCCCTAGCCTAATGGCCAAAAACTTGAGTTTTTTATATTTTGAATATGTACAGTCCAGATAGGGTTATTGAAGCCTCTGCTGGTAGGTGGCACAATTGAAATCATACTCGCCTTCTGATGCTTTGCTTGACGGCGTTTTGGGAGACATTTAAGTTCCAAAGCTCAGTAGCATTTAACTGATTGCAACATTCCTCAAGGTACATTGAGTGAGGCCGCCTGGCTCCGCCTGACTGGATTTCATGGCAAAATATAGTCTCCAAGCTTCCTCCCCTTGCCGGTCCAAATTTGTGGCAAATATTTAAGAACTCACCTGCCCTGGCCACCAACTGATCAAGGAGGCCGAGTTCCAGTCGGATCTGTGCGGCTGATGAGCATCTCGGCAGGCGAAGAGTGGCCTTATAGATCCTTGTAACCAAGTTGTTTAGGAGCTTCCCATTCCTCTCCAAAAGGATCTCACTGCCATAAACCCTCATTACCTTCAGGAATGGATCAAGGCTCATCCCCCACAGTGAGCTAGACAGTTTCAAAAGGGAGAGCAAGAGGGCCAGGGCTTTTGCTTCCGCCACCCCCATATGATGGACAAAAGGAACATCTTGCATCAATTGTAACACCAAGATATTTATATGAATTTTCCTTGGAGATCTTGTTGCCATTAAAATGCCAGCTTCCAGCCTTATAAATTTTTCTGCCCAGGATGAAAATCTTTGTTTTTTTAGATTGACTTCTAGGACATTTGCATCGATGTAGGAGTGCAAGGCGTCTAATAACTGCTGCAAACCAACTCTCATGTGACTGAACAAAACTAGATTGTCTGCATAAAGCAGGTTGTTGATTTGTTCACCACCGATCTTGGGGGGGGGGGTGACTGTTCATGTCATTGAGGGCACTGGGCAGGTCAGAAATATACAAGTTGAAAAGTAATGGGGCAAGCATGCATCCCTGCTTGACCCCCAACAAGGTAGGACACACGGGTCCCATCGCCCAGCTTGACACAAATCAACATGTCAGCATGTAGTTGTATGATGGCCAGAAAGAGGCTCTGCGGGATTCCCCAGTTCTTTAGTTTCTCCCACAGGGCCCCCCTGAGGACATGACTGAATGCTGCCCTAAAGTTCACAAAACAGCAAGTCAACATAGCACGAGATGTTATCACCTCTAAGATAGTATAGAGATTGCTAGCAGGTTCGTCAAAGCGCTGGAATTCTTGGTGAAGCCTGCATGATTCTTCGGCATGATGTCCCTGGACTTTGCACAATGCCGCAACACCTCCAGTAACAGGCTGGCAAAGAATTTGGCTTTGTTGTCAAATAGCGCTATCAGCCTGGAATTGGGGTCATCTTTAAGGACACCTTTATGAATTTGATGAATGATGGCACTGCACCATGATTCCAGGATTGATGAGCTCCTCAGACAGTAGTCAAATAGTGGCATAAGTTTACCAGCCCAAAACGATGTATCCTATTTGAATAGGGCCTGTGGTAGGCTATTTGGCCCTGGAGCTCCATCACGTCTGGCTTTCTCTAGGATCATGTTCAACTGTTGCATGGAAAAAGTCAAATGCTGAGTAGGGGAGTACAGAACGTCTGCAACAGAAGAAGTAACAAGGCTGAAGGTCTTCACAGAGCTTGTGAGGCAAGGGTCTGATATTTCTTGTCGGTGTAAAGGGCCCGTAAGTACCCCCCTGGGTGCAAAACATGTCGGTCCATACGATAGGCTGGTTCATCTACTGGACAATGGACCCATTGATTTATGACTGCGAGCTGAGCCACCCAAAAGTACGTTTGTGCATCTGGTAGGGTATCCCGCCGTCATACCAACGTCGGGTTATTTTATCTAGAGTTATCCTTGGGGGCCCACCATCCCATAGTAATTTCCTGATCTCACCGTGGGTTCATGTAAATATTAATTAGCAGAAGTGAACGGTTTGGTCTCCAGTTGGCATTTTAATTATTTGAAGTCCCAAATATTCCAGGAGCAAAGTGAAAGGAGCAAATGCTCCTGAATCCGTGGCTGGGCGCTTTCCTCAGTTCATTTGGAGTACTTAGAGGCAAGGGTTAACTGCAGTCAGCTCCATTCGTCCAGGGAATTTTCCCTTGTCTCCATGCGCTGATCTCAAGATGCTGGTGAACTGTGCCCTTTTGCACTTTTCAGAATGAGTAAGTCCCTTGCTTAGACGCTAGACAGCATTGCCTTCTGTTTGGAGAGAACCGATGAATAGCTCTTTTCTGTATAGATGATAACATTAATGCCCCAGGTGTTAGACACCTTATCTTTTAACAAAATCCATCGAACATGGTCAGGGGAGGCAACTGTTGCCAACGTTGGATAAGAAGTCTGTGCACCCCTAGTAGTGAGGAATTCAATTGTGACAGTGTCCTTTGACTTCAAATAACTAAGCTCAGGAATGGCCTGATTCAAAATATCATGGGGGATCCAGAGAATGGTATTCAGGGATGAATATCAATTTAGTGTTGGACTGGTGTAGCTCGATAGGCTTAGCAACACGTCTGCTTGAATTTAATGGGCATTGAGCCGAGGTGGCAGTTATAGCTGTCCATAGTGCCATTTATCAGATTGTCACTTAGCAGGTGGTCCATTTTTAAATCCTTCTTAGGCCTATTGTCCATAATAAGCACATGTATTTGATTTGCTGCAGGCACCAGGGGGAAAAGGAGATTTACTTATTAAGTCGAAACTTGAGTACTTCCAGGGTTCTCACATACAGAAGCTTATGTGGTTGCTCACGTACCACTCAGGTTATGTACCACCCTGCTTACGAGGGAGTCCATCTCCTCCCCCTTTTCCTGGTGACTCGCCCTGAGGCCAGCTGCACTGTTGGAATCTTTTTGGCATGGAATACTTCCCTCTGAGCTTGATATCCTGCCCAAATGGTTTGAATCAACGGTGCCAACCACAACATTATGTTCCAATTGAGATACCTCTGGACATAAATGGGTGCCACTCCTTTTATCCATCGCCCTTGCCTTGCACTCGAAGCACTCATTTTTTAAAACATTGCGTTTATGAGTAGTTGGTGTACAACAGTTGAGTGCTTACGGTGTTTATTTCATTGCTTCCAGCAACGTGTCCTTTCCTTTTTATGTTTTTAGGGGAGATGCAGATAGAATTAAAAGCAAAGCTTCTTCAGGGCTGGCCTGAGAAGGTGTAGTAATGAAGTCCAAGCAGGCAAGATGTAGTTTAAGTAGATTTATTGAAGTAAGTTACAAGTAGAAGAGTCCTAGTGTAGCAGGTTGATAAGTTCTTGTGAAGCAGCCCCACCAGGAGCAGCCTGCCTGCTGCTCAGCCCATTCTCCAACTGTCACACTTCACCTCACAGGCACCCAACATTCCAATACGCATCATCACTCCAACATTCCATGCAGCACACAGCACATTCACACTGGCTGAGCAGGAGGAGGGATAATGGCAGAACATTAACATGAACAGGATGCTACAGAAGGCCTTATAGTTGGTGACTAATTACTGTTGGACTCAGTCCAGGATTACATTTCAGAAGAGGGACACCCACTCAAGCCCCGGCTTCCTTACCCTGGAAGCAGCTCCATGAGAATGCATTGCGAATTACGTCAAAGGAGCCATACTTTTGGCTTGACCCATCTGCTCTGCTCTGAGTGAGGAGTCGTGCTCTGCACTATCACTGTTGCCATTGGCTAAAGGTTGGGATTCTTGCTGTGGGGCTTGGGAAACTTGGACACTGGGTGCTGCAGCCATGGTCATACTTTGCCCAGCCCCTGCTCTAAAGTATGTTATCTCAGATAGTACAGTGTTAAGGAAGACTGGAAGAGGAGACACATTTTCAATAATTTTGGAACAGCAACAAACTTCCTGTACCAAGTTGGCGCTAGATTGCGCTCTAGTTATCAGTTTATTCACATTGTTCAGCTTGTTATCTATCCCTGCGGTGAAGACAGCTCATGTGTTCAAGTGTTCAAAAGATCCACCTGAAGGTCCAACTTGTCCAAATGATAGTGAAGGGCAGTAACCCTCAACTGTAAAGTCTGCAGTAATTGTAACCAGATGCAGTCCGGCACTAGCGCTAGCGAGGGGAGTATTAGGTTAGCATTGCTGGTGGCACCGCAAATGCAGGGCTCATCAGAAAAAGAAAAGGAAAGCTCTAGTAGTGATTGGTCTTTTAATTCCAAACCAGCAGCGATAGACGGGTTGTTGCAAAAGGCTCCCAGCTGAGTGGGTTTAGTTGGAGATAGCAGGCCGATGTTCCCTACTGTGGCCTGGTCCCACCAAGCAGATGGTGGACTGAAGGGGCATTTTGTGTTTGACTTTTAGCAATACTGCCCCACTTTTTGCGAAAGGTCACCTATTTGGGGAGCTACATGTGTCGGACTTACTTCTAGAGCAATTATATCACATTCACATTCAATACTATGGTGGACTGCTGCGGACCTGAGATTGGGACATCCAGGAATGATAGAGGCAATGCGAGGATTGGTAGCCTCCAAAGAGTCCTGTAACATTGTGTCTGGAAGAATGCCACCGGAGGGACACTCAACTAAAGGCGCATGATGAGAAATCTTCGTAACATTAAGTTCCATTAGTTTGCTTCCTTGTTAGCCGCCCAGACTTGTTTTCATAAACCTGCCTTCCCTTGGAGACAGCGGTGCTCAGTGAACAATTGCCCTGTGGTCCCTACCGCGCTGATAGACTCAGTAAAATCACATGGAAAAAACCTTCCACCCTGAGTCGGCAGCTTTGGTTCAGTTTTAGTCCTTTTCTGGCAAAAGAAGTCAGTCATTATAGAAGTGCGCATGGAGGTGCAGGAGCACTATGATAGCTTCTTTGAGGAAGTTTTTACTGAGGTTCAGGCAAAGTATGGTGAAATAGAAGAAATGAACATCTGTGATAACCTAGGAGACCACCTCGTCGGGAATGTTTATGTCAAGTTCTGGCGAGAGGAGGATGCAGAGCGAGCACTGGCTGAACTTAACAACCCCTGGTTCAACGGCCAGGCCATCCATGCAGAGCTATCGCCTGTCACTGACTTCAGGGAATCCTGTTGCCGGCAGTATGAAATGGGGGAGTGCACCCGTGGAGGGTTTTGTAATTTCATGCACCTGAAGCCCATATCCAGTAATCTTCGTCGCCAGCTGTACAGCCGTGCTCATCGTAGGAGGGGAGGTTCTGAGCCTCGCTCCCCTCCTAAGGGGGGGGGACCTCGTCCCCAGGACCGGCACCGCCCCAACGATAGGATCTGCAGACGATCTCGTTCTCCAGGACCGCGCCATGGACGCTTCTGAAT